>JANUYF010000002.1:165067975-165535475 GCA_026167975.1 Phrynosoma blainvillii | reverse complement strand
AGATGCTTTCAAGTTGGTGGCATCATCCTTGAGGAAGCTTGGGGTGGAGGTATCATTCTGCAAAGGTGCCAAATTCACACTCTTTAGATTCAGAATTGTGGGGGACCTGGAAGCAGAAGAGGAGAGGTCTTCCTCTGAGCAGGACCTGGGCAGAACTGGGGTGGCATTGATAAAGCTGGTACCCGATGCTTGTGCTGAGGGTGGGAGAGTCCTGTGTTTCTCTGCAGATGCCAGCCACAGATGCTGGCGAAACGTCAGAGGGAAACTCTTCTAGAACATGGCCACACAGCCCGAAAAACCAACAAAAAACTATGGATGCTGGCCATGAAAGCCTACGACTTCACAGTCCTGTGTTTCTTCTCTGAGACTGGGGTCTGGTGGCCAGGATGAGGTCAGGGTTGGACCTACCATTTCCTCTTCTCCCTATAGTGATTGTTGTTGTTGTTGTGTGCCTTCAAGGAATTCCCAACTTATGCCAACCCTAAGGCAACCTTGAGAGACAGCGTGGTCCAGTGGTTTGAGTATCAGACTGCGACTCTGGAGACCAGGGTTCGATTCTCAGCTCAGCCATGAAACCCTCTGGCTAAGAGAGGCAGGTAAGAAATAAATGTTGTTGTTGTTGTTATATTTCTTCTGATGATTAAAACATTATGTTTTAATACTGCTAAGTTTTGCAAACCCTCCAAGATACGATATATTGGAACAATCATAGCTTAAAATTATAAGAGCTTTCTCATAAAATCAGCAGTGGGATGTGCATACAGTTGGCTCTTCATAGCATCTGCATCCACAGATTCACCATCTATATCTTGAAAATATATTTTTAAAAATTCCAGAAAGGAAACTTTAACTTTGTCACTGCATACAAGGGATACCCTTTTACAATGCCATTGTATGTAATGGGACTTGAGCATTCACGGATTTTGGTATCCATGGGGGTCCTGAAACCAAACCACAGCAAGTACCAAGCATCCAAATACATAAAACTCACACAGGTTCGTTTCTGGTGTATTGTTGCAGGAGAAATTATAGCACGTGCTTGGGCACTATTTCCTGAGACCTAATCTCAGAGTCCAGTCTTTGCAGCAGAAGATCTTAAGCTGCCAAGTATCTCTTTCCCAGCTGAAGAAGGCCTTCAAAGAGATAGGGAAGGCACAGGACCAGGAGAGCACAATGGACTTTATCCCACGCTGCTCTCAAAAGTGGCAAGAAAGCGATATGAGCATCATTCCAGTACTATAGCGCTAGTATAAATATGGCGCTAGCGCTAGAATAGCGCTATGGATCACCTCGCGCTATTGCAATGCCCGCTGAAACCGACATTCAAAAGAATGCGAATGATGCTGCATTCCGAGCGGTTTCTTGCTGGATTCTGAGCAACGTCGTGGGATCACGCGGAAAACTATAGCGCTATAGCGCCTGATTCTTAGCGGATTCTGAGCGGCGTCGTGGGATCACGCGGAAAACTATAGCGCTATAGCGCCTGATTCTTAGCGGATTCTGAGCGACGCCGTGGGATCACGCGGAAAACTATAGCGCTATAGCGCCTGATTCTTAGTGGATTCTTGCTGCTTTTGGCCCCGTGGGATAAGGTCCATAGTGTCACTTTGTACTAAATTACTCCTTTTCTGCCAGTCATGGATTATGTAAGGCTTTAGAGTGAGGCATGAAAGTTCAAGGCAGTGTGCAATGCTGCTGCAATGCTTAAAAACAAGTGCTGTTATCTTTCCAGCTGCTGGCACTGACAACAAAAGGGATACCTGCCCTTTGACTGAGGTTGGGATTGACATCGCAAGCTACCAGCCTCTCCTTACACAACTAATACTAAAACTAATAAACTAGTACTAATAAGCAAAGCAGCTCCCAATTCACAGTGTATACTTTTTTGATGAGACAATGTGGTGTAATTGTTTGAGTTTTGGACTAGGATACTGGGAGACCAGGATTCGAATCTCTATTTAACTATGGAAACCCACTGGGTGACCTTGGGCAAATCACATCCTCTCAGCCTCAGAAGAGGGCAATGGAAAATTCACTTTGGTGAAATCTTGCCAAAGAAAACCCTGTGATAGGGTCACTATAAGTCAGAAACAAAGACACGTAACAACAAACTGTTTTGACTATGTATTCCAGATTCCTTCAGCCAGTAATGGCTATTAGCCGTGTTAGCTGGAGAATCATGGAAGTTGTAGTCTAAAAAAAAAAAATCCCCCAAAGGTGGGTGGTCTGTTAAGAATGTAAAAAGAGTCCCGAGGGATATGACCAAAGGTCTTTTGAATCTGTCCTCACAGCAGCTAGACAGACTCCCATAGCAAGACCACAAGCAGGACTTGGGTGCAACTACCCCCTCCTGCTTATATTCCATATGAAATGGTATTTAATGGCATAAGAACTGGGAGATGCTCCTGGGAAAGGAGATTCATGGTCACTGTGATCCTACTATTAGTCCTACCTAGTAGCCAGTGGACTACTGATGTGTGTTACACCTCTGCTTCTGCTTGCATGCATCTGAATGGGGTGCTTCATTGCTGGAAAGGATGCTTGGTCCCTGGAATCCAAGGGCTTAGGATAGAAAGAGCTGGTGATTTGCAGCTGGCAAGGATCTTGCTGAAGCAGGTAGGACTCCTTGGAAACATTGAGAAATGCGGGAATACTCCATCTCCAGCTTCTTCTTCAGATGAGATGACTCCAAAGGTACACAGGGGCCAAAATCACAACTCTGCCTCAAAATAAGTCTGGACCAGAGGGCTTAACATTGGACCCTCCAGATATTTTGGATTTTGAGAACCCCAAGACAACATAGCAAATGGGCAGGGATTCTGGGAGGCAAAGTCCCAAACACCCAGAGGACCAAATCTATGAGCCACTTTCACTGTATCAAGGTAGTGCTTCAGACAGCAGTCAATTGCACCCTGAATACAGACATCTATGAAGGCTTCCTCTCATGGAATAAAATACAATTAATGTGATGGTGCTGCTGCTGGAGAAGAGTGCTGAGGATACTGTGGACCACCAAAACAACAACACACAAATAAATGGGTCCTAGAACAAATCAGGCCTGAAATCTCCCTGGAAGACAAGATGATCGAACTGAGGCTGTCGTACTTTGGCCACATCATGAGAAGATACGATTCATTAGAAAAGACAATAGTACTTGGAAAGGTGGAGGGCAGTAGAAAGAGAGGAAGACCACATGCCAGATATGGATGGACTCAATCAGGGAGATCATGGGCCTGAAACTACAAGATCTAAGCAGTGCAGTGGAGGACAAGGGCTCTGGGAGATGTCTCATCCGCAGGGTTTAAAATTGAGTTGAGATCGAGGGTGGTTAACATAACAAGGTGATGCATGTTTGCCTGGGTTCCCCTTGAGTCATCAAAGGTTGAAATACCCTAGAGTTCCAGGTTTCTTGCAGGCAGGTTTTGGGAACTCATGCGTTGTACACACGCGTTGAGTTAAATATTGAATTGTGAGCCGCCCTGATTGGTTTTCTAAAGGGCGGGATATAAATAAATTTTATTATTATTATTATTATTATTATTATTATTATTTAAATAAAACTGTTCTAATTTGAGTAGTGTTATTTTCTTATAAAATGTTAAAATATACATCAATACATGAATGAAAATATGCACCCTAAATAAACAAAATATTTTTATTCAAATACTACATCATGTGGAGTGGGTGACGTCCACATGTAGATGTAAAGGTGGGTCCCAAAGGTAAAACGTTTGAGTACTACTCATATCATGGTTTTTTGGGGCATCTGGACAAATTCTGGTTGGTCGAAATGACAAAGTTTCTGGTGCAAGAGAATGTGACTTGCCCTGTGTCACCCAGTAGGTTTCCATGTCTGAGTGGGGATTCGAACCCTGTTCTCCCAGAGTCCCAGCCCTATGCTCAAACCATTACACCATGCTGGTTTTCTTACAGCAGTTAATATTATCAAATTAATTTCCTAGTATTCCAATCTCTATAAGATCCAGTTCACCTGTTTTCACAATGCTTTTTGAGTCCATCAGGATGCTCTTTTCTGTGGATTTTGATGGGGTTTAATTCACTGCACTGGACTGAATTTATTAACTATTTGTTTCATCCTATACCTGTGTTTTTATGTCATTACAGTTAACTTTGTTTCAGGATTCTTTACAATGAAGAAGTGAGATCCTAAAGATTTTAAATAAACAAAACTAAACTTTTGCCTTGTTATAAGACTTTCTAGTAACAAACAGTCTTTGTCCTTGGAATGCTACTTATTCAAATAACCCAGTCATATGTTTTGTTTTGTTTTGCTGTTGTTGTAAACAATTGTCCGTTCTGCTAGAATTTCAAAAATAATGCAATGTGCCCTTTTGAAGTACCGTAGTTGTCCAATCCTGAGTATGGGGCTGGTGGTTCATGTTTTCCCCTCTTGTACACTTCCAAGCAAGCTAGCAATTTGATGACTTGATTGTTTCTTTAAAAGAGGCTTAAAATATTTGCAATTTATGCCTATTTTTCGGATATTGTTTTTCTAAATACCTAATAACTTCTTCCAGTCCAGCCACGTTTAGTCTCTTTTTGTGCCTACCTTTGTTCCTTCTCTGCTGGATGCATTCCTGCTAGCTTCTGCTTTTCTTCTGTAATTCTGTTCCCAAATGCTGCTCCGGCATTTATATATATTTCATCAGAACATAGCAATAGCATTTATATTTCTATATCACTTCATACAGAACTCAGTAGTCTCTAAGTCTAAGCAGTTTATAATGTGTAAGCTAATTGCCCCAAACAAGCTGGGTACTCATTTTACTAACCTACAAAAGGATGGAAGCCTGATTGGTCCCTTCTCTAGATTCGAACTTACAACATTATGGCTGCAGTACAGGCATTTAACCACTGTGCCACCAGGCCTTACTTGAATCCCTAATAATTTGGGATCTAGGAGTCCTAGTAGACAACAAGTTCTGTGATTCTGTGAGTCAAGAGAGTCATGCAGCAGCTAAAAAGGCCAATCTGATTCTAGGCTGCATCAATAGAAGTATAGTATCCAGATCAAGGGAAGTCATAGTGCCACTCTATTCTGCGATGGTCAGGCCTCACCTGGAATAATACTGTGTCCAGTTCTGGGCACCACAATCCAAAAAGAATGTGGAGAAGCTGGAGCGTGTCCAAAGGAGGGTGACCAAAATGGTGAAGGGTCTAGAAACCATGTATGAGGAGAGACTTACAAGCTTATTGCACTCTTAAATAACACGACTTACCTGATTCAGTTTAAAATTTAAAGTGGGTGGCATCCTGATATTATCAGAAGGATTTAGTTGCCAAAATGGCCACCTGGGTCCAGCCCAGCTCCCAGGGGCACTCAGCGTGCCTCTTTTCGAAACCACGAGTTTTCCGGCTTGAGAAAATGGCCACCGGAGTGGCCCTGGGAGTGGGGATGGACCCGGGATGGACCCAGGTGGCAATACCAGTGGCTAAATCCTTCTGATAATATGAGGATGCCACCTGCTTTACATTTTAAACCACATCAGGTAAGTTGGATTCTTTGAGAGCATGATAAGCTTCTAAGAGAGCTGGGTATACAGTATTTAACCTGGAGAAGAGAAGGTTAAGCGGAGATATGATATCCCTCTTTAAGTATTTGAAGGGATGTCATATTGAGAAGGGAGCAAGCTTGTTTTCTGCTGCTCCAGAGAATAGGACCCGGAACAATGGGTGCAAGCTACAGGAAAAGAGATTCCACCTCAACATTAGGAGGAACTTCCTGACAGTCAGAGCTGTTTGACAGTGGAACACACTATCTTGGAGAGTGGTGGAGTCTCCTTCTTTGGAAGTCTTTAAGCAGAGGCTGGATGGCCATCTGTCAGGGGGTGCTTTGATTGTGTATTCCTGCATGGAAGAATGGGGTTGGACTGCATGACCCTTGAGGTCTCTTCCATCTCTATGATTCTATCAAATTATTAGTATTTATTCTTTGCACTCTTTCTTTGCTTTCTAATAACAAAGTGTTCAATTTTCTTCACGAAGGATTCTGGTTTTCCCCAAGAAGCTGCTTGTATCAGCAAACCACAGGATGTTATCACACGGGGTCTAAAGCAGCCCCATCCCTGCATCATCCCCGTCCCATTCCGGATCCTTTGCCCCTGTGATCAGACGACGTCGCAGCAAACCCCGCCCATCCCTGCATCATCCCTGGCGCATTGCTACATCATCCCAGTTCTTTGCAATTCCTCTTTCAAAGAGGAATTACAGCTGCCGCGACCAGAATCAATCCAGAACCATTCCAGTATGATGCTGCTTTCTTGTCTGATGATATGGGGTCCATTCCGGTATGGTTCTGGATTGATTCCATGCCGCTTTTCTTGCCGTTTGAGACCCCTGGTGTGATAACGTCCACAGTAAAACTGAAACGGAGCGTCCAGTCCACTGTGATTTATCTTAGGATGTTGGTATCCCTTCCTCTGATTTTCATTCCTCCTTCCTCTGAGTCTAAGCCTGCTCTACATATATATATTTTTATCATGGGTACAGGGTATAAAAAAATCTCCATTTACTAATGATAGGGTGTCATTCCCTTTACAGCATATATTTATTTACGGTCATAGACTAATAGAAGGAGATACTATTTACAAAATTTAAGAACCACATTAGATTAAAACAATATAGAGTTTCATCAAAACGACTTAAAACATAATCTCATATGTTGAGTATTGAAGGTTTCAAATGAACATTTAGCAGTTAGTGAGAATGCCCTTCTGTGCCATCTCTTTGCTAGTGTTAATCATCGTTCTTCGTATTTTAATTCCTGCTTCGCAGAATTTAGCCACTTTATATGCTATAGCAGAATCAGTAACTGCAAGCAGCAGAAAAATGAGAATTAAAAGGATGAGGTCAGAATGTAAATCCCTATAAAATAGACACTGGTAAAGCACATGTTCCACACTTTCAATTTGTTCTGAGTCGCATGGGCAACATCTCGCTAAGTCTGAAACTTCCCGATATCATCCTTCGAATCCAACAATCAGGAAAGCCTTATCATCAACAAAAGAGCAAAATTCTCATAGTGTGACATCTAAGGAATCCAATCTGCTGGGTAAACTCTCCCAAACAACAAAGCAGACACAGGACAAGGACAGGGCTGTTTCTTCAGTAAAGATAGTATCTCTGATGGAGACACTGAGCTCATTCTGCCCTCATCAGCCACAAGGTTGTGAGTTTGATTCCCGCAGGGCTCCAAGGTCCACTCAGCCTTCCATCCTTTTCTAGGTTGGTAAAATGAGTACCCAGCTTGTTGGGGCAATTGGCTTACAGACTGTAAACTGCTTAGAGAATACTGAGTTCACTATTAAGCGGTATAGAAATATAAATGCTATTGCTATTGCTATCTTCCTGGATATGCCTGAAGAGTCTTAGCAGCAAGAGGTGGAAGAACCGGATTTGAACATTCCCTTTATAAATACATCTAGTTAGAGCACCTAATTACTATTCTCTTGCTATAGCCACAATTACTTTCCCATTGACATTTGCATTGACCACACATTCACCTCCAGTGAACTATTCAAGACAGTCAAAGGGAGGTGAATAAAAAGGTGCGGAACAAAAATCTGGTGCCTATGCATCTAACCTAGCGTTAATTTACTCTGTAATGTTTACTAGACTATGAAATCCCTTTAACCGTTAACCCTTTAACCAATCTCTCCTCTGAGTTTTGCAGAACTTTAGAATGAATGTAAAAGAACTTCGGAATAAATCGAAAGTGTTACTTGCTTAAATGTAGTTCGTGCACAGGATGCATACAACTCTCCAGCCTTTAATTTTGATAAATATATTGGAAGTGTATACTTTTAAAATATGCTTTTCAAGAAAATATATATATTCTCAACTTTGAGACAGCAAGAGTTTCTTTTCTTTTCTTTTAACAGTGTGGTTGGGCCCTTTAACATTCAGAGTTTTAAAATTTATTTTTTCCTGCGTTGCATTTCCTAATAAGGGATAACCTAAAAGGAGCCTAATAAAAGATTAAAATGAAATTATGTGCTTGCAATATTATATTTGAATGAAATTGACAATAAATGTGATTTGCTCGTGCATTTTGTTAGTTGCCCAGCCTTCAAAATTCAAGGTTATTTTCTGTAAAATACTATTTTACTATTTTCTGGTCATTCAAAGGCTGTGCTTCAATCTCATCTGAAATCTAATTGCCTAAGAATTTTGTTTGTTTGTTTCTTCCATAGTTCTTCTCCTATACATATT
This sequence comes from Phrynosoma blainvillii, assembly GCA_026167975.1. NCBI lineage: Eukaryota > Metazoa > Chordata > Lepidosauria > Squamata > Phrynosomatidae > Phrynosoma > Phrynosoma blainvillii. The sequence continues at coordinate 165,527,243 of JANUYF010000002.1, read as the reverse complement.
TTGAAAGGGAATACCTGCTTTTATTGAATTTGCTCTTTAATTAATCTCACAGGGAGAAACTTCAAAATCTACTCTTTTTCAAAGATACTGGAACAGGCGAGCCAAAAACGTGAGATCTGAGCCACTGACTTTTAAATGCCAGGTTTCCCAAATATCTTACCATACTACTTAAAAACTGACAAACATATTTATTCAAGCAATAAACATATTGCAATATGTGAACAGCTTGATCCATTATTTCTGCCATTGCATTTTTGTCTTATGTAATCTGATCTGACCAATAAGAAGTACAGATATTCTAATAGGCAACATTTTTCTTTTTTTTTGCTTTGCTTGCTGTGACGCAGACTGAAAAAGCTGAGTGAGGTAGGTGAACAAAAACTATTCCCAAAATCTGCTGTAGCTGGTCTTCTACCCCTTCCCTCCTCAGGGTCCAATTCAACTGCCCTGTATTTCCAGAAGGATTCAAGGAAGGAAAGCTTTTCCAGCAAAGATTAACTAGTAGGGCTGCCTCTAGACTGTCTCTCCTTTCCTTCAGAGAGTTTCTAACATCAGCTTCCCTGTAGGAAGGAACCTAATGGGTTGTTATATTTTCACCTTGTGTGTTATGAATTTACTGATGCATTTGTTGCTCCTTGTATGCTACTGTGGAAAGATGTGTATCCTGAAAAGAGGAATAGAAATAAATAATAGAAATAATGGCCCAGTTTTGTTAGGGATATCCACATGCATTTGTTGTTGTTGTTAACTGTCCTATCTCGACTCATCTATCTCGAATCATGGCAACCCTGTGGATGAGACATCTCCAAGATTCCCTGTCTTCTACTGCTCTCCTCAAGTCTTGCCTGCTCATGCCCATGGTCTCCCCGATTGAGTCCATCCATCTGGTGTGAGGTCTTCCTCTCTTTCTTCTATCTTCAACCTTTCCAAGCATTATTGCCTTTTCCAATGAGTCGTGCCTTCTCATGATGTGGCCAAAGTACGACAGCCTCAATTTGATCATCTTGGCTTCTAGGGGTATTTCAGGCTTGATCTCTTCTAGGATCCAATTGTTCATCTTCCATGGTATCCTCAGTATGCTTCACCAACACCACATCTCAAATGAATTAATTTTCCTCCTATCTGCCTTCTTCACTGTACAGCTCTCACATCCATACATGGTGATGGGGAATACAATGGCATAGATGACTCTAAATTTAGACTCCACATGCATAGGTTTCCCTTTCCCCTCTTTTTCAGGCATTGTAGGGATTAGAAGGAAGGGATAGGAGGAAGGAATATTAACAATCTAAGATATGAAGACGCAACCATACTACTAGCAGAAAAAAGAAATCAGACTTGGAACAGTTATTAAAGAAGATCAAAGAAGAAGGCACAAAGGCAGGCTTAATGTCGAACATAAAGAAAACAAAAATAATGACAACAAGGACTACATACATTCAGTGGCGTCCCACACCAGGGTGTCACTCAGTGTGGGAGACAGGGCTTTGGAAGCAGAGCTTCAGGGGGGAGCCAAAAGGGTGCAAGTAAAGCCTCATGAGTAACACCAAGTGGGGCAGAGAGAGGGTGCTGGGGGGACCTTGTGGGGTGTCACCCAGTGTGGTCCGCACCCCCTGCACCTCGTAGTGATGCCAATGCATACATTCAACCTAGACCACGAGGAAATCGAAATAGTAAAAGGGTTCCCATACCTTGGATTAAACATGGATCAGAACAGGGAATGCAGTCAAGAAATCAGAAGAAGATCAGGAATGGGGAGGACATCTACGAAAGAACTAGACAAAATCCTAAAGTGTAAATATATACAGCTGAACACTAAAGTTAGAATAATTCAAGCCATTGTATTCCCCTTCACCATGTATGGATGTGAGAACTGGACAGTGAAGAAAGCAGATAAGAAGAAAATCAATGCATCTGAGAGAATGTGGTGCTGGAGAAGAGTGCTGAGGATCCCATGGACAGCCAGAAGGACAAACAAATGGGTCCTGGAACAGATCAAGGCAGAAATCTCCCTGGGAGAAAAGATGATCAAAGTGAGGCTGTTGTACTTTTGCCACATCATGAGAAGGCAGGACTTATTGGAAAAGACAGTAAATGCTAGGAAAGGTGGATTGTAGTAGAAAGAGAGGAAGCTAGATGGATAGACTCAGGGGGGTTGCAGACTGCCAGAAATAGTGCAAATTGAGTCCACTTTTAGGGTTAGGGTTAGTGCTAGGGAATCATGGGAACTGTATTTTATTGTGGCACCAGAGCTCTCTGACAGAGAAGGCTCAATGTCTCAGAAAAAAATACAATTCCCATGACTCCCTAGCACTAACCCTAACCCTAAAAGTGGATTCAATTTGCACTATTTCTGGCAGTCTGCAACCCCCCTCAGTTAGGGAGGCCATGGGTCTGAAGTTACAGGACCTAAGCGGAGCAGTGGAGGACAGGGGGCATGGAGAAGTCTCATCCATAGGATTGCTATGAGTGGGAGTCAACTCAAGGACAGTTAACAAGAAACAACAAAAGGGGTTATTGGCTCTCCCTAGAAGCCAGGATGATGAAACTGAGGCTTTCGTACTTAGCGACAAAATGGCCACATTATGGGGGGCTTGACTCACTAGAAAAGATAGCAATGCTTGGAAAGATAAAAGTCAGCAGGAAGACAGTAATGCTTGAAAAGGTAAAGGGTAAGCGAAAAAGAGATAGACCACATACCAGATAGACTCAATCAAGGACGCTACAACTAGGAGCCTGAAGGAACTATGCAGAGAGGTTGAGGATAGGGGGTCTTGAAGACATGTGGTCACCTTGAGTCAAAATCAACTTGAAGGCAGTTAACAACAACAACAACAAGAACAACAAGTGGTTACGATTGCCTTCATCCTTCTTTGTTGTTGTTAACTGCCTTCGCATCAGTCTCAACCCACGGCAACCCTATGGATGAGACATCTCCAGCCCCCCTTGTCCTCTACTGCTCTGCCCAGCTCCTGCAAACTCATATTCATGGTCTCCAAATGCTTCTTCCCTTACTGATAATCCCCTGAAGCCATCCCATAAAACCATTCTGCGTTTTGTAGTGAGCAGGCAGGATCAGAGAAGGGTCTGACTACCCCTCCACAGCCAGATGCAGGAGCAAGAGCAATAGCATTGACATGTCTATACCGCTTCATAGTGAACTCAGCACTCTCTAAGTGGTTTACATTTTGTAAGCCAATTGCCCCCAACAGGCTGGGTACTCTTTTTACCAACCTACAAAAGGATGGAAGGCTGAGTCAATCTTGGAGCCCTGCCTGGGATTGAACTCACAACCTTGTGGCTGCAAGACAGGCATTTAACCATTGTGCCATCAGAGCCAAGGATCCCTGCAGATCTCAGGACTGAAGTCATTATTTTATGTCTGCCTGTAGGGATGTTGCCAGATGCATCTCCAATCTTACCTGCTTGTTGTGAACCAAAGAATGAGTCCAGGGCAACTTTAGTGGCTTTACACTACAATAAGTCAGAGATGATGGTATATGGTTCACCATGGCATAGGTCTCCATGTGGATATTTACACTTCACTGAGGTGAGACCAATATCATGATGATGATGATGATGATGATGATGATGATGATGATGATATCTTAATTATGATTCATTATTCGGCCATGTAAACCCATTTTGTGACCCTGGGCAAGTCACACTCTCTCAGTCTGAGATGATGGCAATGGCAAATCCCCTCCTAAGAACCTTGCCAAGAAAACTCTGCGATAGGTTTGCCTTAGGGTCACCATACGTCTGAACGGATTTGAAGGTGCACAACAGCAATAACAACATAATTTTAAATTAATAATGGGAAGGAAGGAAGGAATGGACATTGTGAGGTAGGTGTTTTCAATGCTAGACTAGAACTACAGAAGGATGAACCTTGGGCAAATCATACTCTGTCACTCCCTGAGAGGAAGGTAAATGGCAAACCACCCATGAACAAATCTTGCCAAGAAAACTCTACAGTAGAGTTGCCATAAGTTGCATGTGTATGTGTGCCTTCAAGCTGCCTGTTGATTTATGAATTTCTTAGGGTTTTCTTAGGCAAGGAATACAGAGAGGTGGTTTTGCTAGTTCCTTCCTCTGAATTACAGCCTACAACCACTGGTATTTGTTAGCGTTCTCCCATCCAAGTACTAACCAGAGCTGACCTTGCTTAGCTTCCACACCATCTGCTCTAGAGGACTGAGAGACCCCCTGGAATAGATCTGAAGGCGTGTAGTGGAGAAGAGTGGAAATCCCATCTCATATATGCAGGCATAAGGCAACATAGAATTGAATTTAACTCAAGCTTCCTCTTTCTGCTTTTGTTTATTGACTCAACCCAGTGCCCATTTCAATAGTGTTCTATCTTCTGTAACTTACAGGCTAATCCACCTAATTGTTGTTCATAGTAAACTGCTGGAGAACATAATGGGATGGATAGAAGGGCAAATCGTGCTGTGGAAGATTTCACATAGCTTCAGCAAAGGGAAGTTTGCCACCCTTTTAAAGTCCTTTTTGAAATCTTTGAAGAACAATCAGCACATTGAGTGATCCAGGGGACAGAATGAATCTGGACTTACAGAAAAACTTTGGCAAAACCCTTCACCAAAGATGCGCATCATGGGCTAAAAGAGGCCATGATGTATTATGAAATGAGAAGTGGTTGCAAGAATGGGAAGCAGCTTAGGAGGAAAAAGCAACAAAACCCAGTTATAATGAAGGGAAGAGTAGTAAAAACGGAGACCACTAGAGATCCACATTGCTTCTTTTAAAAAGCAATTAATTAATTAATTAATTAAATTGATGTCTGCCTCATTCTATCAGAATTTCAGTGCAGCTGGATATGTATTATGTATTTCTGTGGGAGTTCCTTTTTCCATAGCCTCACGAGGAAAGGAAAATATAAATATAAGTAACGTGTTCTTATAGCAAAAGTGTAGATGAGAGGATTTGCATTTTTCAAGCTCCTTCTCAGTAGAAAATTTATCATGTGTGTCCAAACCCTGGGTCCTTTGATGATGGTCCAGCTAGGCCTTCTATGCTTCTCTAGTTTTATTTCAGGGCATGTCTACACAGGCCAATTAAATTGGTTTCCCCTTGGTCTCATGGTGACTTGTCCACATAATGCAAGGCCAAACCCATGATTCAAGTGCAGACTATCTTCATGACAGAAGGCCAGGTCTGCACCAAATCCACCTTTTCCCTCCCTTCAACTGGTATAACACAACTCTGGATTGCTCTGGATTTTGCAGAAAAATCTGGAATACTCTATAGCAACACTGGGCGGCTGTTTACACACACATTGGCACTGCTGCCGTTGGCATAAATCACTCCTTCTAAGGTCACAGCAAGGCACCCAGCCATGTGGGTGCCTCATTTCTGACCTCAGAGGGAGTGACTTGAAGGTGCACAACAGCAATAACAACATAATTTTTAATTAATAATGGGAAGTAAGGAAGGGATGGACATTGCAAGGTAGGTGTTTTCAATGCTAGACTAGAACTACAGAAGGATGAACCTTGGGCAAATCAGGAAACACAACTGGACACATGTGTAGACAGGCTCCAGTGTCTCTCCGGAGTCCAAAGGTAACAGGGAATCCAGGGAAGCTCTGGGACCAGGATACTCTAGAAACAGCCTGGAGTATTTTGGCCAGTGTAGATGATCCCTCAGTCATTCACTTGCAGTATTATTCTTTGAAACATTGCTCCATCTTTGTTGACTTTGGCTTCTCCACCCATGCATTCTGTGTATTTCCATTCTTACCACACAACGGAACTTGCATATCCAGCTCCGACTATATATTTCCTCATGGTGGTCACATTAAATATGGGCTCCTACATTCAGGAACACTAAAATAAATAAATAAACAAATAAATATCCAATTCTGATTTTTAAAAAAGTGCTGAAAACAATCTTACCAACATTAATGATATATGTATGCAGTCGTCTAACTTTTAAGCTCTCTTATCCTTGCTGTTGGTTCTGACACTTAACTTAGCACTAAATTTTTTTGCTAGGTGCACTACTGAATACAGCAAGTCCTGAAGTATCTTCTAGGAAGATTTGTGGTCAAGAATAAGCATTAGAACAGCTAGGTGAGCTGAAGTCAGGGAGTAGCATGTGGGAAACGGTGTAAAATTATAGTCTTTCAAATAATGATCTCTCTTACATCAAGTTTACCTGTAATTAATAGTGTCATAATTCAGGAAACGATGCTCCATTTCCACAGGCAACCAGCCTTCAATTTGGCAAGATTTCTCTATCTTAAAAACCAACATATACCTCCATATAATAAAATACATACTCAGTAACTACCAATAAAGCTTGACTAGTTTTAGAGCCTGGTCTTCAGTATCATCATGTCATGATGGGCATTGCTGTGGCTCATGATAGTCAAAAATGGGCAATAGTTCTGTTTGTGGGCATTGGAGATCTCTGTTGTTGTTCCCACTGACCAAGCAAGGCAGGGATTATGGACTGTCCAAATACCTTAGAGCAGGGTCACTGAGAGTGAATTTGGGCCCTGGTGGAACAAAATGTAGAACCATCCGCTGTTCAACAGCATCAGTTCTCCACAAGATGTGGAGGCCATTGCTGGGTGACCATGGTCTGGTTGGCCAGGTGAATGTCGGTCAAGCTGGTGGCTTTAAGCTGAGTAGGAATGAGGATTGTGGCTATGCAGGAAAGGAAGAGATCTGAGAAAAGGGCTCTTCTCTTCTCCCTTCCTTCCATCCCTCCCTTCCTGGTTCCCCCATGCTTCTTATTTATTTGTGAACCACCTTGGGTCCCACTCCAGGAGAAAGATGGCATATAAATTAAATAATTACATAGATAAATTGCCCCTAACTTGGAATTGCCTAATGGGGAGATACCTTGAGGTATTTAGGGGCTACCTTGGAGGCCAAATGGGCACTGGGTTGAATCAATAAATAAATAAATAAATAAATCTTTTATTTGTATCCCGCTTTTCTACTATAATAGCAATCAGAGCGGCTTACATGTTAAAACAAACCAATACAATACATAATAACAGTACATGATCATATATCTTACCCCTCCTTAAAAAAGAATTAAACTTAGCACAGTATTTTATAAAAATATAATCTGTTAAAATCTATTAATAGCAAATGGTCTATTGGGAAGAAAGGCAGCATAATACAATGGGCCCACTAATGGCGTATGTGTGGCTCAGAGAGTCTTTGCCCTGGCATGACTGCAGAGGCTGGTGGCAATGATCTGGCCTAAATATCTGGTGATGGTGGGTATCTGGGGGAATCTATTAATAACTACTTCGGGCTTCTAGGAGCAGGAGTTGATACAGAAAAGGGGACAAGATACGGGGCACATCTATGAAGTGAAAAACCCCATATTTCCGAACTAGTGAGGAAACTATGGTGCTTATCACACTGCAGTTGTTTTGGGTCCTGCAACAGTGTGATACCTCCCCCCCCCTTGCACAAAGTATTAGTAGGCACTTGAACTGAGAACCATGATGCCAGAACATACCTGGTTTAATACACCTGGCACAATGTATACTACTTTGGAGAAGAAGAGGAAACAAAAACCCCAGTCAACAGACTTGACTCATTCATCGGAGGATGCCAGAGGGGTGTTTATCTTCTCGTGTTGCCATTACACATTTATCAATCATGTGTTTCGCAGAAACGCTCCAAATCCTTGCTTTGGATGTGGGGATCTCCCTCAAAGGAAGGGTCAATGAGGTCAGGAAGGAGTGCTAGGAATTCCTCTGTTCAATGGAGCTGGGCGGCTCACCTACCTTGAGCGAGAGCCAAGCAGGTTTGCATAGCGGTGCAGTGACAATGAGAACCATATCTGTCCATGAGCTTGGGGAAATCCCTTGTGTAATGCTGGTAGGGAATTATATAAGGTCCACAGAAGGCAAAGCAGCTGGCTGCATTAGCACATCCGTTTCCTGGAGGAGAGAGGTAAGTGCTCACTTTCCTACTGGAGTTTACTGGGTGGCTTGCGGGATGTGAATGCCCTGAGAGAGCATGCCAGAAGTGTTTGTTCTGCTCGCCTTCCATTCGAAGTGCATTAAGCATTGCGTCCATGACCCACCTGTGTGCCAGTTAGTCAATATACTCACCAGAGACAGCTGTCCTTTTAGGATAAAACAATCCTGTAATCTTCCAGTTTCTGTTTCTAAGCCCCTATCTATATTTTCCATTTAGAACAACGCAGTGCAGAATGGCAACAACTTTAATTCTGCAAATTATCCCGATAAAACGTATGGCATAGACTGACCATTTGTACTGTTTAAAAAGGGACAGTACCGTTGTTTTTATATTGCCAGACTGTCCCATCGTTTTAATATAAATGTCAATTTTGTCCCATTTTTCAAGAAAAAAACCCTATATCGCGAAAATGATTTGACGATCCCTGTTTGAATTTTTTTAAATGAAACTTTATACATGTTTACATCTAATTAATTATTCTCATTGCTAAAGTCTTCTCATTTTTAATTTTTATGTCTTCTCATTTTTAAAATTTACACCTAAAACAGACTATTAATTCATTTAAGCTGAAATTTATCTTCTTGGTTCTTCTTTTCGTCATGTATTTTGCAAATTGAAAACTTAAATGTCCACTTCCCAGCTGATTTCCCATCTTCAGTCATCTGGGTAGGGTCTTATAAGACCCTGTTTTGAAATTCTGGTGATCATTTGCAAGGGACCAAGTCTCTACGTTGCAAACATACATTAGTTTCATTGAAGAAGATAATGTTACCGACATTTTCATAAATACTGAAAATCTTGTCAACTATTTAGAGTCCAGAAAAAAAGTCAAGTGTTTGTAACTACTAAAACAAAATTGTGTCATGGAGGGTGAGAAGTTTTATGATAAGTGTTGAAAGACTAAGTGCAGACTGCCAGAAATAGTGCAAATTAAGTCCACTTTAACTGCCCTGGCTTAGTGCTAGGGAATCATGGGAACTGTAGTTTATTGTGGCACCAGAGCTCTCTGACAGAGAAGGCTCAATGTCCCAGAGAAAAAAAATACAATTCCCATGATTCCCTAGCACTGAGCCAGGGCAGTTAAAGTGGACTCAATTTGCACTATTTCTGGCAGTCTGCAAAGGCCCTAAATTGCTGCGTAAGATTGCTTCCTTGGAGAAATATTCGTGGTACGATCATGGTGAAACACAGTCCCCTATGTCTGCCTAAATTTTTGTAGGAGTTCTGTCGCTGAAGAAAAGTTGTGAGCTCAATATGCTCATGTAATAAAACTTTTGTTATTGTCTTACTTTTCCATGAATACAGAATATAACATAACTCCGTCCTGTTTTCCCCATCCCAATGTCTTGGTTTTATCTCAAGGATAGTCAGCCTAGGACTGAGGCTACTTGAGCCTGTTGTGACAAGGATGGACTAAAGAACACCTCCAGAACTTGAGCTTGACCCATTAGAAGGAATGCAAACCCTCTGGAATAGGTTAAAAACTCGTCAGATAAAAACGCACTGGTACCTCCCTTTTGTCTCAGTTGTTTCAATCTCAATCTCATCTATTTCCACAGCGAGACACTGATTTAGACTTCCCAGACCATCTTATTTGGTTTTGATGGAGATAGAGTTGGTGTCATTCACATATTGGTGACACCTCTGATGAAATTTCTAGATGCTCTCAAGCCAACCTGAACAATATTTTTGCTTAATCTTTTGAGATGGATGAGTTAGTTAGTAATAACCAGGTTCCTCTTGTAAAGGGAGAAATAGGGTGGTGTTGTATAAGGTTCAGAGGATTGTGTGATGTCCAGAACAAGATAGGTATTTTAACAAAGAAACCTAAGCATGAATTCTCTCTTTTTTGATGCTGGACATTGACTTGGATGTTCTTAGCTAACTGGGCATAAGACTGCTGTTAAATTGTATTTGGGGACGTGTCCGCTCCATGCTTGTGGCCAGCTAATATTATGCTGCTCCCACCAGTCACACTGGATAAAATATTTTTCTATGCAACCAAGAAACAACCTGACAATATTGTGTGTTGCCAGTGGTCAGTAGGCAACTGAAAAAACCTGCTATGTGCAGGGTCTTCAAATGGCTGGAATATGCCCAGATTATTATCTGAATCAAACTTCAATATGGGTACATTACATTTGTTGTTGTTGTGTGCCTTCAAATCATTTCCGACTTATGGCAACCCTGAGCCGAGCACTGGAGAGTTAGCATAGTGGTGTTAGGGCTGGAGCATGACTCTGGGTTCGAATTCTGGCTTGGCCATGAAAACCCACTGGGTGACCTTGGGCAATTCACACTCTCTCAGCCTCAGGGGCTGGCAATGGCAACCCTCCTCTGAAGAAACCTACCATGAAAACCCTGTGATAGTGATAGTGGAAAACAACCTGAGTGACACAACAAACACTCGCAAGTGAACATTATATTTGTACATGATAATAAATCCATATTTCACATGAACCCTAGCATATTGTGGATAAGCCAGCATGCTGGGTCCTGCCGGCTGATCTCTCTTACTTGCAGCAGAAACCATTCAAGAAACCTTTCCCCATCGAGCCACAAACATTACCTATGGCTCGGGGTTGGTGAGCAGCTCCGAAAGGCAGTAAGACCCAGCATGCAGATTCATTCTCAACAATGGGGAATTCAGTAGAATTCCACTTTGTTATGTACAAATCTAGCCTATGAATCATGCCGTCTTTTACTTACTGCTGAAAATACAAACAGGCCAAACAAACACACCCTGAGCTTAAAGGGGGGAGGAAAGTCCACAAAAACTGATAACGCAGTTGCAACCACAAACATTGTACAGGAGGAAGTAGACTGAAGTCTACGAATGAATGCTCATGCTGCCAATTTATTTCTTTCACTTTAGTCTTAAAGGTGCTACAAGATCTCTCTACAGACTGATTCTACAGACTAACACATCTATATCTTTGAATTCTGCAAAGACCGTGCTAAATAATAATAATAATAATAATAATAATAATAATAATAATAATAATAGAAATAAGTTGGCACTTTCAGGGAGTCTTAAAGGTGCTACAAGATCTCTCTACATACTGATTCTACAGACTAACACATCTATATCTTTGAATTCTGCAAAGACCATGCTAAATAATAATAATAATAATAATAATAATAATAATAATAATAGAAAGAAGTTGGCACTTTCAGGGAGTCTCAAAGGTGCTACAAGATCTCTCTACAGACTGATTCTACAGACTAACATGGCTATGTCTTTGCATTGTACAGGAGTGTTTATATTTGATGCATTTATGGTGAAACTGTATTACAGAAGATAATCCATCTTGCAGTTTTTCAAAAGGCAAGTTTCTGGGCCTTATGAGATTTTTTTTTGGAAGGCTTGTATAAACAGAATTTGGTGAAATCTCCAAATTTAAATAGGGAAAGAGGATGGTAGATGGTGCCCATGGCCACCAAGGAACAGGGAGAATAGATTTCTTCGAAAATAATATTTAGCTTACAAGAGGTTCCTGATGGGAAGAATCGGTTGCTGGAAGGAAGGAAGGAATTTCTTTCTCTGGAAGGATATTATACAGTAGATGCCTTTCAAATGTCTTTTAAAGAGTTTATCACACGGTAAGGAACCCATGCAGAAACTGGATTTCACATGATGTTTGGGGTTAGCTTGAACAGAAAGTAGAAATAACCCCCAAAGGGGGTTGTTTTTCACATGACGTTGGCGTCAAGGAGAAATAACGTGACATTAATCCAAACAGAAAGTCAGCAAAACCTGCTCCTTTTTACTTTCAGGAACTTCCAAAAGTAAAAAGGAGCGGGGTTTGATGACTTTCTGTTGGGGTTAATGTTGCTTTATTTCAGCTTTACACAAACACGTCTGAAAAACAACCAGCTTTTGTGGGTTTTTTTCGGATTTTTAAATCCCGTTTCTGCATGGGATTTAAGCAATTTGCCTCCGTGTGATATGGTCCTCTCTCTTGCCAATCTAAGCTTAGCTTTAGCTTTAGAAGGAAAAGTATGAAAAGCCTATTCCTAGCAGAAGAAATGTGTTGTCTGCTCATCCAGGGTCATTGCAAAGGAGGACAAGTTACCGCAGAATGTAGGACATCAAAGAAAAGATGTAGGACGTCACCAAATAAAAAACATATAAATATAAATGCAGGCTTCCTGGGCCTGTTTAAAATGGAGGATATTTTGAAATTCCTCCTGGACAAGAGGTGTGAGATGGAGGGCATGTCCTGGGAAAGGAGGACACCTGGTCACCCTGGCTGAGCAGACAACTTAAGATGTGGAAGGAGGAGGTGTTTTGTACAAAAAACTTAAAACATTTGGGTATCTAATTTGAAGTAACTCCCTAAAGGCATCGGCCGTACAAGCTCCATCCTTTAGCTCTCAGAGAGAGACAATTTTCAATGCCCAAATGGTTCAGAAAGAATGGATTTTCACTCTCTATTTACCAAAAGTCAACTGCAGTTGCTTTACAAGAGAAAATAAAACAAAGAGGATAGGAGGAACCATGGAATTATGGTGTATTTACATGTTAACTCTAATTCCACCCTTTATAACAATATTTTCTGCATTCTTCTTTTACATCCAAATGCAATTCTTCTATTTGTTGAATAATGCATTTATTACCCTTTCAATAAATGTAAAACTTTGTCAACATATACCCTAATTTTAATTAGATTCCTGTCTCTGGTTGAATTTCTGTAACTTTAACAAGGCAATTCTCAGAAAGGATGGGGAAAGGCTACAACAGCGGTTCTTTCCTGCCTCAGGTATATTGAGAATTATGCAGAATAATTCATTTATGATTGAGGAAAGCCTGGTTCTTCCTTGAATATCTGAATATTACAGGGAGAGGTTTCCTTTGATACTGAAGAGGGATAAACAGTGCCAAAAAGGGGAGAAAAAGAGCTAGCCTTCCACAGTTTTTAATGATAGGTCACTGGCTCAATTTTTCATTATGTAGTGCACCAAAATTACAAATAGAACCCAAATGAACATGGTAAAATGCCAAAGGGCCTACAGTATTAAACAAGTTAAACAATAAGCAAAACTCGCTTGATCCTACAAAGGTGCACCCAGACATCACCCCAAAAGATGAAGGTGTGTTGTGTGTTGTGTGCCTTCAAGTCGTTTCCAACTAATGGCTCTCATGGGGTTTTCTTGGCAAGCTTCTTGAGAGTGGGTTTGCCATTGCCTTCCTCTGAGGCTGAGAGAGCGTGACTTGCCCAAAGGTCACCCAGTGGGTTTTCATAGCCAAGTGGGCAAACTGAGTTCTGCTCTCCAGAGTCCTAGTCCAATGCTCAAACCACTACACCACGCTGCCTCTCAACATCTAATAATAATAATAATAATAATAATAATGGTGCAGATTTGCACAGCATTCATATTTGGTCATTTATATGTACACTTGGTGCAAATTTATAATCAATTACTATAGGAGCCAGCATGGTGTAGTGCTTTGAGCTTTGGACTAGGACTTTGGGGACCAGGGTTCGATTCCCAGCTTGGCCATGAAACCGATGGATGATCTTGGGCAAGTCACATACTCTCAGGGGAGGGCTATTATTATTATTATTACAATGGCAAACTTCCACTGAACAAATCCTGCCAAGTAATCCTCATTATGGAGGCCTTAGGGTCTCCATAAGTTGGAAATGACTTGAAGGCATACAACAACAACAAACAAAAACTATAGTTTAAAGAATAATACAGGATATCTCAACACAATAGGAAAGACAGTGACAAGTGACACCTTTCTGCTTGTTCTGCTGTTGGGTTGATCTGCATCTTCAGGGCTTTCTCTCTCATATTCTGGCTCTATTTAAGCTATAACAGAGCTAGATAGTTCTTCAGATCACAGAGGACGTTTTCACACTGGGCAAAAGGAGGACGCTAGCCGGCCTCCCGCCGGCCTCGCTCCGGCGCCATTTCCCGTGTGTTCACACACACGCGGCGGCAAACCCCGCCCCTTCCGGTGTCATCCCTGCGTCCGGCCGGCTTTTGGCTCCGTGTGTTCAAACACACGGAGCCCTAAGTCCGGCGTCACTCCGGACGAACCAAAGATAACTCCGGCTGAAGCGGCATAAAGGTAATTCCGGCTGTCCAACCGGAATTAGCCTTTCGGCGGCGGAGCCATTCCGGAATCGGCGGCACGACCCGTTCCGGAATGGCTCCAGCCGGCTTTAGGAGGACAATGTGAAAACGTCCAGATACTTTCAAACACAGGCCTGTCCTTTGTGGAGAATGATACACCACCACTCTGGTTTATAACCTTCTGATATAATAACATCCCAAATCCACAAAACATTGATACCTTAACTGGCTAACCAAATGCAAAAAGTACATGTTGCAAAGCTTTCAAAGTTTCACTGGCTTCTTCATTAGGCAAAGATGTTAAAAATCTTTCCTATGGAGGAAAAATTATGACGATGTTAGTGCCAAGCCTGCATTTTGTCAAGATGTGTCTGTTCTCGGTTCAGTTGGTTCTGGAGGGAAATCCATGCAGGGAGGCCCTTCCTCCTTCTGGTCATGTAGATACACTAGGAAATACAGAATTTCTAAGCTTCATTTGCAAGACAAAAAGAGATGCTCCTCTTGCGATCCAAGCTGCCCCATCCTTTTCTTTTGTGGATTTTGGATGTTATTGTACTTTGCCACATGGCCAACACAGCTACTCCTTCTGATTTAAAACAGCCTTGACTGTCCACCAAAATTTGTGGTTGTGAGAAGGTGGCATTATCACACATGGCAACATTCTCCACACTTTGGATGGAGAAGAGCACTTCTGTTGACCTAAGCACTTGTGTAGATCAATACAGTGGAAAGTCCTTACATTCCCTCCTAGATCACATAGGACAGCTTTCTCCAACATGTTGCCTTCCTGAGGGATTGGAGAACATGCCCCATCGTCCCCAACCATCATGGCCACATTGGCTAGGGAGAATGAGGATTGTCATTCAGCACATATGGAGGGCACTATTCTTGGGAAGTTCCTGAAAACTTACAAGGTTGAAACTAATTAGGAGCCAATGAAGTTTCAGCATAGACGTTATATGATGGACTCTTCCAGCACTTTTAAAACATGAGAAATATGTTTTGAAGTTATTTAATATACAGGGAATTGAAAAGAAGTCCTCTCTATGGTATAATATATGTCCCTCTCTCTCTCCAAATTTTGAAGACATTAGATGCAATTCACTGACATAATCCTTAGTTATCTATGCTTGGCTTGCGAGATAATAAAAACCCCCAAAGGAAGATGGTTACATGTGTTGAGAAAGTCTGGACAGGTGTATTATTGTGAGAAAATATATGCCATCACCAGTTGGGCGGCAACCCAACTGTTATTGCAAGAAACTTTTCAAGAGCAACTTCATGTAGGGTTCATGGCATTAATCTAATCTGGAAGTTACAAGGACACCTATATGACCATAGTGAAATCTTGCTTGAAACACAGCTGGTGTTTCAGCCTTACCTGATAAAAAGCAACCTTGGCCACAGCTGCCAATAAATCTATGTGGATGAGCGCTGATGCTTTCACTAATGTGTGCAATAAACAAAAACAGTTCCAAGAACACTTGGTGTATATGTAGGTGTATTTAGGCACTATCTCTTCAGACGTATGTTGTAGCAGAACAGGTTGTTCATCTGGGGGAAGGTCAGCTTCAGCTTTCCCAGGATATGTCTTCAAATGCTGCAAAAACCTACCGTATTTTTCGGCATATTAGACGCACATTTTCTTCCCCAAAATGGCAGTGGGGAAGTTGGTGCGCCTAATAGGCCGAATGTGGCTCCCCTCCGAGGCCGCCGCGCGTCCTCGGTGGTTCAATGGGCTGCTCCTGGGATCGGAGGCCGAGCAGCCCATTGAACCACCGAGGACGCAGGGGGAAGGAGCGTTGCTTTCCCTGGGACCATGCTGGGGTCGGAGGACTCCTCCGACCCCAGGATCACCCCAAGGAAAAAAACGTTGCTTTCCATGGGGCAATGCTGGAGTCGGAGGACGCCTCTGACTCCAGCATCGCCCCATGGAAAGCTTCCTTGGGGCGATCCTGAGGTCGGAGGACTCCTCCGAACCCAGGATCACCCCAAGGAAAAAAACGTTGCTTTCCATGGGGCAATGCTGGAGTCGGAGGACGCCTCTGACTCCAGCATCGCCCCGTGGAAAGCTTCCTTGGGGCGATCCTGGGGTCGGAGGGCGCCTCCAACCCCAGCATTGCCCCAAGGAAAGCAATGTTGCTTTCCTTGGGCGGATGCTTGGGTCGGAGGACGCCTCCGACCCAGGCATCCACCCAAGGAAAGCAACCAGGCTTTCCCTGGAGGGATCCTAGGGTCTGAGGCGTCCTCCGTGGGCCGGAGGACGCCTCAGACCCCAGGGTCCCTCCAAGGAAAGCCTGGTTGCTTTCCCTGCAGGGATCCTAGGGTCTGAGTCGTCCTCCGTGGGCTGGAGGACGCCTCAGACCCCAGGGTCCCTCCAAGGAAAGCCTGGTTGCTTTCCCTGCAGGGATCCTAGGGTCTGAGTCGTCCTCCGTCGGCCGGAGGATGCCTCAGACCCCAGGGTCCCTCCAAGGAAAGCCTGGTTGCTTTCCCTGGGTGGATGCCGTGGGTCTGAGGCGTCCTCCGTGGGTCGGAGGACGCCTCAGACCCCAGGGTCCCTCCAAGGAAAGCCTGGTTGCTTTCCTTGCAGGGATCCTAGGGTCTGAGGCGTCCTCCGTGGGTCGGAGGACGCCTCAGACCCCAGGGTCCCTCCAAGGAAAGCCTGGTTGCTTTCCCTGGGTGGATGCCGTGGGTCTGAGGCATGCTCCGTGGGTCTGAGGACGCCTCAAACCCCAGGATCCCTCCAAGGAAAGCCTGGTTGCTTTCCTTGGGCGGATGCCTGGGTCGGAGGCGTCCTCTGACTGTATTTTATTAAGAATCTTTTTTTCCTAGATTTTCCTCCTTTAAAATTGGGTGCGTCTTATATGCCGAAAAATACGGTAACTTGACCAGCAGGATATAATAAAATGGGAGCCACTGTGGCGTAGTAGTTTGAGTGTTGGACTACAGCTTTGGAGACCAGGGTTTGATTCCCAACTTGGCCATGAAATCCATTGGGTGACCTTGGGCAAGTCACACTCTCTCAGCCTCAGAGGAAGGTAATGGCAAACTTCCTCTGGAGAAATCTTGTCAAGAAAACCCCTCAATGGCCTTAGGGTCACCATAAGTCAGAAAGGACTTAAAGGCACACAACAACAGAATAAAATATAGTGGGCCTTTGGTATCTGCTGGGGTTTGGTTCCAGGATCCCTGTGGATACCAAATTCCATGGATGTCCCATGATATACAATATACAATATATATAATGTCCCATTATATACAAAACAAAGTCCCATGATATACAATGGGGTAGTAAAATGGTGACCCTTAGATAAAATGGCAAAAATGAAGGTTTGCTTTTTAGAATTTATATTAAAAAAAACTTTTTAAAAATAACTTTTTTTTATATTGTTTTTTAAAAACAACATTAAAAAGAAAGCACACCACATTTGTAACACATGTAAACCACATACATTTTTTACTAAACAATTTACGCAAACGTTACTAAACATGACACAAATCATCCATTCCCCATCGGTTACTTCCTTGTTTATAGCTTTTAATAAGTTTTACTTGTCTGAACTTGTTCTTTTAAGAGGCTATAGAGGCTAGTGAATCTTTCCTTTCTTTTCCAGCCTATAATTATCACCAATGTATACATTTCCACTTCTTTCTCATCTAGACTGAATCTACATTTAAATTTTATTTTATACGTTCTTTAGTTTGCATTTCAATTCAAAATTAAACCTGTAGCAGCTATTCCCCCCATCTGAGTTAAATATTCTAAAATCTTTTTCCAACCTTCAATATAATTTTCAGAATTATCATTTCTTATAATTTCCTTTTGTCATTTTAGATAAAAATGTTTTTTAAAAAATACTTTTAAAAGCCTTTGGACAGGGGTGGAGAACCAGCCTGCAAAAAGTGTCTCCCCAAATGAAGAGAAGCAAAAGCTTCTGTCCCAGCTGCTTCCTTCAAATGGATCTTCAAATGGACTTTCTGATTCAACTCAACATGGGACACAGTCTGGGGGCATTGTGTGAATAGGTTGTCCTCCTTCCCCATTGACGTTCAGCCTCCTGAAATGGCGCAGATCTTTGTCATTGATTTGTGTCTTTCCCGTCCATCTCATTTATTGTGTTGCAGGTGCCACCTGGACCCAGTGCCAAAAGTCTGCTCTTCACCCTTGAGGCGAGATGTTCCCGATGTGGCTGGGATTTGTGCCTGTGCTCCTTTGGACCTCCGTGGCCAGTACAGGTAAGACTCGATCAACACACTTCCAACCCTGTGTTATCCTTCAAGAGTCCAGCCAAGCCTTCTGTGTGATAAACAAAAGCATGTGATGGGGGATTAGGTTTGAGACCTGTTCCAACGAAGCCAAGAAAATCTGGTTGCAGCGCTCTGAAAAATTCCATGACTCCTCCATGACTTGTCTAATGGGAAAACCCAGCAAGTCTCATGATCAGAGGCATTCTTGTCTTTTCCATTATAGTCCTCCACCCTCTAATTTATAGGGTTAAGGGCTTTGTTTTATTTTCTTCCAGGGTTGCTTGCTAGAATGTACAAAGTGATTCAACCTACACTGGTGTTCATGAGATGCCCGGCACGGACTGGGATTCAAACTCTTTAAAGACTTGCTTTTCAGGTTTAGGATGGCACACAGTGTCACTGCTGTAGACATAAGGGATCTGGAGTGCAGAGTAAAAAGAGGTTCAGAGTAAAGAGGTCCAGAGTAAAGAGAGATTGCTATGTGGGTAGTTTTGGACGCTTGTGGCTCTTTGTGATCGGTTTCTCCTTTTTGTGGTCCACTGCATCCAAGTTTGCAACTGCAAGATGCAGGATGGTCGGGCAGAGCCACTAATTAGATACTATGAGAGCTAGCATGGTGTAGTGGTTTGAGCATTGGACAATGACTCTGGAGACCAGGGTTCAAATCCCTGCTCAGCCATGGAAACCCACTGGGTGACCTTGGGTGAGTCACACATTCTCAGTCTCAGGGAAGCCAATGGCAAACCTTCTCTGAACAAATCTTGCCAAGGAAACCCCAGGATAAGGTTTGCCATAGGGTCACCTTAAATTGGAAATGACTTGAAGGCACACAACATACACACATACACACACACACAGAACAACAGTTGCCAGTACTTAAGGAACTGTGTCTTGAAATAATCTGGTGGACATTATTGTTGACATTTTTTAAAAAAAAAATAAGTGAGATATGCAAAGGGAGTAAAATATATGAGTCTAGGCTTGGTTGCCAAGGAAATTTATTTATTGGATTTACAGTTGGCCCCCCACCTTTGCAGATTTGACTTTTGCGGATTTGATCATTTGCAGTTCTGATTAATATATTCTCTCTAGGAATCTCAGTCCTGCAGCGCAACTCTGCCAGAAGTTGACCATAGAGTTGTTGTGCAGCAGAACCTAGAAGTTCCTAGAGAAAGCCCTTCTCTAGCCATTTGTAGGTCCTCCAGCATGATTCTATGGTCAACCTCTGGCAGACGTTGACCATAGAGTTGCCCTGGAGGACCTGGAGATTCCTAGAGGTGTTCCCTTAGGTAAAAAGGATAGTGCTTTTTTTATGTGCGGTTTTCCCACATTCACGGGGGTCCTTCACCCCTAACCCCAGTGATGTGGGGGGACCACTGTATATTCTGCCTTTTATCTCAAACTGGAATTCAAGGAGGCAGTCCATTTAATGGTCACAACCCACAGTGCAATCCTATATATGTCTGCTCAGAAGTATGTGCAGAGTTTGGGGGGAAAATAGTTTTTTGGACTTCATTTCCTAGAATACCCCAGCCAGTGTGGCTGTTTGGTATTCTGGCTGAGGTATTCTGACAGTAGTAGTAAAAGAATGTCACTTTTCCAAGGCTAAGTAATCCCCCAATGAATTCAATAGTGCTCAGTTCCAGGATAGATATATTAATTTTTAAGAATTTGGTCTTCTCTTCTGTCAAAAAAGGCATGGGAAGAGTGACACCTGCCTGTCAAGGCTTGTTTTGTCCTTTGGGGAACATTTCACCAGGAATTCCTGCTTTGAACATATCCCAATCAAACAAATGAGAATTTCAAACAGGCACAAAACACATATGCAGGGGTATCTGTGTTGGCCACGTAGCAAAGTACAATAAAATCCCAAATCCACAAAACAGTGATACCTTTATTGTGCCAAACAAATGCAAAACAACAACAACAACAACAAAATGTGTTGCAAGCTATTGAAGCTTCACTGGCTTCTTCATCAGGCAAAAATCATACAGGAGAAAAGAAAAATAACATGGCCACACAGCCCGAAAAGACCCACAAAAAACTAAGATGATGTTAGCCTGAAGCCTGCATTTTGTCAAGATGTGGCTGTTTTCAGTTCAGATTGTTCTGGAGGGAAATTCATGCAAGTGGGCTCTTCCTCCTTCTGGCCATGTGGGAAATATTCTTTATTTCCTGGAGTACCCACATGGCCAGAAGGAGGAGCCTACCTGCATGAATGGGACTAACATCATCTTATTCCCCCCCCCCCCGTATGATTTTTAACACATTTGCCTGATGAAGAAGTAACTGAACCTTCAAAAGCTTTGAAAGCTTGCAACATGTATTTTTTTTCCATTTCATTAGCACAAGAAAGGTATCCATGTTTTCAGCATCCCAGTTTCTTGATATCTTAAGAAGAGAGTCAGAACCTCCAGATTAAGCTTCTGTGTTATCATTCAGGGAGCCTAGCCTTTTGTGCAACATGTCTCTGATGTGCTGGGTCCAGGAATTAGTCACCTGGATGAATTTAGTATTTTGCCTGCTGCTTCAAGGTATTTCCTGCTTGCCTGCTTTGTTACCCCAGGATCCAACCCTCAGCCATCCCTCTTCGAGGCTTGATATCAAATTAATATTAAAAAGGGTTGTTTTAGACCAGGGGTTGGCAACCTATGGCCCCCGGGCCGATTCCGGCCCAAGTTGCTGGACTTACCGGCCCAGGCCGATCCCTGCCGCCGCACACCGCCGCCACGGTGCATTTTTTCCTCCGTGCGGCCATGCGTGCCACGGCCGCCATTTTGATTTTCAAAATGGCAAACGCGTCACGGCTGCCATTTTGAAAAGCAAAATGGCGGCTGTGACATGCGCGGATGTGGCGGCGGCAGTAGTGGCAGCCGCCACGTGCGCGTGCGCAGTCACGTGTTGCGGTGGGGTGCACATGCGTGCTTGTGCGTGCGCACCGCCATTCTCCCCCCAGCCCAGCGGACATGAGGACTTCGGGGGACCGGCTCACGCATGAAAAAGGTTGCCTACCTGTTTTAGACGGATAGCCAAAAGGGGGCACCCCAGCGCAGGAAACCAGCCATACTATATTAGGAAATACAGATGGCTCAGCATGGGAGAAGCCAAGGCACTTAGCTGAGATGAGCTAGCTCAGGATCGAAATCAGCATATTTCCTTCACTAAGGAATGTGATGGGGAGAGCTGGACTTGGAAATTGCTTGGATACTACAGACAAAGGGAGTTTCCTTCTGGGAATGAAACTCTTTTTGTTTGAGGACATTCAAGCCGATTGTCCAATCATTCTTGCATTTCTCATTCCATTCTTCTCCGCTGGAAAAGTTATTTAACTCTTGAAAAAAGCCATTTAACTCCTGAAACAATGTCCACGATATGTTTGCTATAAATACATGTGCCTGAACAATAGCAATTTGGTCCAGTTTTGCAATTGGGTAGAAGCTTGGTCAGATTCAAGACCCCTCAGTACTGCTGCAAGTATACTGGGTCACATTCAACTCCCAGCTTTCACCCAGATTGGAACCTGACTTCTGCAACTAGTAAGTATTGGGTATTACAATCTTTTAATTTGCTATCCAATACCACCTTTTTATATATCTTAGTTCTTTTGTGTGTGTGTGTGAGAGAGAGAGAGTGCTAAGCATGTGTGTTAATTCTCCCTTTTATAACTAAACTAAACTAATTTGGAACCTGCTTCTGGAGTTCTCTGGGTTCAGGAATGGTATACAAAGGCTTAAGATCTCAGCTGTCCATTACTGAAGCCCTCTTGCTGCTTTCTATTGAGCCACATCAATTTCCTCACTGAATACAATTTGTGGGTGCCCTCTTGGAACCCCTCACAATTTAGGTAACAGCTCTAACTGTTCTCTGTCTTTCCTTCACCTTTTCAGATGATTTGACATTCCACATGGATTCAGTGATTGGAATTCTAAAAGACTTAGAACTCCATCTGAATGGGACCTCAGACCTGGCTGTGATGGAGCTTTTCCGGGAATTGGAATACAGTAACAGCGAGTTGTGGCAGCACTTCCTTGGACCTGTGACTTCAGTGCCCTCAGATGTGTCTTACCTGAATGAACAGCAGAGGACTTTTCTGAAACACCTGGTGAATCGCCCAGTTGATGCTTCCTTGGTAGAGCATGGGGTGGTCTTAACCCCTGATGGGACCACAGTTTCCCTTGGCCCTCTTATTGCTGGAATAGCAGCTGGACTCAAGAGAAGACATGATGTGTCTCTTTTTGCCCCATCTTTGGTCACTGACCCCGCAAACAGCTCTTGTGTGGATCCCCTCTTTGCTACTACAATTGCTGTGGACCTTGGCATGGCTTTTCTGCTCTTTCACATGAAGCAGAGCCCAGTGGCCTTGGGGCCAAATGGATGCTGGGATAATATTTCTGTACCCCACACATTTACTTTGGTGGGACCTCCCTCCCACATTACTGATGCTTTCATCAATGGGGCAATGGATGGCCTCATTCTGGGAACCTTTGTGGCAGAGAAATCTGAGCCACCATCAAACATCAGTGCCCTGCTGAGTGGCTACTATGGAGGACAAGGGCTAGAGGGGGGAAATCACCAGACCCGGAGCAACTTCCGGCGGAAGAACTTTGCAGCCCTGGTGAGTGAGCAAAAACTAAGGGAGCAGGTAGAAAGTTCCATGCACCTGCTCAGGCAGCTGAATGAAGACAGTCCCCTTTTTGAAGGTATCGCAAGTACAGAAACAGTACTTCTTGCAAAACAGGCGGCAGAAGAATTCATGGCATTGTATGTAGGTATGTCATTTGTAGGTCTCTTGAACGGGACCATTTGTTTTATTGCAACCTTCTATAACTTAAGCTATCTGGCCTATCCTTACCTTGGCACAGTGCTGTATGGCTGCAAATCCATCAAAGTGACTTCACTGATTTATATGTAGAGGGATCTTGTAGCACCTTTGAGACTGACTGAAACAAAGACGTTGGCAGCATGAGCTTTCATAGACTTAAGTCTGGTTCCTCAGATGCATATGGTGACTTCTTGATGGATTTCCATTCCATTCGGCTAAATTTGATGCCTTCCATAGCGGTATAATTCAAAGATATAGCCATTTACTCTGTAGGCTCAGTCTGTAGAGAGATCTTGTAGCACCATAGAGATTCATAGAAAGAAAGTGCCAACTTCTTTCTATTATTATTATTAGATATAGCTGTGTTAGTTTGTAGAATCAGTATGTAGAGAGATCTTGTAGCATCTTAGAGACTCACGGAAAGAAAGTGCCAACTTCTTTCTATTATTATTATTATTATTATTATTATTAGGTATAGCCATGTTAGTCTGTAAAATCAGTATGTAGAGAAATCTTGTAGCACTTTAGAGACTCAACTTAATTGTCATGGCTCCATCCTGTGGAATCTTGGTATATGTAGTTTGGTGAGATATTTAGCCTGGTCTATCTGAGAGCTCTGGTGCCTCACCAACCTACAAACCCAGGATGGATCCACAACAGTTAAAGTGGTGTCAAACTGCTGTATTTATGCAGTGTGGATACACCCCTGATCTCAGCCAGTGAAGAGGCTAGGAAACATAGTGGGAGACAGACGTATGATAGCATCTTTTCCTTTAAGTTTTCCCCTCCATCTCATATTCCCTTTTTGTCTACCCCTGACCTAGGAACAGGTATTCAGCTGTCTATTGACAAAGAAGGTACTACTCACTTTCCTGAGTATTGGCTTAGGATGGACTACCTAAACAAAGATTTAGGATGGACTACCTAAACAAAGTGATAGTACCTTCACTATTAATAGATAGCTGAGTACTAGGTCCTAGGTTGGGCTGGACAAAGTGTGGCCTATGGGCCACATGTAGCTCACAAAGGTTCCCCCTGCACCCCTAATTTGAGGTAGGATTGATTCCCCCCCTCAGAATGGGAGAAGCCAAAGGCACTTATCTGAAATTACTTAAAACCATAATCTATATAATCCCTTCACTGAGGAGAGTGATGATGGAGAGCTGGACATGGAGATTGTTTGCATACAGCAGACAAAGGGAGTTTCCTTCTGACAATGAAACTCTTTTATCTGAGGACACTCATGCCAATTGTCTGGTCATTCCTGCATATTGCACCACATTCTTCTCCCCCAGGAAAGTCATTTAAGACTTTTAACTCCGGAAACACTGCCCCCAGGAATCATCTCTTGCTATTAATATGAGTACCTAGACACTAGCAAATAGGTCTACTCTGAAAACTCTGTTCAATTTTGACTTGACACCTCAGTAGCTGGCCACCCTCCCTCCATGTTCCACCAGTGTCTACTGAGCCATCCTTCAACTCACTATTACCTCCTCCCTTTGCATTGTTAGTTCTTGTGTGTGTGCATGAAGAAGTGTGAATTCCGTTTTAAAATATTAATTTGAAAATTGACTTTGAAGTTCTCTAGGTTTGGATGCATTATACAAAGGCTGAGATCCCAGCTTTATGTTACCAGAGCCCTCTCATTGCTTCCTATTGAGCAAAATTAATTTCCCCATTGAGTACAATTTGTGGGTGCCCTGCCAGGACCCCCTGCAATTTATGTAACAATTGTGCATCTCCCCCAAGCAAATGTCACTGTTCTGCTCTGTACATTCTTCCTTGTTTGATATCTTCTTCCTCAGAGTGTCCTGCCATCATCCCAAGGTGCATGTGGGGGGCCCGGCCCTACAGAGGAACACCAACCCAACTAAAGCTGCCCTTGGGCTTTGTATACATCCACCATACTAGCACTCCTTCGGAGCCATGCCAAACCTTCTCAGCATGTGCAGCTGACATGCGCTCCATGCAGCGATTCCACCAGGATGTCCGTGGCTGGGATGACATTGGCTACAGGTGAGCAATGACCTGATGTAGTTTGCATCCATTCATCCATCCCTCTATTTATATCCTGCCTTTCTCCCAGGCTGGGACTCAAGTTGGCTAAGGCTGCTGCCACACTGCAGAATTAATGCAGTTTGAGCCCCCTTTAACTGCCATGGGTTAATGCTATGGCATCCTGGGATTTGTGGTTTGTTCTGGTACCAGAGGTCTCTGACAGAGAAGGCTAAATATTTCCCAAACTACAAACCCCAAAATTCTATAGCATTGAGCCATGACAGTTAAAGTGGTGTCAAACTACATTATTTCTGCAGTACAGATGCAGCCTCATAAAAAAGATAGTATACAGTGGGCTCTTGCTATCTGCGGGCTTGCCATTTGCAGATTTAAGTATCTGCAGATGACAAGTCCTGTTGTTCTCAATGGGGGAATGTGCATGCAGCCATGCGCGCACATCACGCTGCCATTGGAAACAATGGACTTGAGGTCCTGCGGGGAGGGGTCCGGAAAGGGCAGCCTGTAAATTAAAAAGATAGAGTTAAAAACATACAAAATTAGATTTTGATGTGCTTTTTTTTAAACATGTATTTTTCCCTTGTAGTTTCACCCTTTTAAAATGTGTATTAATAAAAATATTTTAAAAACAAAACAAAAAATAAATCTAGATGAATACAATATTAATTAACAATAGATGGCAAGCTCCTATTTTGAAAATCCGTCGGATAAGCGCGGCTGGGGTCTGGGCTGCATACAGGTTGCAGACGCCAGTTTGTGGCTGTATGTGATAACACCTGCTATTAAAACTATACACAACTGTATGCTATTGGGGATAAGTCACTTTAAAATGAATGCGATAATCTCCTTCCCTAAGAAGGGGGTTCCAAAGTATGGGAGCTTCTCTGTCAGAGAGCTCTGGTGCCACAATAAACTACAATTCCCAGGATTCCCTAGCACTGAGCCAGAACAGTTAAAGCAGTCTCAACCTGGATTATTTCTGCAGTGCGCTTCGGACCATAACAACTAGCAAAATTAAAATTATACCTTTAAATTACAATATCATAGGCACAAAAGAGCCAGCATGGTGCATTGGCTTGAGCGCTGGATTAGGACTCTGGGGACCAGGGTTTGAACCCTGGCGCAGCCGTGAAACCTACAGGGTAACCTTGGGCAAATCACACTCTCTCAGCCTCAGAGGATGGCAATGGCAAACTCCCTCTGAAGAAACCTGCCCTGTGGTAGGGTCGCCATAAGTTAGAAATGACTTGAAGGCACACAACAAGAACAACATCATATGCACAGCCTAAATGTATTTACATGTACATAGATTTATGTGGTTAAAGTGAAAATTTGCTAAGATGTGATGGTTTAATGAAAATTGAAAAAGTATTGAAAAATTGAAAAAAAAGAATTAACGGTCAAAACCAGCACTTTGAATTGTGCCCGGAAAAAGACTGGCAGCTAGTATGCCATCATGGATGGTCAACCTCCCTGTTTATAGCTTGTGTCACTTTTGCATGTGCTTACCCATAACTCTATTCTTTCTCAAGATGAATCATGGCCAAATATTCTACATTATGGTCTAGGTTGAATAATTTTATGAATCCGTAGGTACATTGCAGAAATGTAAGGAAACCCTAGATGTGAAGATGTGCATCCAGGCATCCGCAAGCGTGTTCTGATGATGCACATCAGGTGCTTCTCATGTGCAGCTCCTAGGTGAATATCGGTGTTGTGAAACGTTGTTGTTGGGTGCCTTCAAGTCATTTCCAACATATGGCTACCCTATGGTGAACCTATCATGGGGTTTTCTTGGCAAGGTTTGTTCAGAGGAGGTTTGCCATTGCCTTCCCCTGTGGCTGAGAGAGTGTGACTTGCCTAAGGTCACCCAGTGGGTTTCATAGCCAAGCCAACATTCAAACCCTGCTCTCCAGAGTCATAATCCCAATACTCAAACAACTACGTCACACTGACTCTACTCATTTCTATTTCCTACCCACCTAAGTCCATTTACAAAAATGTAAGTCCCATTTTGAATTCTAGCCCAGATTTTTATTTAAAAAGATTCATTTCAAAATGTGGGCCCTTGGTATCCACTGGGGTTTGGTTCCAGGGCACCCTTTCCCCCCGTGGATAATAAAATCCATGGATGCTCGAGTCCCATTAAATACAATGGCATAGTAAAATGCTGTCCCTTATATAAAATGGAAAATCAAATCTTGCTATTTGGAATGTATACTTTTTTGGAATATTTTCAAGCCATGGATGCTTGAATCCGTAGATAAAAAATCAGGGGATAAGAAGGGCGGACTGTATTTAAATATAGCATATGTGTAAAACGTTGTTAATGCACATTCCCTGCAGTTAACATATTTCCCCCTCTAGCAACAGAAGCATGCCTCAGCAGTCAGGCTTGCAGATGCAGCCAATGTTTATCTTTCAATGCCTAATCAGAAAGCAAGGCACACCGACCTCCGGAAAAGCATGTACTATGGCAAGCAGACATCTTCTCATCACCTGAGGGAACACCTCTGCCAAATACATCAAAGCGCATCACATAATTTGACCTGAAATTCTAACCAAGGCCAAGAAGTGCAAATTTCTCAAGCATCCCTAGAAGGTAGCTAGGAAATTTATTTTGCAAATTAGAAAGCAGACAGGTAAAATGAGCAGAAGAAAGTTGTGAATGGAGCTGCAGGTAGATGTCTTTCCAGTCTTATCAGAACAATCTTTGGAAAAAGTAAACACTAATTTTCACTAGGGCACTAAACGTATGCCTAGGTCACTTATACCATTTATTATTATTATTATTATTATTATTATTATTATTATTTCTTCTCCACCTCTCCCCATAGATCAAGGCAGAGAACAACAACAATTAACCACACATCAGTTAAAACAGATCAGTTAAAATGCACTTCAATTTAAAAGGACATGCATACAATTTAAAAGGACACGATACACACATATTAAAACAACTCACATTTAACATTTATCATTTAAAATTCAAAATTTAAAAATCATCTGGATTTAAAATTGCAAGTGGGAACTTATAGAACAAATAACTGCAATAACAACAACCTCTTCATGTCCTGGGATAAAAAAAGGGCAAATTTCTCCAGCATTATAGGTTAGGATACAATCCTTCCCTCCTGGTTTGGTTTTAGTTATGGGAATATTTTTTGTATAGAGGTCCATCATTCCATTGTATGTGTCCACATGTAACCTGAAGTGATACAGTCCAGGTATTAGTCCTATTTAAGAAGAGACACATAACAGGTAAAACCATAAATCTGAACAGGTGCCTCCTGATCCAAATTCTGTCCCCAAAAAAAGCAGTCCTGTACTTAAATCTTTTTCTCTGTAAGTTCCATTGGAAATTCTACTTTTTTTCTGAATTAAAAACAACACATTATAAAAACACAGAAAAAATAGGGCTGGGTATATTCACATGTGATGTGTCAGTTTATTCAAATACGTAATCTCCAATACTGCCACAAGCCCATTTTTGTCTTGTCTGTTTATTTATATTTTGCTAGTAATAGTTTAACTAAACTAAAAGAGCTAAATAGTTTAACTAAACTATTACTAAAGTCCCTCTCAAAATGGCAACAGGAACTGGCATGTCACCATTTTGAGAGTTGAATGCAAACAGGTATTGGGGGGCAAATACAAGGATGTGGGGGCCTTGTGGGGTGGAGGGTTATTGTTGTTTTTTGGCATGCTTTCACACATTTAGGATGCTTTCTGGGAGATTTTGGGATAAAAATTGACCAAAAATTGTGCTGGAAAAAAAATTGGGAGTGCTTGGTGGGGGGCTTTTTAGGAGGATTCAGGGGCTGCAAAAGTGTGATCCAACAGGGTCACACCTGTCCTGCACACAAAGCCTTTTCCCCCTGCCATCACTGCTTATCCTGGTGTAACTATCATGGGATAGTACACCTACAAAATCCAGCCTTAAATAAAAATTATTATTATTATTATTATTATTATTATTATTATTATTATTCATCTGTAAATGAAATGAATTAAGATTGCAACCCTCTACCCAATTATATGCCCAGTGAAATCAGTAACTCTCTGTTCAAGATCCTTTTGGAATTGCCACTTCTGCTTCAGAGGTGCAATAAAAATATATATAAATTTCTAACTACCCATCATTTCTCGGAAATATTCTTATTTTAAATATAAGTAGCTCCCACATCTTACGTTATAGAAGACATCATTCTACGAAGGATGTCATTTGTAAGTATTAATATATGAAAACTCTCTTCCATTGTTTAAACCACATCAACAAAATTGTAAATCTTTCCGTAGGAAGACTGTAGTCTGTTATTTTTAAGTATGTATTAAACTATGATTGTTTAATTGTCTTTTAGGGGGTGGGTGGGCTATTGAGGGACAGGATTGTATGTTTTATCATGTAAGCTGCCCCGGTTGTGTTATACAGAGAGGTGGGATACAAATAAATTTTATTATTATTTATTATTAGTCTGATAATTTTGCATTTGCCCAAGGGAATACAATTGCCACTCTTTCTCAAGTGTTTAAATCCAGAGGGAGTTAATGGGAGAAATCCCACTAGCTGTTTCTAGCACGGTCCCCTCTCCAACCTTTGTCTTTTCTCCCCGCACAGCTTTGTTTTTGGGAGTGATGGGTACCTGTACCAAGGGAGAGGCTGGCACTGGGTGGGAGCTCACACTCTGGGCTACAACAGCAAAGGCTTCGGCATCAGCTTCATCGGGAACTACATGAAGGACCTTCCGGCCCACTTTGACTTGGAGCTTATGAAGAACAACTTCTTACAGTGTGCGGTGAGAGGCGCAAGGCTTCAGGCCAACTATACCCTCCATGGGCACCGTCAGATGGTATTGACCACCTCTTGCCCTGGAGACAGACTCTTCCAAGAGATAAAAACATGGAATGGTTTCAAAGTGAGATGTGTCATGGACAAAGGTGTTCGCCACTGTGTTTAATGCACAGGACAAAGGGCCTAATCACACGAGGGAAATCCTGTGCAGAAATGGGGTTTTAAATAGAAAAACCTGCAAAAGCAGGTAGATTTTCAGACGTCACTGTTGAAGTGTGCTTAACCTGAATGGAAAGTAGTCCAAAGCCGCTTCTTTTTACTTTTGGAAAATCCTGAAAGTAAAAAGAAGCAGCTTTTTACTTTCCATTTGGGTTAAGCACACTTTAACAGCGATGTGTGTGAAATCTACCCACTTTTGCAGGTTTTCCCCACCTTTTAAATCCTGTTTCTGCACAGGATTTCCCCCGTGTGATATGGTCCAAAGACTCCCAATAAATGGAAGAGCCACAATCCCATCCGTGTCCGTGTCACCAGAGGGCAGCATCTGCCATGAACCACAGAGGAGCACATTCACATTACAATCAGCCCTCCTTATCTGTGGATTTTTTTTATCCATGGATTCGAGCATCCACAGCTTGCATATATTTTAAAAATATATAAATTCTGAAAAGCAAAACTTCATTTTGCCATTTTATATAAGGGATACCATTTTACTGTGCCATTGTATTTAATGGGATTTGAGCAGCCTTAGGTTTTGTTATCCAATGGGGGTCCTGGAACCAAACCCCAGCAGAAAACGAGGGCCCAATGAACTTTGCTGAAATAAATTGTGAAAATCATGCAATTATATGTTTTGAATTGATCACTTGAGATGGGGCAGATATGAGCCAGCATGTTGTAGTGGTTTGAACGTTGGACTACAACTCTGGAGATCAGGGTTCGATTCCCTGGTCAGGTGTAAAAACCCACTGGGTAACCTTGGGCGACTCCCACTCTCTCAGCCTCAAAGGATGGCAATGGCAAACCCCCTCTGGAGAAACTTCCCAAGAAAACCCTATGATAAGTTCTTGTTAGGGTCACCATAAGTAAAAAAATGACTCAGGGGCACACAACAACAAGATATGTGGGACAATCTTGAGGGTATTTGTGTAGCAGAATGGAAAGGAATGGAGAAGGACAACCAGATATCCCTTGGGGCTACTGAGGTCCCATATTGAGACAGATCAGCCACCTTAAATTGTCCTGGGCCCAGTGCTATTCAACATTTTTATCAATGACCTGGCTGATGGAATAGATGGCATGTTCATCAGATCTGCAGTTCCAACTCCGGGAACTCATCCTGGAGTTGAGAAGACACCACACAGTGTAATAGAGGTTGGAAACTGGCCTATAATTATCTCGTATAATATGATACAGGAAAGGTTTTTCTCAGAAAAGGTCTTACGAAAGTCTTGTAAAGAATGATTAAACACTCCTGTTAGCTGCTCCGCCAGTCCCAGGAGGAGCAAGGGTCCACTGCTTAAATATTTGAAAGGATGTCATATTGAGGATGGAGCAATCTTGTTTTCTGCTGCTCCAGAGAATAGGACACGGAGCAATGGATTCAAGGTACAGGGAAAGAGATTACACACAAATAGCACCCTCTCCTGAAGCCAAGGATATTCAACTACTATTCCAACTTCATAACAGCTGTCAGATCTTTCTTGATTTACTCAGTAACAGCTATTCCTTTAGTGGCTCCTGAATGATGGTATAGTGTAATAAAGAGAAATTCCTTCTCTCAACATAAGAATTTGTAGTAAATTTAGTAACACAGAACACTTTGGCACCTTAACTGCTAACCAATGTACTTATAGCACGAGCTTTTATGGGTGATCATACACATTATTCTATGCATGAAGTGCTATCCAGCATTTCAGTTATTTTATATATATATATATAGGACACATGGTTGGGAATGACCTCAGTGATGTCAGAAGGAAATCAAATACAAAAAGGATTGCTCATGACAACTTCATTATTGATACTGGTCATTCCCATAAATTGTTGCAGAGTGATAGCAAATACCTAGGCAGAAGAGAATCCAGTGAACACAGCATGATAAGCGACTTGTCCCTATTTAAACCTCTGCTGATAAGACTGGACACTCCTGATGAATTGTTCCTAGAAGTGCTGGGTGTCCCCCTGTGAAGTGGACTGCTTTAAGGTCTTTGTTGGTGTCCTGGGTGGATTTAGTATTTGAAATTGGCATAATTAGCAGCCTAACACTGAGATAACAATTCCATTCTGAAAAAACATAGTAGGAACAAGAAAAAATGTCATAAAAACCTTACAAAGGAGTCTAAAGGAGTTTTTAATTAAAAACTCTTATCACATGAATGAATCAAGACAGAAGGGCAAATCTTAGCTTCCCAATTCTGTGGGCAGAACAGAAGCTCTGATTTATGTGCTCTAAGGCCAATGTGGTGTAGTGGTTTAAGCGCTGGACTACAACTCTGGAGACTAGGGTTCAAATCCCAGCTCAGCCATGAAACCCACTTGTTGACCTTGGGTAAGTCACATGCTCTCAGCCTCAGGGGAAGGCAGTGGCAAACCTCATCTGAACAAATCTTGCCAAGAAAACCCTATGATAGGGTCACCATAAGTTAGAAATGACTTGAAGACACACAGCAACAACAAAGGCTGTAGTGCTATACTTACTTATTAGGCCAGAGGTAAGATCTCTAAACTTGAGGAGACTTAATTCTGTGTAGATGTGCATAAGATTGATCGGTAAGTTTCATAGGCCAGCAAAGCAAATATGATATAGTAGGCAATGGCATAACTGAAAATGGTGGGATGAGTCTCATGACTAGAATGTAATAATTGAGGGGTATAACCTATTTTAGAGAAATAGACCAAAGAGGAAGGGAGGTGGAGTAGCATTATACATTCAGGATGTGTATACCTATGAACAGATCCATGACTTAAATCCTGGAATTCAAGTTGAGAGCAACAGGATAAAAAATGAAGGGGGAGAGAATCAACAGGGATGCCATTGTAGGGGTCTACAGATTATTACAGACCTCCAAGCCAAAATGAGGACTTCCTGGAACAGATGACCACACATTCAGAAAGGACGTAGTAGTAATCAGATGTAGTAGTAGTGGGGGATTTCAACAGTCCTGATATTTGTTGGAAATCAAACTCTGCCAAAAATTTAAGACCCAACAAATTCCTGACTTGCCTTGCAGACAGTTTCATTGTCCAGAAGGTGGAAGAGTCAACTAAGGGATCAGTTATTCTAGATCTGATCCTAACCAACAGTGAAGATCTGGTTAATGGAGTGAAAGTGGATCCTTAGATGGGAATGACTGTGTCTCTTGGAGTTATGCAGTGGAAAGGGGAAACCAAGCATAGTCAATTATGCATTCTAGACTTTAAGAAAGCTAATTTCAATAAACTTAGGGAAATACTGGCAGCAATGCCATGGTCCAGAATACTAATAGAGAAGAAGGTTAATAAGGGATGGGAGTTTCTTAATTTCAGATAGTTCCAACCAGGAGGAAAAATGGGAGGTGTCTAAAGAAACCAGGATGGCTGTCTAAAGAACTTTCAACTGAGCTGAGACTCATAAAGAACATGTACAAGAAAGGGAAAAGGGGGAAACCACTAAAGATGAATTCAAACAAACATCCAGGGAGAAAGTCAAAAAAGCTAAAGCACGGAACAAGGTCAGGCTTGCTAGAAAGTTTAAAAACAATAAAAAGTGCTTTCGTGGTTGCATCTGTAGCAAAAGGTTGCATGGAGAAGATGGCAAAATGCTGGAACAGGGAAAGGTAGAACTGCTCAACACTTTCTTTGCCTTGGTCTTCTCTGAAAGGAGAACAGTGCTCAACTGGAGGAAAATGGAGCAGAGCACACAGTAGGGGAAATGCAGAACAGAATAGGTAAAAAGGTAGTATAGGAATACCTGGCTACTCTAAATGAATTCAAGTCTCCAGGGCCAGATGAACTACATCCAAGGATATTAAAAAAAAAACAACCCCAAACCTGGCAAATGTAATCTCAGAATCACTAGCAATAATCTTTGAGAATTCCTGGAGATCAGGAGAGTCCCAGCAGAGTGAAGGAGGGCAAATAGTGTCCCCATCCATCTTCAAAAAGGGAAAAAAGAGACCCTCTGAGGAGGACCTCCTGCCGCAGCATTCACACACGCTGCGGCGGAAGAGTCGCCGAAGGTGCGCCGCAGCCTTTTGCGGTGCACCTTCGGCAACTTGTGAAAGGAGCGCCAATATAGCGCTCCTTTCAGGGGCGGCGAAGCTGCGCCGTGGGGCCGAGATGTGGGGATACCTCGGCCCCGCAGCGCAGCTTCCCGGGGCGGCCCGTGGCTGCCCGTCTGCTTCCCCAGTTAGTGGGCCACAGGCTGAACATGAGTCAACAGTGTGATGTCGCAGCTAAAAAGGCCAATGCAATTTTAGGCTGCATTAGTAGAAGTATAGTGTCTATATCAAGGAAAGTAATAGAGCCACTCTATTCTGCTTTGGTCAGGCCTCTCCTGGAATACCGTGTCCATTTCTGGGCACCACAATTCAAAAAGGATGTTGAGAAACGAGATGTCCAGAGGAGGGTTACCAAAATGGTGAAAGGTCTGGAAACCATAAAGCCCTATGAGGAGCAGCTTAGGGAGTTGGGTATGTTTACCTGAAGAAGAGACGGTTAAAAGGTGATATGATAGACCTGAAGGGATGTCATATTGAGGATGGAGCAATCTTGTTTTCTGCTGCTCCAGAGAATAGGACCCAGAGCAATGGGTGCAAGCTACAGGAAAAGAGATTCCACCTCAACATTAGGAGGAACTTCCTGACAGTAAGGGCTGTTCCACAGTGGAACAGACTCCCTGAGACAGTGGTAGTCTCCTTCTTTGGAAGCTATTTTGAAACAGAGGCTGGATGGGCATCCTCCCAGGCAGTGCCTGGATTGTATATGGCAGGGATTGGACTGGATGGCTCTGGTGGCCTCTTCCAACTGTATGGACGTTATCACACGGAGAGTTGCGGGGAGAAAGTGGAAATAAACGGGACGAGCGGAAGACTTTAATTTACGGGATTTGTCCCGTTCCGCCTCGTCTGATAACTAAATTCGAATTTAAAAGGGGGTTAATTCGAACAAAAACCTGATCTTTTCAAATCCTCAAAAATCCCAAAAATGAAAAGATCAGGTTTTCGTTCGAATTAACCCCCTTTTAAATTCGAATTTAGTTATCAGACGAGGCGGAACGGGACAAATCCTGTAAATTAAAGACTTCCGCTCGTCCCGTTTATTTCCACTTTCTCCCCACGACTCCCCGTGTGATAACGTCCTATGATTCTATGAAGAGAACCATTTCCAACACAACACTGTTGAGGTTAGATCATGTTTAAATCTTCTTTCTTTAATTCCCATCTACTCTTAGATGATTTTATAACTAACCACTCAGACCTCTTATTTATACCTCAAATATTTCCCCCCTGAATATTATATTTAATTGACCTCCTCTTCTGCTAATTCCATCTTTATCAAACTCATGTAGTAGCTTCTTAATCCTGCTAAAAGGTAGCAAATACTGTAATGGCAGAAGAGAAAGATTACAGATAGAGAGTGAAACTGAGTATAAGGCATGTAGCAACCGGGAAAAACAAGGTTGGAAAAGCAAAGAGTAAAAGGCTTGGTTCAAGAAATTAATGAAACAACAGAAAAAGAGAGGGGAAAGGAAGGAAGAAAACATGCACAAACACAATTTTCAAGGCATTGCTCTCACCTTCAGAATATTGCTGTGTGATGAAGGACTGGAGAGGAAGACGTAGGCACTGAGACTCGAGGGCTTCATCCACAGTGCAGAAATAATCAAGTTTGACACCACTTTAACTGCTTTGTCTTAATGCTATGCAATTCTGGGATATGTAGTTTTGTGAGATATTTAGCTGCCTCTGTCAGAGAGCTCTGATGCCACAACAAACTAGAAATCCCAGGATTCCATAGCATTCATCCATGGCAATTAAAGCAGTGTCAAACTTGATTATTTCTGCAGTGTAGATATAGCCTAGACCAAGCACCGAGATCTATTGACACTAGGAGAGGGGCTTGCTGCTGCTATTTCTCTCAGAGAAGGTACTCAGAAAAATCCCTTTTAATCTCATCCCTCCTAATATGAAGGTCGCTACCTCCTTGTTATTAGTTCTCTAAGTTCCCATGTTATTCGGCTTTTATTATTATGTTTTTAACTATGATTTTAATGCTCTATTGATTTAATATTTTTAAGGGGTGGGGGGGGTACTGGGGTGTCTGATGTATCTTGTATTTTAATTTTGTTAGCCGCTCCAATTGCTCTCAGAGGGGCGGGGTACAAATAAATTTTATTATTATTATTATTATTATTATTATTATTACTCTTGGACTTCTCCATTGTCTTCTCCTGTACTTTTATTACTTTTGCTTGCAAACAAACAAAACCACTGTCGTATCAAAAGTAAGAGATGAGGTCTGGATTCTGGAGACAAAGGGATCGTCTATCTAGAATGTCTTTTACATCTGTGTCCAGACAATAGTGCCAGCGATGGATGCTGGAAAAGAAGAAACGGTTGAAGGTTTGACCCATAAGTGTAATGAGGTGCTTTTTAAAAAATGTCAGCACCAAAGCATTCAGAGGAAACAGACAGCACTGCTATTTTGGGAAACCACAACCATGAAAGCAAATCAGGCGGTACATGCAGTTGCAGGGGGAGCCACATACATGTCTTTGCATTGAACTGAACACAGTTTGAAATCATCTGTTTACTTAATGACCAAAAGGAAGAACAGCCTGGATACTTATTAGAGAGTCTATGCACTCTTTAGAGGTGCATGATGTCCTCTGACATAGGACATACATCTTGTTTTGTGGAGCTGAGACAAGATGTGTGGGGCTGGTGGTGGACGACTGTCGCTTACATCCTGTGTCTTTCTGCAAAAGTGAAAGACCATGCTCTTCATAGCAGCTTCAAAGAACATATCAGGGATCCTTGAAGGGGATGTGGCAGACCATGCGGTCAAACTTGCTGCTTGGCATGGCAAAACTTGGGCCAGAGCTGCTCAGTCCCATACTCAGCAGCAACTGAAGCATGAGTAGCAGAATGAAAATGTACAGAGGCACTTTGCCTTGTTGTTGTTGTTGTTAACTGCCCTTGAGTTGACCATGACTCATGGGGACCCTGTGGATGACACATCTCCAAGACTCCCTCTCCTCCACTGCTCTGCTTAGGTCCTGCAAATTCATACCCATGACCTCCTTAATAGAGTCCATTCATCTGGCAGGTGGCCTTCCTCTCCTTCTGCTTCCTTCCACCTTTCCTTGCATCATTGTCTTTTCCGATGAGTTGTGCCTTCTCATGATGTGGCCAAAGTACAACAGCCTCAGTTTGTCATCTTGGCTTCCAGGGCAAGTTTGTTTGTTTGTTTGTTTGTTTACTTTATGTATATGCTGCCTTTCTTCCTGGCCAGGGCCCAAGAGAGCATCCATAACACATTAGAAATATTTACAAAAGTTTCAAGATACACTTAAAAACACCATATTAAAAAACTATAAAACTAATTAAAAACATACAAATGTTAAAAACAGATAAAACATACATTTCCATTAAAAACCTTCCCTGCTTAAGCATGAAAAAGCTTGCTTAAATAAGAATGGTTTTGCTTCTCAGCAAAAGGAAAGGAGGGAGGGGGCCAGCCTAGCCCCTCATGAAAGGGAGCTCCAGAGTTCAGGCTTGATCTGCTCAAGGACCCATTTGTTTGTCTTCTTGGCTGCCCATGGGATCCTTGGCATTCTTCTCCACACCACATTCTCTCAAAGGAATTCCTTCTTCTGATTTCTTGACTGTAGTCTCCGTTCTGATCAGTGTTTGATCCAAGGTACAAGAACTCTGATTATTTTGATTTCCTCATTATCTTAGTTGAACCTATGTAGATTTTCTGGGGATGCGGTGGCATAGTGGTTAAGATGCCAGTTCTGATGATCCAAAGATCGGCAGGTTGGCAGTTTGAAGCCCGGTTGCTGCATGATGGGGTGAGCTCCCGTCACTAGTCCCAGCTTCTGCCAACCTAGCAGTTTGAAAGCATGCAAATGCAAGTAGATAGATAGGTACCACTTTGGTGGGAAGGTAACAGTGTTCCCTGCAGTTTTGCAAGCCACATGACCACTGCATTCGTCTTCAGACAACACTGGCTCTTCGGCTTAGTAACGGAGATGAGCATTGCCCCCTACAGAATGTAGACATGTCAAGGGACTACTTTTACCTTTACCTTTAGATCCTCTGTGGTTATTATAACCCTATGCCTCATCAAAGGTTTATAATAACATGTATCCTAATGCATTTTACTAACACTTGTAGTACTGCATAGAGCAGGGGTAGGCAACCTTTCCCCTTTAAGGGCCGAGGGACTTCAGTCCCCAGAAGCCTCAGCCATGTTGGCCAATAGTCCCATGTTGGCCAATAGCTCCTGGGATTCTGGGAGCTGAAGTCCCTCGGCCCTTAAAGGGGAAAGGTTGCCTACCCCTGGCATAGAGGGATGCATGGTAAACCCTTTCTTGAATAATGAATAGTCTTACTATGGAAATTCTATGATGAGACAATCCAAAGTGAAACAAGAGATTAGGGGTGCCTCTAGATGAGAAATAATGCAGTTTGACACCACTTGAAGAGCTATAGCTCCATCCTATGGAATCTTGGGTCTTGTAGTTTTGCAAGGTCTTTAGCCTTCTCTGCCAGTTTAACTCTGATTTTTGCTT
Organism: Phrynosoma blainvillii; assembly: GCA_026167975.1. Classification (NCBI taxonomy): domain Eukaryota; kingdom Metazoa; phylum Chordata; class Lepidosauria; order Squamata; family Phrynosomatidae; genus Phrynosoma; species Phrynosoma blainvillii. The sequence continues at coordinate 165,488,517 of JANUYF010000002.1, read as the reverse complement.
TGAGCAATTCATGGTCTGTGCCACAATCAGCTCCTGGTCTGGTTTTGGCCACAAGAATAGAGTTTCTCCATCTTCTACTTCCAATTATGTAGCCTATCTGGTGATGTCCAGATGTATAGTCTCCTATCTGGTTGTATGAAGCAGGTATTTGCAGCAAATAGATGGTAAAGGTAAAGGTAAAGGTATTCCCCGTTGACAAGGTTGTCAAGTTGTGTCTAACTGTAGTGGGTGGTGCTCAACTCTGTTACTAAGCCAAAGAGCCAGCATTGCCAGAGACTACTCTGTGATCCTGTGGCCAGCATTACGGCACAGAAGGCTGTTTACCTTCCCACCAAAGTGGTACCTATTTATCTACTTGCATTTGCATGCTTTTGAACTGCTCATTTGGCAGAAGCTGGGACTAGTGACAGGGGCTCACCCCATCATGCAGCACCTGGGCCTTGAACTGCCAACCTATCAATTTTGCAAACAACAGAGTCAGTGCCTTTACCACTTGAGCGACTGCAAGCCCATTGACCTCACAGAATTCTATCAGACGCTCTCCTGCTTTATTTCTTGTTCCTAATCCAAATCTTCCTACTGCTTTGGATTCTTCTTTGTTGCCAACTTTAGCATTCAAGTATCCAATGATTAGCTTGAAATCATGTGATGGTATGTTGTCAATTTCTTCCTGGACTGCATCATAGAATCTTTGAATTTCCTCTTCATATGCATCTGTGGTTGGTGCATATACCTGGATTATTGTGATTTTTACAGGTTTACCCTGAAGCCTTATTTATAATATACAGTCTGAGTAGTATCCTTTGAGTACTCTAGCTATATCTTTCCTTAAAGCCAACCCATTTCTTCTTGCTTTTTTCATTTCCCAGATTACTGTATACTTGTCTGAGTCAAAGTGACCCATTCCTGTCCATTTTAATTCACTCACTCCTAATATTGCTATATTCATGTGTTCCATTTCCTTCTTTCCTTCTTTACTATGCCTAGTTTTCCCTGTTTCATGCTTCTCATGTTCCATGTTCCAATTACATGTGTAATGTTGCTTCTAACTATGCTTATTTTATTGGACATGTTTTCTGTTCCCTCTCTAGTTGTTGGTTTTTGAGCTTTCTCACCTGAAGCTGAACCACAGTCACCACAATATAGGTATTTATGAAAATATCACCTTCAAGATGAGGGTGAGAGGGCATAATAGAACTGGCTCCAAGTGTAGGACAAAAGCTAAGGCTATGAAGCGTAAATTTAAGCTCGCTAACCAGCGTGCTAACAGAAGCAGAAATGGAGCAATAACTATGCCCTTCTTTCAAGAGATGAAGGAGATTTTTGCTGGAGGTGCAAGTGTTGAGGCCAAAAGGGTAACATCAGCAACAGAAGTAGTGATAGTCTTGGGAGGAACTACTCATCAGGAAACCAGCATGGCACTGCATCAGCATCAACAGCCCGTGGATGGCTCTGACGAGATTTTCTCTCAAGGTAAGTTTTAAATTAATATTTCAGTGATAAAAGAATCGATTGGTTGGATAAATGCATGGCACATGGGGTGGGGTGGGGCGGCGGCCTTATTTTCCTAATATATGTTTCAGTTTAGTTTTATAATATGGATGAAGAAGAGGCCGCCACTGCAGTGCTGCTTTTTATAGGTGCCCAGGTACTGCGATGGGGTGTTCTTTGCTTGCAGCTGTTTGGGAATTTGTAGCACTGCAAATTTATTCACTTCTATTGCAATAAAGAATATTTGAATCTCCTTTCGGCTTCCACTCAAATTAAAACTTGTTAGTCAACATTCTCCATCCAAATGTCAACATGAGGATAAGCCATTTTGCTGGGACAATAAATTGGTTGTTGCTACACATTTACCACTCCTCCTTCTTGTAGATTTCCAAGGGCAGGAAGAGGAATCAATTCTGCTCACAGTCACCCCTGCGGAACAAGACGGCAATGCTACACGGATGGAAGAGGCTCATGAGAATGTGCCACATGTGGAGGAACCAGCTGTTGGCCCCAGTGATGAGAACCAGCATGGACCTGGAACATCTCTGTCCACAGAACCAAATGGTTGGTACATCCCCTGGATGTTCTTGCATTGGGATTTTGGGATGGGTGGTACATGCCAATGCCTACAGCATCTTTCCTACATTTGCTTGGGACCATGATCAATTGGCTCTTATATGTCACAAGTACTGCTGCTCTACTCATAATTTTTTAATTGTTTATTCTCTTCCTCAGTGAATATAATGGCCAGACAAAGGGCTACACTGACCCCAGCGAGTGACTTGCCATGATCCAAAGAAAGCAAGATCGAAGCACAGCGGAAAAGACTGCTGAAAAACTGTGCAGCATTCCTCTAGTCAGCATAACCTTCTGCTAAACCATATGAAGGGGCAAGCTGTGAGACATGAACCTAAGGATGAAAGGGATCTGCAATATAGCGAAATGGAACTTCAGAGTAGAGAAAGAGACAGGGAAAACAGAGAAAGGGACAGAGAAAGTAGAGAAAGGGACAGGGAAAAAGACCGCCAAAATAGAGATATTTCTTGCAGAAACAAAAAGGGAATTTAATAAGCTACTAAATGTTTTAAAGGACCAAACTCATGTCATGAGGGACCTCACCACCCAAAGACTGTCACTCTGGGGTTCCCAGGAACATAGACACCTGCCCTCAATGCATCATAAATGGGGGAGTGGCAAAAAACAAAAGAGTCATGATTGATGCCTGCCCAGCCAGTCACAAGGTCTATGAAATGCCCAGCATCGTCACATGTCCCCTGCAAGAGCATGGAGTATCTATTTTTCCTGTGGATGAACTGTCCACCCTGACACACTGGTGCAACAGCTCCAATCACCTGTGGAAAACCCATCGCCTCAAAGCCAGCCATCACCTGTAGGTACATTAGAAATGTAAAAGTGACAATCAGCAGTGTGCACAGCAAAGGCAACACTTTCAAAGTAACACAAAGATACAAACACAAAGCTACAAATGCAGATACAAAGTAATCACAGGGGCTGAACAGACAGCCCCTAAGGGGCGGCATCCCGCTGCCCCTTTCTTTGCAGGATTGGGGCCGCGGCAACCACACACCGCAGCCCCAATCCGGTGCTTTGCTGCTCTAAAAAGGAGCACTGAAAAGCCGCTGGATGTATGAACATTGTGCCAAGGGAGCGTCCTGATGCTTCCCACCATCTGGTTGGGTGGGCAGCGTGATGGTGGAGTCGGGGCAGCTGGCGTGTGATCACCACGCCCCCGCTCCATCTCCAGGCCAGCCCTTTTGGCTGGTCTGTACAGCCCCACAGTCAGTGACAAATGCTCACCTTTCTATGGTCTCCAAGGTACACAGTCTTCTGTAGCAGCACCAACTCCATGGCAATAACCACTTGGATATACGCTTTGCAGGCTGTGGACTTCCCAACACCAACATATGTAGTGGCAGTAGAATATGAACCTTGGTGTGCCAGCAACCACACAGCAACAGCAACCCGTTTCTCCATTGGCATGGCCCAGCATAGATGGGTGTCCTGTCTTGTAAGATGTGACCACAGTTCTTCCACTATCATATGGAAGACTCTTTGCGACATATGGAATTGCTGCTTCTGCATCTCATTGGACCAAACAGTAGTGGCAAAAATGTCCCAAATTTGCATGGATTTGGGGTAGCTCCCCCACCTCCTGGGCATAGGTTCATAAAAGTATTGAATAGTGCTGTTAAAAATAGTGGACTCATCTACATAGGGAAATGACATCAGGGGAAGCATCAGCTCATTGTTGTAGTCAAGTCGTCTCCTTCTCTGTGTATCAACACTAACATCATCCACACCATCCTCATCCTGATCCACCTCGAAGGCTGCCTCCAAAGCATCTAGTCTGTGGAGACAGGTGTTTCTCATCCAGAGGCAGATGAGGAAAGTGGATTGCAACATTGCTTGCAAAATGGCTATGGAGACAGGATCCCTTGCCAGCAGACCACGAGGCTAAGTGAAAGGAAATATCGGCAAAAGATGTGTGCAGCCACACCTGTGAGTGGTTGTGCCACTGGAATGATGCTTGGTTGCATCACGGATGACGCATAGATGCGTATCATGTAACTGACATTAAAAAAAAAAAAAGGGATGGATCAATTGCGACTGATACTACAGCACACATTTTGAAGCGGCACAAATCTAGTGAGAATGACAATTGTGTCAAAAAAGACATAAATCCATGGAATAAGGAAATAATTTGCTTCCATTGTGGGTACTACGCATTGACCTGAATCGATTACGTGACCCAGTGTCAATGCAACTCGCAAACCAGTCTAAATGCAAGTGGGAATTAGCCCTAAAAAAGTAGGAAAAGAGGAAGACCGCATTCCAGATGGATAGACCCAATCCAGGAAGGCACAGTGGCCCTGAGTCTGCAAGTCCTGAGCAGGGCTGTTGATGGTCACAGGGGGACTTTGGAGGCCTCTCATTCAAGGGATCACCTTAAGCTGAAGCGACCTGGATAGGAGTTAACAACAAAAAGCATTTAGCATTAGGAAGGGGTCTTCAAGATCAGAGGATGTGGTTTAGAGGCAAGCTTGAGCATGAGAGAGGTTTTCCTCTGGGTGTGCTAAGACATTTCAATTCCAGTTTGCAAGGGCTGTCATAAAATGTAGGATGGCAATGGATCAAGCTGGGATGGATGTTCAGAGTGCTGTGTTATTTGTTTGTCAGGTGAAACTGCCTACACAATAGATTTCAATGCAATTTTAAGTCCAGAAGTGCAAGCGAGGTACAAGCTGTGCATAAGAGCCACTTTCACACATTAGTCAAAATGCCCTCAAGACTCTGACCTAAATCCAAGAATTATTAATCTCAAATTCAACTACAGATCCACTATGGTAACACTTACACAAGTACTGATTTGTTTCCATTTATTCCATGGGTCTACTCTAGAGCCAAGGTGGTGTCATAGTTTGAGTGCTGGACTATGTGACTCTGGAGACCAGGTTTGAATTCCCACTTGGACATAGAAAACCTACTGGGTGACCTTGTGCAAGTAGATTCTAAGGTTCTATGAATTGGTTTGCACTTAGTATAAGGAGGTAGAGAACATGGTTTTATCTATGATGCTCGGCCATGAAACTCACTGGGTGATCTTGGGCTAGTTGCACGCTTCCAGCCTCAGAGGAAGGCAAAAGCAACCCCCCTCTGAACATATCTTGCCAAGAAAACCATGTGACGGGTTCCCATCCTATTCCTCATCACCATGTACAGGTGTGAGACCTGGATAGTGAAGAAAGCAGATAGGAAAAAAATCAACACATTTGAGCTGTGGTGCTGGAGAAGAGTGCTGAGGATACTGTGGACAGCCAAAAAGACAAACAAATGGGTCCTAGAGCAGATCAAGCCTGAAATCTCTCTGGTCACATCATGAGAAGGTATGACTCACTGGAAAAGACAATGATGCGAAGGTAGAAGGATGCAGAAAGAGAACAAGACCACAGGCCAGATGGATGGACTCTATAAAGGAGGCCACAGGTATGAATCTGCAGGACCTGAGCAGAGCAGTGGGAACAGAAAGTCTTTGAGATATCTCATCCACAAGGTTGTCATGTGTCAAGATCTACTCGAAAGCAGTCAACAACAACAAATGTCATGCATTGTGACTTCCTCTTATTGATATTTTGAAAACCTGGGAACATTATTTGTCCTCCATCTGCCAATTATGTCAGGGGCAAGTGGCATTTGTCCTAGTCAAGTCTTTCTTTTCTAGTCACTGGATGTGTAGCTTTGCAATGCTCAGTGCATCTATAGTACACAAACAAGTGCACACAGGCCAAGGCAAGGGGCCAAACAGAAAGGAAGCAGGGAAACATGTCCCTCCAACATATAGACACAATCCCATCCCATACCTACAATCACATGAACCACAGAAAAGTTTCTAACACTCAAATGTCAGCATGGCTCACATTGTAGATTGTCTTCATGGCCCCCCTCCTCCGGACTTGTGTATTAAACGCCAGTGTAATTTCACAAATTCTAGAAAAATGCCTAGACCAGCAAGCCACCCTGTTAAAAATATTGCTTGTTCTGCTCCAGAGACCTTCTAAAAGTAAATGTGGAACTGCAAAGGAGTGTGCTGTTTTCATTTAATTTCCACTGCTACGACATACCTGTGCCCTTTGCTTCTGTGCATACGCATTCTGTGTCAAGCAGAGTTATGTTCCATGACATTTAGAAACCTACAGAAAAAAGGGTGTGTGTTCTGAAATGGAAATTCTACAGTCACAAGAATGTTATATTTAGTCTTCACAGACTAAGCAAAAAGATGGCCAGCCAGAATCAAGAAACTTTAGACCTTATCATGTGTATGGTAGTGTTAGTGTGAATAGGCACTTGTTGTTGTGTGCCTTCAACTTGTTCCTGACTTATGATGACCCTCTTGCTTATCCCTTATTTGCGTGTCAGAAAGCATGTCCCTTATAGGGTTAGCTGTTGTTGTTGTTGTTGTTGTTATGTGCCTTCAAGTCATTTCCTATCATGGGGTTTCCTTGGCAAGAATTGTTCAGAGTAGTCTCCTTAACCCATCTTATATCTATGCATTTCATTTTTTTGCCCTAAGTGCAGTACCTTACATTTCTCTGTGTTGAAATTCATTTTGTTAGCTTTGGCCCAGCTTTCTAATCTATTAAGATCATTTTGAATTTTCATCCTGTCCTCTGGGGTATTAGCTATTCCTCCTAATTTGTTGTCATCTGCAAATTTGAGAAGCACACCCCCTATTTCTTCATCCAAGTCATTGATAAAGACGTTGAATAGCACTGAAACCAGGACAGAACCCTGTGGCACCCCACTGGTCACTTCTTTCCAGGATGAAGAAGAGGAGCCATTGCTGAGCACCCTTTGGGTTCGGTCAGTCAACCAGTTTCTAAACCACCTAACAGTTGTATTGTCTAGCCCACATTTTACTATCTTGTTTTCAAGAATATCATGGGGGACCTTGTCAAAAGCCTTACTGAAATCAAGATATACTATGTCTACCACATTCCCTTCATCTAGCAATTTTATCAAAAAGAGAGATCAGATTAGTCTGGCATGACTTGTTTTTGAGAAACCCATGTTGACTTTTAGTGATTATGGCATTCCCTTCTAAATGTTCACAGACTCTCCGTTTAATGAACTGTTCTAGAATCTTTCCCAGTATTGCTGTCAGACTAACTGGGTGATAATTGTTGGGATCCTCTTTTTTCCCTTTTTGAAGATGGGGACAATGTTTGCCCTCCTCCAGTCCGCTGGGACTTCTCCTGTTCTCCAGGAGTTCTCAAGGATTATTGTCAATGGCTCTGAGATTACATTTGCCAGTTCTTTTAATATCCTTGGATGTAGTTCATCTGGTCCTGGAGACATAGGGCCTTTGCAGTCTGCTAGAAATAGTGCAAATTGAGTCCACTTTAAGGGTTAGGGTTAGGGTTAGGGAGTCATGGGCACTGTATTTTATTGTGGCACCAGAGCTCTCTGACAGAGAAGGCACAATGTCTCAGAAAAACAACAACAAATTCCCATGATTCCTTAACGCTAACCCTTAAAGTGGACTCAATTTGCACTATTTCTGGCAGTCTGCAAAGGCCCTTAAATTCATTTAGGTTAACCAGGTATTCCTGTACTTCCTCTTTACTTATTTTGTGCTGCATTTTCCCTATTGTGTCTTCTGCTCCATTTTCCTCAGGTTGAACACCCTTTTCCCTTTGTGAGAAGATAAGGCAAAGGTGTTCTGCCTTTTCTCTGTCCCTTTTAGAATTTCTCCATCCTCTCTGCACAGTGGCCCTGCATTTCCTTCTTCTTTCTTTTGCTAGAGACATACCCCCAAAAAGCCCTTTTTATTGTCCTTAACCCCTCTAGCAAGCCTGAGCTCATTCTATGCTTTGGCTTTCCTGACTTTAGCCCTACATGTGCTAGCTATTTGTTTGAATTCCTCTTTAGTTATTTCACCCCTTTTCCATTTCTTATATATCTCCCATTTAAAACTTAGGACGTTATCACATGGGGAGACGCGGGGAGAAAGTGGAAATAAATGGGCACGAGCAGAAGTCTTTAATTTACGGGATTTGTCCCGTTCTGCCTCGTCTGATAACTAAATTTGAATTTAAAAGGGGGTTAATTCGAACAAAAACCTGATCTTTTCATTTTCGGGATTTTTGAGGATTTGAAAAGATCAGGTTTTTGTACAAATTAACCGCCTTTTAAATTCGAATTTTGTTATCAGACGAGGCAGAACGGGACAAATCCCGTAAATTAAAGTCTTTCGCTCATCCCATTTATTTCCACTTTCTCCCCGCAACTCCCCGTGTGATAACGTCCTTAGTTCAGTTGAAAGTTCTTTTGTCATCCAACCCAGTTTCTTGAGACATCTCCCATTTTTCCTTCTCATTGGAACAGTTTGAGATTGTGCCTTCAGTATCTCCCTTTTGAGAAACTCCCATCCATCCTGAACTTCCTTCTCTTTTAGTATTCCTGACCATGGGATCACTCCCAGTGCTTCCCTAAGTTTGCTGAAATCAGCTCTCCTAAAGTCTAGAATGAGTGTTTGACTATGCCTAACTTCTCCTTTCCACTGTATAAAAAACTCCAGGAGAACATGATCACTCCCACCTAAAGATCCCACACTTGCACCCCATTGACCAGGTCTTCCCTGTTGGTTAGGATCAGATCTAAAATAGCTGATCTCCATGTTGCCTCTTCCACCTTTTGGACAAAGAAATTGTCTTCGAGGCAAGTGAGGAATTTGCTAGACCTTAAAGTTTTAGCTGAGTTTGACTTCCAGCAAATATCAGGATAGTTGAGGTGACCCATCACTACTATACCCCTCCTTTCTGAGTACAAAATAACTTTCCCTGCTACGTAACAATTGTATAAAATAACTTTCCCTGCTACAAGAAATAAATAATTATATTTAACCAGTTTTCTTGTAGCATGGAAAGTTATTTTTCTTTTTTAAAAATGGTTTGGTCTTAGTATAAGGAGGCTGAGAACATGTTTTCACCTATAGTCTAGAGTGAAAAGTAATATTGGAGATCAAGCAAATCCTCCCTGTATTTCATTACAATGATAAATCTAGAAAGAATTGTCTTACAACTCAGTCTTTTATCCCCTGAGCATTGTGCTGTATTTGGTGGAATATTTTAAATAGTTTCAAGGTGGCTTTATTCATTGGGGAGCAGCATGATTGTTTTGCTGTAATTATACATTCACCCGGAGATCACATGCCTTTGCCTTCAGAAGGTCCCTGGATATTTTCTGGCATAATTACTTTTGTCATAAAATTTACAACTTCACACAGGGATGCCCTGAGATATTTTGATGATGGAGGTGGAAGACGAGATGGCACCTTTGTTCTACATTTGGAAGCTGCAGTTGAGCATCATTTCAAAAACTCGGTGGGCCCATTCACATAGCACAAATATATTGTTATCATTCCACTGCCATGGCAATGTCCTGTGGAGTCCAGGGATTTGTAGCTTAATGATGCACTAGAGCTCTCTGATTGAGAATTCTAAATGCCTCTCCCTAAACTACAAATCCAAGGATTCCATAGGATGCAGCCATTGCAGTTGCAGGAATCGTAGACTGTATCCACACTGTAGAAATAATCCAGTTTGACTCCACTTTGGGCCTTTGCAGACTGCCAAAAATAGTGCAAATTGAATCCACTGCCCTGGCTCAGTGCTAGGGAACCATGGAAACTGTATTTTTTTTCTGAGACATTGAGCCTTCTCTGTCAGAGAGCTCTGGTGCCACAATAAACTACAGTTCCCATGATTCCCTGGCACTGAGCCAGGGCAGTTAAAGTGGACTCAATTTGCACTATTTCTGGCAGTCTGCGGAGGCCCTATAACTGACATGGCTCAGTGCAATAGAATTCTGGACTTTATAGTTTTGTGAGACTTTTAGCCTTCTCTACCAGGGACCTCTGATGGCACAATAAACTACAGATCCCAGAATACCACAGCAGTGAGCCATGGCAGTTACAGTGGTATCAAACTGGATTATTTCTGTAGGGCGGATACAGCCATAGTGCTATAATTGTGCAGAATGAATGGGCCCAATGTGACAAGAGAAAGGAAAGAGGATGGAAACATCCTGAAAAAATAAACAGAATGTGAGGGACTGGAAACAGCAGCTTCAATTGTCACCATTTAAATGGATTGGTTCAATAATAATAATAATAATCACATTTCAAGTAAGAATAAAATAAAATGCTATGGAATATTGCAGAAAAGGAAGGGAAACAAACATTGGCAAAATGGATCCTTTTCTTTAAAAAAGCAAGGCATACACCAACAAATAATGCTATTTTCCAACATATTTCCCATCTGGAAATGCCGAGAGAAACAGAGACAGAACCAAAACCAAGATCAGAACCAGAACTTGCAAATGCTACTATCCAAAGCATGTTGGCTGTGGGATTCTGATAATCCAGAAAAACAAAGCACCACAAAACCCACAAATCTAAGCTCTGGAGAGAACAGGTATAAAATTTATAACCTTGTAGATATCAGTTGTCTGAGAGGTAGAGTCTTAGACAAGGTGACAAGACATCCTCCCTTTCAAGGACATGTCCTACATTTCAAGCTGCTGTCCAGGAAAAGTTATCTCCCTAAACTACAAATCTTGCAAGCCAACAAGGCATTTTAACAAAGATAAATTCATCACAAGAATTCAGAGATGATAGCTGTGTTAGTCTGTATGTAGAAAATTATCAGTATGTAGAAAGATCTTGTAGCACCTTTGAGACCAACTAAAGAAAGAGGTTGGCAGCATCCAAATGCATTTGAGGAAGTAGACTTAAGTCAAAGAAAGCTACCAGATCTCTCTTCATCAGAAAAAGATGATTGAGTAATAAAATACAGTTGGCCCTCCGTTTTCATGGGGGATTCATTCTGGACCTCCCCACAAAAATGGAGATTAGTGAATATTCAAGCACCATAGGCTTGAATGGGGCATGCCCCCGCGGACACTCACAGGTAAATTTAAACAGAGGTCACCCCTCCATGAATATGTGAATATTGGTTCACCATTGGGCGGGGTATAAATTATTATTATTATTATTATTATTATTATTATTACAAAACCGTGGACTTGAAGTCTACAAGAACAGAGGGTCGACTGTACAGTGTATGTCATCTAGCTGTAAATAAACTATCTGGAAATAGAGTTTTTATTTGGTTATGCATTTTTCTGGAATGTCTTGCATTTTGCAGTGTCTTGTCCTCCTTTGCAGTTATGCTGTCTGATCACCCTGGTCCTGGAAAAGTTATCTTTGTGTACTCCTTCCACCCAGAATGTTGGAAGAGACCACAAGGGCCATCCAGTCCAACCCCCTGCAATGCAAAACGTAATAGTTGCAAAACGTAATATTTTTTTCCAAGGTCTGGACTGCGTGGGGAAGTGTGGCTTAGTCCAAGCAACCTGAATCTGTGTCTGAAGACAGAGCAACCGTGCACCTTGAAGTCCGTACAGGCACAGGATGGCTTGAGCCACCCACGCTGCAAGAGGCGGCTTTGATGTTCCTCAGGCAGGGTGAGGTGAGATTATCATCTTGTGGCAGATCACATGGGGCCTTGCTGAGCACTGGGGAGGAAATCGTTCAGACAGAGGTGGTAAAGACAGGAATTGAGTGAGAAGAAGCACAGCAGGAAGCCAAGGTGGATGCTTCTCTCTGTCATGGTGGAGGGGGAAGCTGGTTTTTGAGAAGGCAGCCTCCTGGGCTGAGCAGTGAAGAGGTAAGAGCAGAGACCATTGTTTATGTGTGCCTGTTGAGTTATGGTACCTCCATGGGATTTCATAGGGTTTTCTTGGGCAAGGAATCCTCAGAAGTGGTTTGGCCAGGTCCGTCCTCTGAAATCTAGCCTACCATACCTGGTGTTCGTTGGTGGTCTCCCATCCAAGTACTAACTAGAATTGACCTTGATTAGCTTCCAAGATCAGATAGGATCTGGTGTCTTTATGGTATTTTGGCAGAGAGACAACTGGGAAGTCTTTCTAGATCCCTTTGTTGGCAGCACATATGCCTATTGACTGGGCAGGTCAATATGGGAGACTGGGAGAAAAAGTTGGAGGTCCAAAGGTCCAGTGGGAAGAGAAATAGCACCATGGAAGGGTGGACTCAGGTGTGAACTCAATATTTCAACCTCTTCTTGTTGTTAACTGCCCTTGAGTCAACCCTGACTCATGGACACCCCATGGATGAGACATCTCCAAGACTCCTGTCCTCCACTGCTCTGCTCAGTTCCTGCAAATTCATGCCCATGACCTCCCTGATTGAGTCCATCCATCTAGCACAGGGGTAGGCAACCTTTCCCCTTTAAGGGCCGAGGGACTTCAGCTCCCAGAAGCTTCAGCCATGTTGGCCAATAGTCCCATGTTGGCCAATAGCTCCTGGGATTCTGGGAGCTGAAGTCCCTCGGCCCTTAAAGGGGAAAGGTTGCCTACCCCTGATCTAGCATGTGGTTGTCCTTTCTTTCTACTGCCTTCCACGTTTTCCAGCATTATTGTTGTTTTTTTTTGAGTGATCCATGTCTTCTCATGATGTGGCTAAAGCATGACAGCCTCAGTTTGATCATCTTGGCTTCCAAGGAGATAACCTCTAATCTAGGTCAATGAGAAAGACAGTGGTTTGAACATTGGATTACAGCTCTGGAGATGAGAGTTTAAATTCCTACACAACCATGGAAACTGATAGAGTGGCTTTAGGGTTGCCATAAGTTGGAACTGACTTGACGGCACACAACAATAACTCAGTAAATGCCACACATACAGGTGTTACAAAGATGTGAGACATCCTATTCCTTCTTGTCTGAAATAATCTCCATGCATGACTTGACTCAGGTGATCTCAAGGAGACATCTGGGAGGTAGCTTTGGTAAGCAGGTGAATCTGAGAGGAACTACAGACCCCTCTCAGGCCTTGCTAAACACTCTAAGGCAGGGGTAGGCAACCTAAGGCCCAGGGGCCGGATGTGGCCCCAGAAGCCTTTGGACCGGCCCCAGGCCGGTCCTGCCGCCACCACTGCCGCCCGCCATGATGATATTGATTATTGTTGTTATTACTTGTTCTTGGGGTTTTCTTGGCAAAATCTCCACAGGGGTTTTGCCATGGCTTTTCTGGGGCTGAGAGAGTGTGCATGCATATTTTTTAATTTTTTTAATTTTTAATTTTAATTTATTTATTTATTTATGGTGCTTCCCCCCCCCCCCCCATTGTCTGAGGGACAGCAATCCGGCCCCCGGCTCAAAAAGGTTGCCTACCCCTGCTCTAAGGCTTCACAGAAGACTCTAAGGATGTCTAGAAGGAACATTTTCTGCTTAAAAGGACTGACCCAGCTCTCCTCTTTGGACATAACAAGCAACTTATGATTTGAGTTGGGTCTTCAGTGGACATCTAGAAATGCAAAAGCCATTTCTAGGATGAAAGGAGTGCCATCTTATTGTTTTTGTTGCTTCCTCTGCTGTTATTGGTGTATACATATGGGTTGTTGTTGTTGTTTTGCCAAGTTTGTTGTTGTTATGTGCCTTCAAGTTGTTTCCGCTGACTTATGGTGACCCTAAGGTGGACCTACCATGGGGTTTTCTTGGCAAAATTTGTTCAGAGGTTTGCCATTGCCTTCCTCGGCTGAGAATATGTGACTTGCCCAAGGGCACCCAGGAGGTTTCCATGGCTGAGCTGGGAATCAAAACCTGGTCTCCAGAGTCGTAGTCCAACACTCAAACCACTATGCCATCTGATTCTTTGTTCTACCATGCAACACGGGTTCAGCCCAGAGACTTTTAAAAAAGCAACAACTCTGCACAAAGATACCCTATTTAATCTTGCTATTCTAGCCCACTTTTCCTATGGTTTAATGATGAACTCCCACTCCTGTAGGTTCCAGATTCTCGCCAAACTAATGCTGGGCTCCTATGCAGCAAGGATCCACTTGTAACAAGGACAGAAATTTACACTTCTGCCATCAGTGAGGAAGACAGGGGAGGACATGTCACTACCCAGAGCCTCCCCATCATGCAGAACAACATCTGATCTATCCCTTTGCAAAAGCTGGCACTCCACAAGGATTCCCCAGGTGCAAAGAGAGGCAGTAAGACAGGTTCTGTAGGTCTCAGGGCAGAGCTAGGTGCTGAAGGGGCAAGCCCCGCCGTGCCTCACCCAGGGCTTTTTGGAGCCAGGCCACGGTCGGTGAGGTTTCGAAGAAGAGCGCTTGATGATTTTAGAAGAGACAGGAGGGCTCCGCTCCTTGGCTCTGCAGCTGTCGGGTGTGCATGTCACAAAAATCAGCAGCTGTGCAAATTATTTCATCACAGGAAATGCCTGGGTATGCGAGGAGCACCATAGGACGTAATTGGGGTTGTCGGCTTATTTTCTCTTTCTGCTGTTAAATCAAGGCACAGGAGCCTTGGCAGTGTGTGTTTATCTATGTGGCTGACACAGTTGCAGCATCTTTTGGGGGCTCCAGCCATTGCACCTTGAACTGAGAGGTTGTGGTTGTGTTGTATTCTTCTGCACCCACCTGCCCCTAAGAAAGGGGCAATTCTTTTGAGTGCATGGGGTGAGGAGAGAGAAGACTGTATCTTTCTATTGCCTGGAAGACAGATCACACTTTTTGTTTCCTTCTTTTGTTTTAGGGGAGAGATTTGGCTACTGGATGAGCTTGGAAAATTACTTTTCTGGACTGTAACTCCCCAAACCTACCATCCGGCGTGACCCCCGTTGACCGGTGGCAGTGTTGGGTGCCAGCTGAGGGTTTCTGAAAGCTGTTGGCTACAAAATGTAATTGTCCCAAGAGCTGACTCTTGGGCTGCATCTACACTGCAGAATTAACCCAGGTTGACACCGCTTTAACTATCCTGGCTCAGTGCTATGGAATTCTAGGAATGGCAGGTTTGTGAGATGTCTAGCCTTCTCTGTCAGAGAACTCTGGTGCCACAATAAACTACAGTTCCCTATAACATAGAATGGTATCAAATTTGATTATTTCTGCAGGGTGGATGCAGCCTTGATCAAATAGTCAAAACTGGGAAAATGTGAGACAATAATTTGGGATTCCTTCTGGCTCGATTGTGGAGTTGAGAAAAATGCACCTGTTGGACATGTTAAGTTCCTCAACTTGTTTTTCTGAAATGCTCCCTCCTTACTCTTTTGGTTGGCAGATGGAGACTCCCCGAAAGCCTCAGCCTGGAAAAGAGGACCCATCCTTGCTGATGTCCTACCGGTGGCAGACCGTTCTACAGAATGGGGAGAAGGTTCCAGCGATGGACCATGGGACAGCAGGCAGCAGGCGAAGAGGCAGGCTGCAGAAATGGAAGCGGGCACAAAGCCAGCCGGAGACCGAACTTCCTCAGCCCAGCACTGAAAAGCCATCCTCAGCGTTTCCCCAAGAGAACAGAGTTGTGACTAAGAGATCCGTCTTCCAGAGGGCTTTCTCTGCCCCTACCAAGATGCCCAAGAGCCACGAGGGAAGCAGTAAGCTGAGCCTAAGGAAGTATCTACGCTCTATGTCCCACCGGAAAAACCAAGAAGGTACCCCCAGATCGGAAAGGGAGACTAGGGAAGCAACCAAAGGTAGGACAACTCTGCATCACAACAAGTTTGGGGTGGATCCGGCAGAGCCATGTTGTTGTTTTGGAAAGGACAGGCCAAGAGGAGCCACCCATGTGGAGGTGTAGTGGTACAGGTATAGCATTTGTTCAAGGCTGAGGATTACTCAAAAACAAACCCCACCCTTTAAGTAGTGATCAGAGTATTTCCAGGGTAGCCATATGGGCCATATAGCAAAGTACAGTATCATCCAAAATCCACAAAGCAGGGATAGCTTTATTGGGCCAAGCAAATACACATTATACATGTTGCAAGCTATTGAAGCTCTATCGGCTTCTTCATTAGGCAAAGGTGTTTAAAATGATACAGGAGAATGAAAGAAAGAAAGAAAGAAAGAAAGAAAGAAAGAAAGATTGACAATATTTGTTACTTTTTTGGGCTTCACTCCTAGATTCTTCCAGCCAGTCACCCTAATAGCTGCAAGATTCTGGCAGCTGTAGTTCAAAAAAATATTTTCCAGCTTTCCAAACATTTCCAAATGTCACAATAGTAGATAGGGAAATATATCCAGGGATCGTTGTGTTGGCCGTATAGCAAAGTACGGTATCATCCAAAAATCCACAAAACAAGGATACCGTTATCGGGTCAATCAAAATGCACAAAATACATCATGCAAGCTTTTGAAGCTTCACTGGCTTCTTCTTCATCAAACAAAGGTGTCAAAAATGACACAGGAGAAAGAGAGAGAGAGAGAAAGAAAGAAAGAAAGAAAGGAAGAAAGAAAGAAAGAAAGAAAGAGAAAGGAAAAGAAATGGGTGATGTTAGTCATAGTCCTGAATTTGGTCCAGATGTTGTGGTTGTTGTCCTTAGTTCAGATATCATGGAAGGGTCTTCATGTTGGTGGGCTGCTCTTCCTTTTGGCCATGTGGCTACTAAGAGATTGAGTCCAGGAAATAAACTTTAAATTCCATTAATAAAACAAAAAGCTACTGCCAATATAAAAATACTATTTTCTGTCCACTCTCACAGAAGAGAGCTGAATATATAGCTCCAAAACCAAGTTCATGTGCACAATTTGATGTCTCATCGAGAATTTGACACCTTGCCTCTATGTCAAGTTAGGTTCCATGGCTGAGATATTTTAAAAATAGGCAGCAGTCCTTACTGTAAACCCCTAGAACCAGCACATAAATGCTCCAGGGATTTGGGCTTGAGCATCCTGCAGACTTGCCGTACACACACACAGACAGTAGATTGTATATAAATATATTTAATTTGCACACTTTATTGATGGCATAGTGTTTGGACTGGTGTTTTTTAAAAAGATGGAGATAGTGAAAGTGAAACCCATGGGCCACCCATGGCCCCTAAATCCTAAATCCTAATTTTAGAATCTTTGAAGCCTCCTTATTGTTGTTACCTGACTCCGATCTCGACTCATGGCGACCCTGTGGATGAGACATCTCCAAGACTCCCTGCTCTGCTCAGGTCCTGCAAATTCATACTTGTGACCTCTTTCATAGAGTCCATCCATTTGGCATGCATTCTTCCTCTCTTTCTCCTGCCTTCCACCTTTCCTAGCATTATTTTCTTTTCCAATGAGTCCTGCCTTCTGATGAAGTAGCCAAAGTACGACAGTCTCAGTTTGGTCATCTTGGCTTCCAGGGAGATTTCAGGCTTGATCTGCTCTAGGACCCATTTGTTTGTCTTTTGGGCCATCCAGGGTATCCTCAGCACTCTTCTCCAGCACCACATTCTCTCAAATGCATCATTGTCTCTGCTTTCTTCTTATATTCCCCAAAAACTTTCTTCTTTTTTTTTTCTGGGCCAATTTTTGTATGATTTTTGTGTGATCCAAAAATGGATGGAAACCACTTTTACATGAGGCAGACTTGCTCTTCCATAGCACTAGAACTTCCCAACCAACCCCAAGGTCCTTTCCAGATAAAAACCATGACTAGAAGAGATGTGATGTCCCTTCTAGAGAGGTGTGCAGCGCATGGCAAGAGGTTACAGGGATAAACATTGCCTTCCATCCGTTTGTATACCCCATGCTAAGCTGACACATCCCTGATCCCTAATTTCTATTATAGATCTTGAATTGTTACTTTTTAAAGCAATGTCACACGCACACACCCCAGTCAGTAGAGCCAGCATGGTTTGAGCATTGGACTATGACTCTGGAGATCAGGTTTTGAATCCCAGCTCGGCCATGGAAAACCATTGGGTGACCCCGGGTGAGTCACACACTCTCAGCCTCAGAGGAAGGCAATAGCAAACCCCCTTTGAACAAAACTGGCTAAGAAAACTCCATTATAGGTTCGCCTTAGGGTCTCCATAAGTGGGTAATGACTTGAAGGCACACAACAACATCTTAAGTCAGTTGCCATCATATAGTCACAAATTTGAAAGAAGCTACTTCCTATTTCTTGAAAGTAGCTAAATATTTTTTTAAAAATCTGAATTTTGAGATACAAATTTTGTGTTATACAATTTTGTGATACAAAAGACACACTCTTCTCTCCATCTGATTGTCATTCAGCACCTGCAATAGAGAACAAGACAGCCCCACAAGGCATGGCACCAGTTAGCATTTGATCCATGGCAATATTGCACTTCTAGATTTTCGTGAGGCCAAATCCCCATAACTATAAATCTAACATTTTATAAGTTAATACCTCCATTGTGAGAGGCTGTGCGGTATAATGGTCCAAAGTGTTGGACTAAGACTCCACAAGTTCAGAGTTCGAATCCCTGCCCAGCCATGGAAACCCACTGGATGACCTTGGGCAAGTCACACTCTCTCAGCATCCCAGGAATACAATGGCGAACCCCCCCTCAATAAATTTTGCCAAGAAAACCCTAGGGTTGCCACAAGGTCACAGTCTCTCGGCCTTAGAGGAAGGCAGTGGCAAACCTCCCCGCAATAAACCTTGCCAAGAAAATCCTAGTGTTGCTGTAAATAAGTGTTGACTTGAGGTGCATCTACACTGTAGAAATACTGGAGTTTGGGGGGTTGCAGACTGCCAGAAATAGTGCAAATTGAGTCCACTTTTAGGGTTAGGGTTAGGGTTAGGGAATCATGGGAACTGTATTTTATTGTGGCACCAGAGCTCTGGCTCAATGTCTCAGAAAAAAAACAATTCCCATGATTTCCTAGCACTAACCCTAACCCTTAAAGTGGACTCAATTTGCACTATTTCTGGCAGTCTGCAACCCCTATTAGACACCACTTCAAGTGCTGTAGCGCCTATCGAATCCTGGGATTTGTAGTTTTACAAGTCCTTTAGCCTTTTCTTCCAAAGAATGCTAGTCTGGAAATCCCAGGATTCTGTAGGACGGAGCAATGGGAGTTAAAGTGATGTCAAACAGCATCATTTCTACAGTCCAGATGTGCCTTTGAGGGTGCATAACAACAACACAACCTCCATGACACTGCAAAAGTGAGGCAAATGATCATCTCTTGTTATCCCAGTTTTTAAGATCTCCATCACTTCATTATTGGCGAAAGGATTTGATTACAAGGAACTCACTATTTGCAATGGCAATTGCCAAGCTCTGGGTTGTCATTATGCCAAAAGAATTAGGATAAGGTTGACGTTCCAGATGTTGTGCTTGTGGTGTTGTGTGTGTGTGTTGCCATTGTCTTCCCCCAGTTCTGAAAAGACGAGCCTCTCCATCTCTTTAGGAACTGCTCTTCTTCTCCTGATTTCTGAAAATAATCAGGTTTGGCTGTTTTAACCAGCGTTTAGAAACTATTGGGCAAGGATTTCTCTTTAAAGATGCAGAGAAAAAGGAAGTGGCATGGAGATGAGCTAAAAAGTCTAGGAAGGAACTCATTCTCAACCCTCTTTTTGCAAACTATGCAACTTTTTCACTATATGCAAAAGATGTTTACATTTACCGCAACTGGTCTACTGGTTAAACTGGAAGAACTTAATGTAAACCAGCTCAGTCCTATCAAGACCCTGCTGAAGTTTGGGCTCTTCCTGATGCCTTTGGATTTATGGGACATGGCTTTTCATTTGAGCCAGCTCTTGAGTTGTGAATGAAAAGAAATTTGGTCCCACCTGTGCACTACTACACTGATACTATTGGAGCAACTCTTACGTTCCTGGATGCATCTTCACTGGAGAAATAATGTTTGATACCATTTTAAGTGCTGTAGCTCCATACTATGGAATCTTGGGATTTGTAGTTTCACAAGGCCTTTAGCCTTCTCTGCCAAAGCGTGCTGGTGCCTCACAAAACTACAAATCCCAGGATTCTGTAGGATGGAGCCTTGGCAGCTAAAGTAGTGTCAAACAAGCATTACAATGGGCCCTTGGTATCTGCTGGGGTTTGGTTCCAGGATCCCCCGTGGATATCAAAATCTATCGATACTCAGGTCCCATTATATACAATGATATAGTAAAATGGATGCCCTTTATATAAAATAGCAAAGTCAAGGTTTACTTTTTGGAATATATATATATATATATATATACATTTTGAATACAGTGAGCCCTTGTTATCCGCTAGGGTTTGGTTCCAGGATCTCGTGTGGATAGCAAAATCCATGGATACTCAAGTCCCATTATATACAGTGGTATAGTAAAATGGGTGCCCCTTATATAAAATGGCAAAGTCAAGGTTTACTTTTTGGAATATATATATATTGAATACAGTGAGCCCTTGTTATCCGCTGGGGTTTGGTTCCAGGACCACCACCCCACCCCATGGATACCAAAATCCGTGGATGCTCAAGTCCCATCAATACAGTGGCATAGAAATGCTGCCCCTTATATATAAAATGACAAAAATCAAGGCTTGCTTTTTGGAATATATATATATATATATATATATATATGAGAATATCTATCTATCTATCTGTCTATGAATATATATTCCAAACCATGAAATATATATAATATTTTCAAACCGTGGACAGTTGTATCTGTGGATAAGGAATACGTGGCTATGGAGGGCTGACTGTATTTCTATGGTGATAAATGACAAGGAGCTCTCCTCCCAAGAGTGGCTCCTTTTATCTCAAGCCCAAGAGACAATTAAAATAATCCAGGATGAATCCGGGTTGAATCTCCATTGTTCACATGCATTTCAAATGCACCTGATTAAAGTTTGGGGGAGCTGCCAAAAACGCCACTTAATCCAAGATAATCGATACTGGATCATCTTCGTTCCCCTCCCCCCAGTTTTTTTAAAAAAGATTTGCATTGTCGGCAGTGTGAATATCCAATATGAATAGACCCGAGATAAAACTCTGCATGTCTTGAATGTGTTCCGAATGCATTCGCATTGCCGCTCCATCCTTGTTTGAACGCTTCCAGATGTGAACAACAGAACTTGCAGAGATGTAGGGCCTTTGCAGACTGCCATAAATAGTGCAAATTGAGTTCACTTTAACTGCCCTGGCTCAGTGCTAGGGAATCATGGGAACTGTAGTTCATTGTGGCACCAGAGCTCTCTGACAGAGAAGGCTCAATGTCTCAGAAAAAAACCAATTCCCATGATTCCCTAGCACTAACCCTAACCCTTAAAGTGGACTCAATTTGCACTATTTATGGCAGTCTGCAAAGGCTAGTAGTTCCGTGGTGCGAATAACCACTCTCTTGTTGTTGTTGGAAGCCCCTTTCCAGCACAATCTGTCTCCGTCCTCCTTCAATTGGTACTTGTAACTTGTTTTCTGTTTGTGGCGCACAACCCACACATCTTCTCTCAAAAGCAACACTTTTGTGGAATGTGGTTGTGAGACAGCCGGGTGTGTCAGTGACGCTGTTTATAATGTAGGGAGTGACAAGCGATGTGACCTCTCCCTTTGCTCTGATCCTTTTGTCTTTTTTCCTGCCACTCATTGTGTAATACCTGCGCGGGCGTCTGGGAATCCCTTTTAATCTCTCCTTTTTGCCCCATATAAAAAGGGCATAGAGGATACCAAAATCCATGGATGCTCAAGTCCCATTATATTCAATGGCGTAGTAAAAAGAACATGCACACAACTCTTTCCATAAATGGCCTTTTCCCTCATTACATGGTTTTGTCCTCAAGGGTCCAGACCACACTGCAGAAATAATCCAGTTTGAGACCGCTTTAACTGTCCTGGCTCACTGCTGGGGAATCCTGGCTAAATCTGTCACAGAACTACCATTCCCGCTGAGCCAGGGCAGTTAAAGTGGTCTGAAACTGGACTGTTTCTGCAGTGTGTTTTGAACCAATTTTGCTAAACTGGTGAGCTTTAGACTCAGGATTGCTCCTGAGTTTCCTCTCATTGCACTAGATGGACTCTCACCTGTACTTTTAGAAACAATTTTGGAACATCACACAGCCAGTCAATTGAACAGTCATGCAGCCCGTATATACTCACATGTGCGTCTAGAGATTTTATTCAAAAAATAGACCCAGAAAAGCTGGATTCACTCATTTCACAGGTCAATGTAAGTACAGTGGGCCCCTGGTATCTGTTGGGGTTTGGTTCCAGGAAAAATAACAACTCTGGAGTCCAAAATCTATGGATGCTCAAGTCCCATTAAATATATTGGGGCACCACCACCACCATCACCATCATCATCACTACAGTGGGCCCTTGGTATCTGCTGGGGTTTGGTTCCAGGAACACCCCCCAACTCCAAAATCCATGGATGCTGAAGTCTCATTAAATATAATGGGGCATCATCATCATCACCATCATCATCATCATCACTACAATGGGCCCTTGGTTCCAGGAAACTAACCCCCCCCCCTCGGACCCCAAAAATCCATGGATGATCAAATCCCATTAAATATAATTGGGCACCATCCTCATCACCATCATCATCATCACCACTACAGTGGGCTCTTGGTATCCACTGGGGTTTGATTCCAGGAACCCACCCACCCCCCAGACTCCAAACCCCATGGATGCTCAAGTCCCATTAAATATATTGGGGTACCATCATCATCATCATCATCATCATCATCATCATCATCATCACAGTGGGCCCTTGGTATCTTCTGGGGTTTGGTTCCAGGAACACTCCCCTCTGACTCCAAAACCCATAGATGCTCAAGTCCCATTAAATATATTGGGGCACCATCATCATCATCATCATCACCATCACCATCACCACTACAGTGAGCCCTTGGTATCTGCTGGGGTTTGGTTCCAGGAACGCCCCCCGGACTCCAAAATCAATGGATGCTCAAATGCCATTAAATATAATAGGGCACCTTCATCATCATCACCATCACCACTACATTACTACAGCCCTAGCCAGCTTGGCCAGCAGTAAGAAATTCTGGGAGCTGAAATCCAAAACATCTGGCGGACCAAAGTTTGGGAACCACTGATGTGAAGGATGAAGCAAAGGAAAAGGATGCCAAAGAACTTACAACATTCTGGAAGGCATAATAGTTTATGCTTATCCTAAAGGCTGGATGGAAGGGAGAAGAGACAAGAGTCAGTGTTTCTTTTAGGTGCTCCCTGAACATTTTGCCACTCTACTTATAGAAGAGGATGATTCCTTTGTTGTTGTTGTTGTTGTGTGACTTCAAGTCATTTCCGACTTATGCCGACCCTAATACGAATGGGGTTTTCTTGGCAAAATTTGTTCAGAGGAGATTTGCCATGGCTTTCCCTGAGGCTGAGAGAGTGTGACTTTGTCCAAGGTTACCAAGTGGGCTTCCTTGGCCGAGCTAGGAATCGAACCTTGGTCTCCACACTTGTAGTCCAACACTCAAAACACTGCGCTGTGCTGGCTTAAAATACAGTACAGCCAGCCCTCTGTATCCACGGATTCCTTATCCACAGATGCAAGCATCCATGGCTTGAAAATATTTTTGAAACTCTCAATTCCCCAAAGCCAACTTTTATCTTGCCATTTTATATAAGGGACACCATTTTACTACGCCATTGTATATAATGGGGACTTGAGCATCTATGGATTTTAGTATCCATGGGGGATCCTGGCACCAAACCCTAGTGGATACCAAAATCCCACTGTGGATAAGTCAACCCAGGTTTTTGGGGTAATTTTTTTTTAATAAAATCTCTAGACTTATACATGAGTATATACAATATGTCAATGACTGCAACGTGAGTTCAAAGTGCAAAGGTTAATAAGCTCAGCAGGAGGAGGAAGAGAGGAGGGGAGGAATCTTGCCCTTCCCAGTAGGCTCAAGCAAAAGCAAACTGCTGCAGCCTCTTCTACCTTGTCCGTTCTTCTGAATTAATACTTTTGGTCATCTTGATCCCACCCTGATGTTCCACCTTGGCTCCATGTCTCCTGGTTTTCATCTGTGACATGTTGGAGGGGATGCACTTTCTTTCACCCATATGTATTTGGACCATTTAAAACCCAAATGACCCAAAACTACAACCTTCTGTAGGAAGGAAGAAGTGACATGAGGATGCTAAAAGTAGCCCACCAGCCAAGCTGTCCTTTTACTATGAACAAAGAGAAAGAACAACTGTGTGAGTCTGGAAACCTCAGCCCTGTCTCCTTCTAACTCACTTATATATAGTTACGGACACCACTTTTCTCCTTCTGTCCTAAAACTGGGACACAGTCTCCTAGGCTCCATCCGCACTGCAGAAACAGTCTGGTGTGGCGCCACTTTAACTGCCATGGCTCAATGCTATGGGATTCTGGGAAATGAAGTTTGTTGTGGCACCAGATTTCTCCGACAGAGAAGGCTAAATGTCTCTCAAAACTATAAATCCCAGAATTTGATGGCATTGAGCCACGGCGGTAAAAGTAGTGTCACACTAAATTATTTTTGCAGTGCAGACGCAGCCTACGATTCCGCTTTAACTGCCATGGAATACGGGGATTTGTAGTTGCATTTAAAATAACACTCAACCCAGATTATTTCTGCAGTGCGAATGCAGCCCTAGTTCTGCCTGGGGAGCAGAAACTTGCAAACACTCCCCAGACACTGAATGAATGAACTCTCTTTGATCAAAGTGAATGAATCTCTCTCTTTGATCAAAGCATGTAGCCTGAAATGCAGATTTGGTATGTAGAGGGACAGACCCTAGGGCTATCCAAAGGCACACTCAGACTCCGGATTCTAATTTGGAAACTTCATTAAGGCTAACAGGAAGGGAGGAGGGAGAAATCAGTTGCACAAATCATTCTCTCTTTCTTATATCGTCCTCGTAAAGAGAGCTTCCATACTTGACTTGCAGCTTGCCAAGATTACTCAGACAGTTTCCATATTTCTCCCTAGAAGATCAGGTGAGATGTGTGTATGTATGGGTAAAACCTATCCGTCAAGTTTGCCCAGGTTTCCTTGATGAGAATTAATGTGTCAGCAAAGTACGCAGTAGAAGCAACTGACGTCTACCCAGAAAAGTGGAAATAAATAGAGGATAAGATTCCCTTTTCCTACTAGTACACAAAACCTGTGAGAAGAAGTGCTCACCCTGTATATATTGGAGCAGGTATGAACTACCTGGCATGATAGCTTCTCATCACTTGAACAAAGAGGAAAAGGAGATATTTGAAGGGAAGTATTTTTCAAAGAGAGAGAGCCACTGTGACATAGTGGTTTGAGCATTGCACTGGGACTCAGGAGACCAGGGTTTGAATGCTGGCTCAGCTACGTAAACCCACTGGATGAACCTGGGTAAGTCACACACTCTCAGCCTCAGGGGAAGCCAGTGGCAAACCCCCTCTGAAGAGATCTTGCCAAGAAAATCCCATGAGAAATTTGCCTTAGGGTCAGAAACAACTTGAAGGCACACAACAACAATTTTTCCAAAGAGAAGACTGCAAATTTGTTCAAGTGGTTATTCATACATTATTCAGACAGTGAAAATAATCCAGGAAGAATCTGGGTTGAATCTTTGTTTTGAATGCCTCCAATTAAGTTGGGGGCGGCTGCCCAAAAAAACACTTAACCTGGGATAAGCAATGTTGGGTGTTTCTTCTTTTTTTTTCCCCTTCGAGTTTTCCTAAAAGATTCACATATTATGAATAACCAATGCAAATAGACCAGGGATAAACCAGATTAAAACTCTGCATGCCTTGAACGTGCTTCAAGTACATCTGCATCATCAACTCCATCTTTATTTGAGTGCGGAGACATGTGAGCAACGGAACTCGCAGAGATGCACAGAGATGCAGTTCTATGGTGTGAACAACAAACTTGGAATCTGTGAGATTAAATGGGTGTGTTGTTGTTGTTGTTTTGGCAGCCCCTACCCCCAACTACCCTCAAAAGATTAAGGCACCCACTCTGTTGATGGCAAGATGGGCAGGTTGGCAATTCAAGGCCCGGTTGCTGCATGATGGGGTGAGCTCCTGTCACAAGTCCCAGCTTCTGCCAACCTAGCAGTTCAAAAGCATGCAAATGCAAGTAGATAAATAGGTACCACTTTGGTGGGAAGGTAAACAGCATTCTGTGCAGTCATGCCAGCCACAGGATCACAGAGGAGTCTCTGACAACGCTGGCTCTTTAACAGAGATGAGCACTGCCCCTATGGCAGGACACGACTTGACAACTTTGTCAGTGGGGAATACCTTTACCTTTACCCCTAATTTAGGTTTTCACACGAGCAAAAGTAACGGGAGCATAGTGGGATGCTCCCATCACTATTGCGCAATTGTATGAAGATTATCAAACGACATCGCCCGATGTTGCGATAATCGTGACATTATCCTGTGAATACAGAGGAATACTCTTATCACTTTTTATTCATGGGACTTTCTCGTGAATAAAAAGTGACGCTAGAATTGCTCTTTATTCACGGGACAATGATGCAATTATCGCCTATGTAAACATCTCCTTAATCAGATGCATTCGAAATGCATGTGAACAACAAAGATTCAACCCAGATTCTACCAGGATTATTTTCACTGTCGGAATAACCCCAGATTCAGAGTAAACAAAGTGGAACCTAAGTTGTCTCCTGTTTGTAAATTGGAAGTTAGCAGGTGTATGGGACAGCACTGACAGTGTTCCTGCATATTTGAAAATCTACCTGAATTAAGGGTGAATTTAGTGTAGTGATTAAATGACTGAGCTGTGCACTAGGAATTCTCTGCCATCATGTGGAAGAGGGAGTGAGCTTGCTTTCTGCTGCTGCACAGGATAAGGACCTGAACCAACCAATACCAAATGCAAGACAGGATTAAACATTTGGACTGAACGGGCTGAACTAGGCCCGTTGAGACCTTGTAACCGGCCCGTGGCCGGTCCTGCCGCCGTTGCCGCCGCTCGCGCACGCATGCACATGACGGCGGGTGCCATTTTGGAACGCAAAACGGCGTCGGCATCGTGTGCATGTGCTCGTGACATGCGGTGCTGTTTTGCATTCCAAAATGGCGCCCGCCGTTGTGCGCATGCTTGTGTAAGCACGGGCGCCATTTTGGAACGCAAAATGGTGCCCTGTGTCGTGCACGCATGCGCATGATGGCGGGAGTCGTGTGCATGTGCGAGCGAGCGTGCAAGCGTACCTCCGGCGCCATTTTTTCCCCTCTTCAGCCTGCCGATGATCGGGGGACAGCGGAACCGGCCCCACCCCCAAAAGGTATGCTGACCCCTGGTCTAAACAGTTCAGGGTGGGAACAGGGTGGGAACATTTCTTTTCCTCCATGTGACACCACCTTAGTCAGTGCTTGTGAATACATGTGTATTCACAGTTCACATAGGTATTCACAGTTCACGCAGCCACACAGCTTTTGAATCTCTGCTCTTGGAACAGGCAACCCTTATAGGGCTGTCATCACGAGTACCAAGAAAATGAGCATGTGTTGTTGTTTGTGTTGTGATACAAATGATTACTATTCCTGCACAAGACCTTTTGAAAAGAAGGCATCTTGTACTAATTAATTACTGGCGATTCATACAACCACATATATGTGGAGGCGCATGCCCTGTGCTATTGTCCTGCCCTTTCTCTTCTTGGAGGTACAAGCCACAAAAATGAATCCAGCCACGGCATCAGCTGTGCTCCTCCAGGTTTTCACGGTTGCCTCTCCATTTTGAAAGAAAGTACATTGTGTAATGAACACTTCTTTCCAAGTGCTTCCCATTATTGGCTTTGTAATTGCCATTATGTGGATTCAAAGATAATACAGTTGCTGCTCCCAATTCCTGGGGGATCCGTTCCAGACACACACCCTGCAAAAATGGCAGCTTGCAAATATTCAAGCCCCATTGAAAATAATGGTGCATGTGCCCATGGCACTCACGTGGGACTACGCACAGGTACACGCACCATTTTAACTATAGCCACTTGTGCTTCCCATGAAGAATGAGACCATGGACTCAAAGTCCACAAACGAGGAGAGACAACTGCATTGTTTTCTCATACATCCAGAGTAGGGCTGTGTCTATCCACCCCTGGGTTGTAGCATTACAGTGGGCCCTCAGTATCACACTCTCCTCTAAGGACTGTGTTCGCAGTTTGGGGGTACTCCTAGATTCATCGCTTCACATGACTAGTCAGGTGAATGCGGTGATCAGGAGTGCTTGTTATCAGGTTTGGCTGATACGCTCACGGCACCCTTATCTGGACATGAGGGATCTGGAAACTGTGGTACATGCTCTGGTAACCTCACGTCTGGATTTCTGTAACGCACTCTACATGGGGCTACCCTCGTGCTTAACCCGGAAACTGCAATTAGTACAAAATATGGCAGCCAGATTAATTACTGGAACATCTCGGAGGGAGCATATAGCACCTGTGCTTAAATCCCTCCACTGGCTGCCGATTAGTTTCCGGGCACAGTACAAGGTGTTGGTGTTAACCTTTAAAGCCCTACTTGGCTTGGGGCCATCTTATCTCAGGGACTGCCTCTCCCCGTATGATCTCCCCACACGCACTTCGGTCCTCTGGGAGGAATCTGCTGCAGCCTATGAAGACCAGACTTTCGCAGACCTCCCAGAGGGCCTTCTCTGCAACTGCTCCCAGACTTTGGAATGGCCTGCTGGATGAGATCCATCTTATCACCACCCTTGCTGCCTTTAAAAAGGCAGTAAAGACGGTTCTCTTCCGGCAGGCTGTTTTAAAATATTCTCATGCTGTGGATGGTTGAATCCATAGATAAAAAATCTGTGGATATAGAGGGCCAACTGTACTAAGAGTGCCCAGTGCTTTATCTTTCACCAGTGGCATCACTAGTTAGGGTGTCACCCGGTGAGGAGGGTATCACCCAGGAAGGGTGTGCATTTGCCCCTCCTGCTGCTCTGTCACCAGCTTTGTCCTCAAAGAAGAAACCTGGAAGAGTATGTGTTCACCCCTCCTGCACCAAAGGGCGAGGAATACCCAACCAGGTGTCACCCTTTCTTTGAGGTGTCACCCTATGCAGTCCTCACCCCCCATGATGCCACTGTCTTTCACAGATCCACAAATCCACTGATGACTCCTAGTGACTTTACCATCACAGCTAATATTGCTGTGAACTGATATTGTGACATCTTGTAATTTCTGAGCGCCAGGAGACCTTGTTGTTACAGAGCTAGGTGAGGAGAGATGACTTTTCCTTCTGACAATTTTCCTTTCTTTCTGAGGATAGCATATTGCCAACTATCCCAGTTTGGCACAGACAGTCCTGATTAATCCTCTACCATCCCACTCTTCCAGTTGATTTTAAAATATCCCAGTTTCTTGCCTCTCATCCTCTCATCCCACTTTCCCCTTTGTCTTCAGCTTGCTTTAACTGCTGCAAACTGAGGGGTTATTCAAACGGTGAAAATAATCCTGGTAGAATGTGGGCTGAATCATGGGACGTTTTCACACTCATGGCTCTAAAGCCGCCTGGAAGCCTCCTGGAAGCAATGAAGAGCCATTCCGGCGGTGAAAACAGCAGCCGCCGGAATGGCTCCTGATTGCTTCCGGCAGCAGCAACTCTAATTCCTTTTAAAAAAAGGAATTAGAAAGACGGGGCTAAAGCCGGCTAGCGCTGGGGATGGCGCTGGGGATGGCGCTGGATGAATATTATATGTGATTGACCTCCTCTTCTGCTGATTCCATCTTTATCAAACTCATGTAGTAGCTTCTTAATCCTACTAAAAGGTAGCAAATACTGTAATGGCAGAAGAGAAAGATTACAGATAGAGAGTGAAACTGAGTATAAGGCATGTAGCAACAGGGAAAAACAAGTTTGGAAAAGCAAAAAGGAAAAGGCTTGGTTCAAGAAATTAATGAAACAGAAAAAGAGAGGGGAAAGGAGGGAAGAAAACATGCACAAACACAATTTTCAAGGCATTGCTCTCACCTTCAGAATATTGCTGTGTGATGAAGGACTGGAGAGGAAGATGTAGGCACTGAGACTCGAGGACTTCATCCACAGTGGAGAAATAATCAAGTTTGACACCATTTTAACTGCTTTGTCTTAATGCTATGCAATTCTGGGATATGTAGTTTTGTGAGATATTTAGCTGCCTCTGGACGTTTTCACACTCATGGCTCTAAAGCCGCCTGGAAGCCACCTGGAAGCAATGAAGAGCCATTCCGGCGGTGAAAACAGCCGCTGCCGGAATGGCTCCTGATTGCTTCCGGCAGCAGCAACTCTAATTCCTTTTAAAAAAAGGAATTAGAAAGACGGGGCTAAAGCCGGCTAGCGCCGGGGATGGCGCTGGATGGGGCGGTGGCGATGGCGGGGCTTGCTGCGACGTCATGTGAACACGCGCAGCAAGACTCCGGACGGACGCCGGCTAGCGCCAGGGATGGCACTGGATGGGGCGGTGCTTGGTGCGACGTCGTGTGAAAAATTTGCAGGAACAGCCGGAGTGGGGCCGGACGGAGGTAGGATTGCCTCCGTCTAAAGCCCCGTGTGAAAACGTCCTTTGTTGTACACATGCGTTGCAAATGCACCAGAGGAAATTGTGGGGGTTTTTTGGGGGGGGGGGCTGCCAAAAACCCCACTTAACCCACAATAATTGATCTCAGTTTTTTCCCCGAGTTTTCGTACAAGATTCACATTCTTGCTTGTGTCAATAACCAATGCAGATAGATCCAAGATAAACTGGGATAAAATTCTGCATGCCTTGAATGTGCTTCAAATACATCCGCATCATTGACTCCATCTTTATTCGCAGTGCTGGAACATGCAACTGAACTCCCAGATATGTACCTAGATGCAATTCAGATTTAAAAAATAGTGTGAACAACAAAACTGGAATGCATGAGTGGAACTATTTGCATAGTTGTGCTAAAAAACAACAAACACGACTGAATAACCCCTGGGTCAAAATGCAAAGGAAATTTGCACTCGGCGATCTCAGCAAGGAGGAGAGGAGAGGTCAGGCTGAAATCTTGTGCTTCCCAGTCAGCTCAGGCCAAAGCAAACTGCTGCAGCTTCTCCTAGCTTGTCTGTTCTTCCTCATTAATAACTTTTTTCATCTTGACCATGTTGGAAATGCAACAATGCTTAGCACTAAAAAGTCAAGAATGCCTGAGAATGGAGAGTAGCGGGGAATACAGACCAGCCAAAAGGGTCAGTCTGGGGGTGGAGTCGGGGCATGGCGACTGCACGCCGGTTGCCCCGACTCCGTCCCGATGCTGCCATCACGCCATGCACCCAATCACACAGTGGCCAGTGTCAGAGTACTCCATTGGCACAGCGTTCAGACACGCTGTGCCAAAGGAGCGCGGAAAAGCTGCTGCCGCCACGGCAAGGGCGACTTTTTGCCACTATAAAGGAGCAGCATTTGCCAGCTCTCTTTAGAGCGGCAAAGTGCCGGATCAGGGCCATGGTGTGCAGTTGGCACAGCCCCGATCCGGCAAGGAAAGGGGTGGCGGGATGCCGGCTCTTAGGGTTCGATAGTGCCAGTGACCCAAAGTGTCCTCCCTGCTTTCTGACCTATCTTGCTGCCTCTGTGATGTAAACTTATACTTTTAGGAATGTTCCCATTCTTCTAAGAGTCCCAGCTCTTCCCTAGAAGGAAGCTAGACCAGCATTCTGAGTAATTTATTTGTTTGTTTGTTTGTTTAGTTCAAGGATTTATATCTTGCCTTTCTTCCACAATGGGATTTAAGGCATTGATTACAAAAGTTTAAAAACCGTACATTATAAAAACACATCGTTAAAACCAGTAAAAATCATTTACAGCATATGGGACTTTCCCGTCTTTGGAATGGAATTGCTGTATTAAAGCCTTTAATTTTTCTCTCTGCAGAAATAAATAATCCATCTTGAGACCACTTTAACTTCCCTGGCTCAATGCTAGGGAATCCTGGGAACTGTCGTTTTGTGAGACATTGAGCCTTCTCTGTCAGAGAGCTTTGGTGCCACAATAAACTACAATTCCCAGGTTTCCCAGGCACTAAGCCTGGGCAGTTAAAGCTGTCTCAAACTGAATTATTTCTGCAGTGTGTTATGGACCCAAGTCATTGGTATGTTTGCTTGTTAGCCAGAACGTTGCTTGGCCACATGTGTCCTGGTTTTCATTGATGAAGTGTTGGAGGGCATGATATACCTACCTCCCATCACCCAGAATTACTGCAATTAGCAAAGGCTAATCTTTGCCCAAGAT
This sequence comes from Phrynosoma blainvillii, assembly GCA_026167975.1. NCBI lineage: Eukaryota > Metazoa > Chordata > Lepidosauria > Squamata > Phrynosomatidae > Phrynosoma > Phrynosoma blainvillii. The sequence goes on along the minus strand of JANUYF010000002.1, from coordinate 165,456,507 downwards.
TAACCCAAAATTAGGAGAGCCAGCATAGTGTAGTGTAGTGGTTTCAGCCTTCGACTATGACTCTGGAGGGCAGGGTTCAAATCCCAGCTCAGCCATGGATGCCCACAGGGTGACCTTGGGCAAGTCACACTCTCTCAGCCTCAAAGGACAGCAATGGCAAACGCTTGCCAAGAAAAACCCACATTAGGTTTGCCTTAGGGTCACCATAAGTCAGAAACAACTTGAAGGCACACAACAGCAATCTTTGCCCAAACCACCCAATCAGTCCAACTGGAATTTCAAGCCATTCTACCAGTGACCTCTTCCTTCATCCCAGTTTGGGGAAGTTTAAAAGGAAGGCCCTTTGGACTATCTCACTCAGAGTTCAGATACGGAGCTATTCCTAGCACAGGGTGACCAGACATCCTCTTTTTCCAGGAGATATCTTCCATTTCAACCTTCTGTCCAGGAGGAATGCCAACATGTGCTCCATTTTGAGCATCACGAAGAAGCATGGATTTACATTTATATACATGTTTCTAGCTTTTATTTTGTAATGCCTATGTTTTTCTTGAATGTCCTATGTTTCACAGTGCCTTTTTTGGTTATGACATCTCGTCAGGCTGTCCTAGCAGAATATTCTAAGTACACAAGGGATAGGATAGGATAATTTTATTTACAGTCATAGACCAATAAAAGAAAATACCATTTACAAAATTTAAGAATCATGTTAGGTTAAAACAGTATAAAATTATAGTGTAAAATTCCAATATAAAAACAGTATAAAATGAAGTGTTCAAATGAAGTTATTTGAGCAGGGGAGGGTGGAGCAAGAGAAAGAAAGAAGTACGAGGAAAGGTAGCATCCACATGTACAGAATAGAAATCTATCAAGTCTTTCTGCATTGACTTGTAATTTTTACCTGCTTGAATTAGATCTTGGCCAACAGACCTAGGCCCTTATCACATGGGGTCTGAAGCAGAGCTAATCCAAAGGGCATCCACAGCTAATACATATTATTCCCCCGTGTTTACACACGACGCTGCCCCAGAACTCGGCAGAATACGGAGCTAATCCGTAAGGAGTAGGGAGATTTTGACATTCGGTTTGTAGAGGAAGTACCTAGGGAGCCTTCTCATTCATTGCGAATTGGTGGGCAGGGCGAAAATCCCAGCGAGGGGAAGGGATTGCCTTGGCAAAAGGCAAACCGGATTGGAAAGAAGAGGAGGAGAGGAAGAGGGAAGAGGGAAGAGGGAGGCGATCTCTTTCTCTCCATGGGCTGCCTTCCCTTCTCCAGTCCTCCAGCCCTCCTCCTCCTCCCCGGTTCCCATGGCTGCCTTTCCTCCCGGCTTTTTGTGACGGGAGAGAAGGGAGCCTTGGTATTAATTGCGAAATGGCCAAAAGGGCGATATTACCTTCGTTTCGCTATGGAACCGAATTTATTCCTACTTCGGTTAGTCTTCGCTTTTTCTTTGCTTCGTGGCCAGTGTTTGATAAGGTCCATAGAATATATAGAATTCATTGCACAGAGTATGGTCTGAGGATTCCTGATCGTATGTTGTTAGCATTGGTTCAAGTCACATATGTATGGGAATCTGAGATCAGTGAGAACTAGCCTCTTATAGCAGAGGCTGACCACTGTCTTGTCTGGTTCCCACCATTACTGATGGTCTGGTCAGTGGTCTAACCAGCAAATCAGAAAACTATCTCGTGGCTGGTCCCAACTTCGTAACAACCCTGTTGTACTTGAATTATAAAACAGCCAGCTACCTCCAGCTGGACAAACCACTATGCGATTTGTGCAAACCAACTTCAGTATATTTTGCAGGACAAAAAGTAAGATTTAGCCTGTTCAGGTTTCCTAAAACTGCTGCAAGATGAATGCTCCAGGGAGCTCTGTTGGGCTACAGCAGAAAACAAGGGTCCCTTGGACACCTACAGGTAGCAAAGTGAGTCATTTTGATACCAAAAGAGTCTTGAGATCTGACTAATCCGGAAAGCTATGGCCAGTGAGTATGCAGATACTCAATCTCCTTATTCAACATTCAAATGCCAGTTCCTGACTGCTTGTCTCACAAATCAGACATTATAGTCACTCACTTGTACCTCTCTTCCTGTCCCCATGATGCTTCTTGCCAGAAACAACACCCTAAATTCTGGTAAAATTCAGAATATTTGGTACCAATAAAAGCATACTAACGAAGCATGGTAATTGTGCAAAGTAAGCCAACCTGCAAAGAAGGCTTCATTTACATTTTATATGGATTGCTGTCTGCAATCTTATAGGAGTTTGGTTTCCTTTCCTCAGCCCTTCCTAATTGCACCAAGCCTCTCCAAATCAGAATTGTGCTATATGCACATTTTATTTGTGATAATTATATTAATAATTGCTGTGTGTCATTGCAGAGAAAGAGAATGGGCTGGGTTGGCCTGAGTTGTCACTGAGGAGGTAGGAATATGTTTCAAAAGATTCCTCCATAATGATCTGCATGTTGCAATGCAAGGAGGAATGGATCTTGAAAGAGTCGCTTTATGTAGCCTAAACCTTGCAAAATTCCAAGCCAGCAGCTGGGGAATTCTGGGAGCCTTAGTCCAAAAAAGTAACAAGCTCTAATAATTTGCTGTTTTTTTCATGACACTGAAAAACCCAAGTTTCACACTACTTTATGGTCGGGCTGCTTCTGCCAGCCTGTATATTTTCTGTGGAGTTTATCACATGGGGATCATATGTACCTCCATCCCGATAATGATTAAAGTGGCTGCAACCCTCAAAAGCATGCAATCCGTGAACGATTTTCACACTCAGAACACAAGAACATGTTAGAAGCTCATACTTAAAGCGAGAAAGAGGGTAGAATGTGTATTTGGTTTTCATACAGATGTGTGTAAATCCCAATAATGGTTTGAGAATCACTTTTTTTGCGTGTGCACACAGAAGAAGTAGCTGCGTCACCAGAAATCACCCAGAGAAATAAACAATTTTATTTACACAATTTTCTTTATAAAAATATGTGACGTTACCACACTGGCCCTAAAGCAGCGTCATTTCAGCCTCACTTCAGCCTCGTTTCAGCCTCGTTTCAGACTTTTTTTCCGTGTGTTCACATGACGTCGCAGCAAACCCCGCCCTTCCCTACCTCGTCTCGGCGTCATTTCAGCCTCGTTTCAGTCCTTTTGACTTCCGAGAATTTTAAGGAATACACCCGAGCGGTCGGCACTATACCGGAATGACGCTGATCTCGGCATAGGTATAAACACGAGATCCTTGTCATTCCGCATTGCCTTGTTTTACGGCCCATGGTTCCTTGCGGTATTCCCCAAGTGGGAGCAGAGGCGGAGGCGCTGGGGCTGCTGGGGGACCAACACCTTCCCCACCAGCACACCTGGAGCTGGAGCGCAGCCAGGAACTTGTGGTAACGTCCATTGCCTTGCCTTGCCTTGCTTTGCCAGCACCAGAGAGGGATCTCCCTCCTGGACCCCTTGCCTTGCCTTGCTTTGCTAGCGCCAGAGAGGGATCTCCCTCCTGGACCCCTTGCCTTGCCCTTCTTTGCCAGCACCAGAGAGGGATCTCCCTCCTGGACTCCTTGCCTTGCCTTGCTTTGCCAGCACCAGAGAGGGACCTCCCTCCTGGACCCCTTGCCTTGCCCTTCTTTGCCAGCGCCAGGGAGGGATCCCCTCCTGGACCCCTTGCCTTGCCTTGCTTTGCCAGCGCCAGAGAGGGATCCCCTCCTGGACCCCTTGCCTTGCCCTTCTTTGCCAGCACCAGAGAGGGATCTCCCTCCTGGACTCCTTGCCTTGCCTTGCTTTGCCAGCACCAGAGAGGGACCTCCCTCCTGGACCCCTTGCCTTGCTTTGCTTTGCCAGCGCCAGAGAGGGATCCCCTCCTGGACCCCTTGCCTTGCCCTTCTTTGCCAGCACCAGAGAGGGACCTCCCTCCTGGACTCCTTGCCTTGCTTTGCTTTGCCAGCGCCAGAGAGGGATCCCCTCCTGGACCCCTTGCCTTGCCCTTCTTTGCCAGCACCAGAGAGGGACCTCCCTCCTGGACCCCTTGCCTTGCTTTGCTTTGCCAGCGCCAGAGAGGGATCCCCTCCTGGACCCCTTGCCTTGCCCTTCTTTGCCAGCACCAGAGAGGGACCTCCCTCCTGGACTCCTTGCCTTGCCTTGCTTTGCCAGCGCCAGGGAGGGATCCCCTCCTGGACCCTTTGCCTTGCTTTGCTTTGCCAGCGCCAGAGAGGGATCCCCTCCTGGACCCCTTGCCTTGCCCTGTCTGCGCATGTGCATGAACATCCTTGCCGGATCGAGGTAGGGATCTTTCAACTTGTGTGTGAACAGGAGTTCCGAGCCCCCAGAGCGGAACCATTCCGGAATCTCACATTCCTCACTGATTCCATTCTAGTGTGGCAATGTGTTCCGCTTGCCGGGCACATTCCGGAATGAGCCCAAAATGGTTCCGAAATGATTCCGACCAGCTTTCTCGCCGCTCCCTTAGGGCCAGTGTGGTAACGTCTATGCTGTACTATCCCTTACTTTCCAAGAACTGGAATCCAACTGAAGTAAAAAGAACAAAACGTAACCCAAAGAAGTAGAAAAGGTAGAAAAACAGCATAAAAGGCTGTGTTCCTCTGGGCAACCAGTCTCCCTGCCTTCCCTCAGCGGCTGTTCCTTTAAGAGCCCCAGATAATGCAGAAAGGACATTCACACAGACTAGGGAGAAGCAAGCTTTTTCTCTGTGTCTCTGCCTTTGCCTCAGCAATTGTTCCTTAAGAAACATGGCTACTTGCCCCAAAGAACCACAATCTGGAAATCTGGCAACAAGTACAGAAACGGGGAGAATCCCGCAAATGGCTTTCACACTAGAGCGAGTGCGCAGAATTTGTGAATGAAATGGAAATGAATTTCAGGTATTTTCCCAAAAATGCCTATTTGCTGGTTCGTATCACTTTCCTGTCAGATTCCAAGCGGTTTGTGCACAACATTGTGTGAAAACCATTTGCACAATTGAGCCTAATACACTGGATAACCACAGGTTCTGACCTGGTTAAACTTCCAATTTTCCCAGTGTGATTAAACTCCTGTATTTTTGCCTTTATTTGGCAGGTTGGTCCCTCCAAATACAAATGGCACCCTATGCTACTCTTGGATCATTCAAGGCCTATCTGGTCAGATGGTGTGTATGCATGTGCCTTCAAATTGCTTGTTGACTTATGACAACCCCAAGAATTTAATTGGATTTTCATTGGCAAGGAATACTCAAGGTGGTTTTGCCAGTTCCTTCCTGAAATATAGCCTACAGCACCTGCCATTCATTGGTGACCTCCCATCCAAGTGTTAACCACTGTTGATCCTGCTTAGTTTCCAAAATCAGATGGAATCCGGGGCCATTAGTATGTTTAGTTATTGTTGTGTGCCTTCAAGTCATTTCAGACATATGGCAACCCTAAGGCGAACCTATTTCTTGGCAGGATTTGTTCAGAGGAGGTTTGCCATTGCCTTTCCCTGAGGCTGAGAGCTTGTGACTTGCCCAAGGCCTCCCAGTGGGTTTCTTGGTTGAGTGGGGAATTGAACCCTGGTCTCCAGAGTTATAGTCCAATGCTCAAACCACTACATCATGCTGGCTTTCCTCAAGGGTATTTAGGCCCCCCAAAAACACTCCAGAACCCATAAAAGCAGAAGGTATCCAGTCTGATGCCCACCACCTTCACATAGGTTAGCCTATACAATCCAGCCCATAAGGGCTGTATAACCCTTTAGATATTGTTGGAATGCAGCTCCCATGACACCCCACACACACAACTAGATATGCTAGGAAGAGCTGATGAGAGTTGCCCAACTTTGCCATAGTGCACTGCAAGGAAGTGTGACAAGTCTGAGAAAAAGCTCTTGATGGAGCCTTCTCTAAGGAAGTCTTCTGTGCATGCAACTTCATTTCATCCAAGCATTGGCCTACATGGGTAAATGGGTCATCCGCAAAGGTACCACACTTCACTCTTACAGCCTTTTGCTCCTGAACAATACCTGTTTCAGACACCCCTCCCTATGCGATTCTGTCAAGAGAGATGGATGAGAGGATCTCTGAGAGGAGAAACAAGGAACATCCTTCTTGGGTGTGAAGAGAGAGTGTAGAAGGGAAAGGAGAAGTAGGGAAGAGGGTGAGAACAAATAGCAACTGAATCTTGACATAACACAGAAGAGAAAGACACCATGATGGACTGTGATTACTTAGTGTAGTGGGTCCTCGGTAACCACTGGGGTTTGGTTCCAGGCCCTCCCCCCCATGGATATCAAAATCCATGGATGCTCAACTCCCATTAAATACAATGGCATAGCAAATGGTGTCCCTTATATAAAATGGCAAAATCAAGGTTTGCTTTTGAGAATTCAAAATTTTTAAAAAATATTTTCAAGCTGTTGATAGTTCAGTCCATGGATACAGAAGGCTGACTGTATTCTATACATACTCAGTCTGAATAATCTATTTTTTAAAAATTAGTATGAGATGTGTTCTGGGTCTGAGGCTTTGAAGGTTTTTCTCCACCAGTCCCTTACAGCATCTCATTCTACAGGTGATGAGTCTTCTGTCCAGCTCACTCCAGGTGTTACTTCTGATGCTCACCTCTGGGATGTGGCCACTGTGTCTCTTCTGGATCGACAGTTGGTGGTCCTGGGCAGAGAAGAGGAGGTGCGTCCCTCACTGACATTTGGAAACTATGGGAGGGAGGGAAAGAATGGGAACATCTCTCTGGGTGCACCCAAATGGGTCACTGGGCATGTCAAGGAGGTATCTTCTCCTTAGGATGAGCAACTGCTGAAGTCAGGTCTGGAAAAAGCTAGCCAAGGTATCAGTCCTGAAAAACACCAAAATCAAGACTCAAGACAAGCAAATGAACACGACCCAGGCTCAAGGGGTTTCTCCGCAGACAATGGGTTACCAATTAGACACAAATCCCCCTTGCATATCCTCCACACAACACACCTCTAGGGGCCTTATCCCACGGGGTCCCAAGCAGAAGATATCCAAAGGCAATCCAAAGCTAAAACGTTTTTCCTTTCCTTGTGTCCACACAATATCCAAAGGCAATCCAAAGCTAAAACGTTTTCCTTTCCTTGTGTCCACACAATATCCAAAGGCAATCCAAAGCTAAAACGTTTTCCTTTCCTTGTGTCCACACAATATCCAAAGCTGAAACGTATTTCACCCACTTGATCCGAAGTCAAAGGGGATCTTTTGACATTCGGATTTTTGTGGATGTACCAAGCGAGGCACGGGAGGGAGCCTCCGCCGCCTCCTCCTCCCCGGCCAGAGCCGCCTCTTCCCCTCTTCTTTTCCTCATTTTCTTTTCCCATCCCTCTTTCTCCTTCTCTCCTTCCTCTTCTTTCCCTCCTCCTTTCCCCATCCCTCATTCCTCTGCTTTCTCTCTCTCTTTCCTCTTCCTTCCTTCCTTCCTTCCTTTCCCCATCCCTCCTTCCTCTCCCCCTCCTTTCCCTCCTTCCTTCCCTCCCTCGGAGCTCACTGGAAGCCGGTTTAAGGCAGGGAACCAAATTCCAGGGCAGAGGATCGAAATCTCTGGCAACAAAGGGAAACTGCCTCCTGCCTCCCTTCCACGACGAGCCAGTCTTCCCTCCTCAGAGAGGCAGAGGCAGAGGCAGCCAGCCGACGGAGAAGGAGGAGAGAAGGAGAAGGAGAGAAGAGAAGAGAAAAAGGGGAGAAAGAGAGGGAGGCAAAAGGGCCAGGGACTGGCTCTCCTCTTCTCCGGATGCTGGCATGCAGGGAAATGCAGTTTCGGTACTGAACTGCATTTACTCCTACTTCGGTAAGCTTTTGCTTACCTTTCGCTTCGTGGCCAGTGGTTTGATAAGGTCCTAGGGTGTGCCATTCAACACAGCACAACACACAAACTAACTCCACCATTAACATGTAAACCACTTCCTTCCAAACAAGGGTCCCACAGGTATATACACCCCACACACTTCCATGCCACCAATCTCTGAAGATGCCAGCCACAGATGCAGGCAAAACGTCAGGAATAAACTCTTCCAGAACATGGCCACATAGCCCGAAAAACCCACAGAAAACTATGGATGCTGGCTGTGAAAGCCTTCAACTTCACATTCCTGAGAGATAGCTGCACACAGCATTCATATTTATTGTCAGCTGTTGCTAAAGATTTCATGGCTGGACCTCCAGACTGCTTGGAGAGTCTTATTTTGTCCCTATTTTCTCCTCCCTTTGGTATGGACATCCATTTGAACATTGTGCTCCAGGCTGTGAGAGTGGTAAAGAGGGCATTTTAAACAACAACAGCAGTAGTCCATGATGTCTGGTTTGCTCTTTTAGGGTCTGCTCCAGAATCGGAATCGAACCAGTAGTTCCGTTTCAGAGTCAAGTTCACTATACCCATCAGGTAATCAGAGGGACAGTGGTGAGTGATAATATTTTTATTTAGATATTAGTTACATGTATACCTCGTAATACAAGATGCAGTGACTCCAGTGGTTAAGACGCTGACTCTGTTGATTGCAAGATCGGCAGGTTGGCAGTTCGAGGGCCGGGTGCTGCATGAAGGGGTCAGCTCCTGTCCCTAGTCCCAGCTTCTGCCAATTTAGCAGTTCAAAAGCATGCAAATGCAAGTAGACAAATAGGTACCACTTTGGTGGGAAGGTAAGCAGTGTTCTGCGCATTCATGCTGGCCACATCATCACAAAGTCACACCTTATTTGTTTGTTTGTCTATTTGTTATTTTGCACAGATAACAGCATTTTCTGTGCAAAAAATAATTTTCTGCACAGCAATATGTTGTGTAGAAAATACTATTTTCTACACAAAACACACATACATTTTGTGCAGAATAAGTTCCCAATGGCAGCATTTTCTGCATAGAAAATGATGCCCCTGTGCAGAACTATTGTTTTCTGCAATGAAAATGTTGTTTTCTATGCAACCAGCTTGCAGACTTAGTGCTGAATAAGTCCTTGAACAGTGAATAGTCTTTGAAAATGGCACAGTCTTTTGGGGACTTTCTTGCAGCATGAAGAAAATGGCTAAAATTAAAGAATGAAATTAGTGAAGAATTACATCTCTACACTGCAATGAATGAACTGGTCATAGTTTACAAAAGTTTATGTTATATTATAATACAGTTGCAATTCTTTAGGTTGCCACAGGATTCTTTGTTGCATTCATAACATATCATGGACCTGCCTTCTCTGTTTCCTAAATCTCTGCAACTGAATATGTGAAGCAAGCCCACTGAGATCTGCTGATTCTATATGTTAATTGAAGAAACAGTCCATATATACAGTCGGCCAGCCCAAACTGTGGACTTGCAGTCCACGGATTTGAAAATCAGTGCATGGCCCTGCTCCCATTCACTCTAATGGCAACGCATGAATGTGGGTGTACCACTGTGGCTGTGCACATGGCGCATTGCCATTAAAATCAATGTGATATGAGGGCCTGCGTTTTTTGGCATCTACAGGTGGGTCCAGAATGGAAACCACCCAGATACGAAAGGGCTGACTGTGCATTGTGTTAAAAAATGTTACTGTAGTTGGCATTGATCTTTTTCCACTACTAGCTGGCTACAGGTATGGGGCCTACATCTTCCGGAAGGCTAAACCATTCATCACTTGTGATTAGGGGGCCCTTTCACACAACACAGTTGTACTACTATGATTCAACTACCATGGATCCATTCCATGGATTTGGGGATTTGCAGTTTAGGGGAAAGTACTTAGAATTCTTGGAATTCTAGGACTTGGAATTCAATAAAGCACAAAGACAAGTTTAATGCTGAACATAAAGAAAACAAAAATAATGACCATAGAAGGAATACATAAATTCAATCTAGACAATGAGGAAATAGAAATAGTAAGAGTTTCCATACCTTGGATCAAACATTGATCAGAATGGGGACTGAAATCAAGAAATAAGAAGACAGAATAGGAAGGGCAGCCATGAAATAGCTAGAGAAGATCCTAGAGTAAAGACATACAACTGAGCACTAAAATTAGAAGTGTCCATTCCAAGCCATATTCCCCATCACCATGTATGGCTCACCATGTACAGGTGTGAGAGATGGACAGTGAAGAAAGTGGGTAGGAGGAAAATCAACACATTGGAGACATGGTGCTGGAGAAGAGTGCTGAGGATACCATGGATGGCCCAGAAAACAAACAGATGGTTCTTTAAACAGATCAAGTCTGAAATCTCCCTGGAAGCCAAGATGATCAAACTGAAGCTATTGTACTTTGGACACTTCATGAGAAGGCAGGACTCATTGGAAAAGACAATGGTGCTGGGGAAGGTGGGGGGCAGTAGAAAGAAGATTGATGGACTCAATTTGGGCAGTCATGGGTATGAATTTGCAAGACCTGAACAGGGAGATAGAGGACAGGGGGGCTTGGAGAAGTCTCATCCACAGGGTTGCCATGAGTCAGGGTCAATACGAGGGCAGTTAACAACATCAGCAAATGTAGAATTCTCTGCCAGAGAGCCATAGTATGTCCTCAAAACACCAACCCTAGGATTCCATTGGATGAAGTCAGGGGTCTATTTGCACAACACGGTTATAGTGCTATTAATCCACTTTAATTGCTATGGTTCCATCCCATGGTGGAGGCACTGGAGGGCTCTGCCTGAGAATGCAAAATGCCATTGCCTAAACGTCCAATCCAATTTTGCTTCCAACAGAGATAGCCCCCGAGGGACGAAGCTTTCTAGATTCACGGTCCGCCGAGAAAAGGCCCCTCCATGAGGCTTCCTCTGGGACGCAGCTCAGCAATGTCAAGGTACAAAAGACTTCATGTGTGCTGCAGGTTCTGGAGGTGCTTAAGGGTTGGAAGGGAAGACTTTGGAGCAAAGGGTGTGATGAAGGCCTGCTGCAACAATACTCCAACTTGCCAGGATCCTTCTGGCTTGTGTCCTCTCACTACCCAGCCACTCATCCCCATCCCCCCTGCCTTTACTGCTTTGTATTGTAGAAGGCCAGAAGTTGGGAAAGTTTTCTTGGGAGGGTGGATAGGGGGAACTACAGCTCCCAGAACTCCCCAGCCAGCATATATTCAGTGAGCAATTCTGGGGTTTGTAGTCCAAAAGAAATAACTGTTGCAGGAAAGAGCTGTTGCCAGACAACACAAGACTAGATGGACAGAAAGCTCTGGCTTGGTGCAATATAGCTTTATATGTCCAAATGCTGTTCTTTGTGTGATACCTTTGTTATAGTAGAGAAGGATAGCAAACATTTTGGCCCTCCAAATATTTTGGACGTCAGCTCTCAGAAGCCCCAGCCTGCATGGCCAAGGTAAGAGACTGTAAAAATCAAAGAAATAGTTGTGTTCATCTGGAAAACCAGTCTGCAAAGGGATCTTGTAGCACCTTTGAGACTTTTTACTGAAAGAAAGGAGATGGTAGCATGAGCTTTTGTAGACTTGAGTCTACTTGCTAAGATGCATGAGGTTGGTCGGTGAGAGATGATGTGTCATAGTCCTAAACATCTGGAAGGCCAAAGGGTCCTAGGATTGTCAGAAGGCAAGAATAAGATATACATCTGCTGCAGGAATGTGCTAGCTCCTTACTGCTGTTTCTCCAGTAGTGCCTCTCTCATGGCTTTCATAAAAGAAGCCGTTCTTTTTATTGGTCCCTATCCCACCAGCCTTTCACCAAGGACCACTACAGCTAGCAGGAGGATGCTTAGTTGTGTTGACCTGTATCTCCTAATTTTTTCCTCTCATTTAGGGTTAGACTCAACAGCACTTGAGGTGTGAATGGTTACCAATAGTGTGGGTGTTAGGGGTTGGGGTGGGGAGATGTATCACTTTCTATTGTCCATGTAGCTTGGCTGACTTACGTGAGTCATCTGTCTGCTGTTGCAGCTCAGGCACTTGGAGGAGAATTACCTTCTTCAGTCTTGGTCTCAGCTGGTGGGAAATGATGGGCCTGTCTTGTTTACACTGCTGTTGAGGAATCCCACCTAGGTGACCATTAGCCTCTTCTAGTTTCACGTCAGCAGAGAAGAGACCCTCCTTTCTGTATTGACTCTCCCTTTCCCTCCTCTCTAGGGTTTGCTGTGGAAACGTATCAGAGATAGAAAAGGTCGGCTCCAGGCCAAGACTGATGCTTCTGTGAATGGTGACAGGTAGGCTCAATGCTATGGAATTCTGGGAATTGTAGTTTGTTGTGGCACCAGAGCGGAGCTCTGCTCAGACAAACCATCGCCATGAGATGCTAATGGTGGTACTGTCTAGCCTGGAAAAGAGGTACGTGAGGAATTAGGGCCCATTGGTTCCTCTGTAACAGTGATTCCCAAACTCTGATCTTCCAGGTGGTTTGGACCTCAGCTCCCAGAATCCCAAGCTATTGGCAAAAATGGCTGTGACTTCTAGGAGATGAGGTCCAAATCACCTGGAGAACCAGAGTTTGGGAATCACTGCTCTGTAACCTCCTTCCTGGCCTTTTGGATACAATATTGTTAATATTAATCAACATTATACTCCCTAGTATTCCACAGATGGAAACCAGGACACATGTGGTCAAGATGGTGAAAGTTGTTAATGAGGAAAAGCACACAAGCCAGGAGAGGTAGTTTTCTTTTGCCTGAACCTAGGGGGGTTGCAGACTGCCAGAAATAGTGTGAATTCAGTCCACTTTTAGGGTTAGGGTTAGTGCTAGGGAATCATGGGAACTGTTATTTTTCTGAGACATTGAGCCTTCTCTGTCAGACAACTCTGATGCCACAATAAAATACAGTTCCCATGGTTCCCTAACTCTAACCCTAACCCTAAAAGTGGACTGAATTCACACTATTTCTGGCAGTCTGCAACCCCCCCCTACTGGTCCATGCAGAAAAGGCCTCCTGGATTAATTGAGTGTAAACTACTTCTGCACATAGATTACTGTTTTAGATTTATTAGCCGCCTTGAGTCTTTGTATTATCACTAGTTCCAGCTTCTGCCAACCTAGCAGTTCAAAAGCATGCAAATGCAAGTAGATTGATAGGTACCACTTTTCAGTGGAAAGGTAGCAGCGTTCGGCACAGTCATGCTGGCCATATGACTGTCGGAGTAGTCCTTGGACAATGCTGGCTCTTTGGCTTAGTAACGGAGATGAGCATTAGCCCCAACAGTCATTTACGACTAGACATTCATGTCAAGGGACTACCTTTACCTTTAAGGGTGTCATACCCCAGTTCTGGTGCTGAACAGCCCTTACATCCTCCGGAGCATTTGCACAAGAACCTGGGTTTGGGATGTGCATCGTCCAAACAGGATGCCACCAGAATGGGGGAAACAGGCCTTTTGGCTCATGCAGCCAAGCCTGGGACATTTTAAAAGCAGCTCAAAAAGAGGGATGACAGAGGATTAATTGGGACTGTGGCTGCAAAATCAAGACAGTTGGAGTACATGCAACTCTCACTTGACCCCTGTAAGGTCCAGTAGGGTTGTCCTCTCCCTCTGTGGAGTTATCCAATTCTATACTGGTCCCACCAAGAAGGTGGTGGGATAGAAGACAAGAGCTTCGAGAAGAGACAAGCCTCAGATCACATCTTCTATTCCTAAACTGCAAGATTTGGGGCTGTGAGGTTTGTTCTTTTTAAAAACAGGAATGTTTGATGAAAGCTAATAGGATAGCGTGATCTTGCTGTTGATGGTGAATGGCCTTGGGGTACCTGTATACAGTGTCTGCTCCTACTCTATGCTGGTCCATCTATTTACTTCTTCCAGGGAGGCTCTGCCTGGTCCAACTGTTCTCCTGGACCTGGACAATGAGAAGGACATTTTGATACGCCCGCTTCACAGCAGCCTCCTGGGACAACGGTACTGCTTTGAGGTGAGGGCATCCTGGGGTCCCCTGAGCCAAGAAGCTACTTTTCCCCATTCTATTCAGAGAAGAGGCACAAAGGCTCAGGCCTTCCATAAAACCTCCCATCCTAAACTCAGATGATAGTCAGTGATGAAAGAATGGTTTGCACACACACTCAGGGGCTTTCTGTGCTCCAGCTGGTCTGAGAGAGGGAGAAACTGGCTTCCCATACTAGACAAGCTAACTTCTTGGACTGAAGTTCATTCTTTGGCTGTTATTCCATCCACAAAGGTGTCTTGGTTGCATGAAGATCCTCTGTTGGGACTTTAAAAGCATCCCTGCCTTATATTATATTGCATGGTGATTTATATTTTTGACTAGATAACTTGTTTTAGAATTGTATCGTATTAGTTTTATATTTGCATTATTCCTTCATTCTTCTGTGTGTGTGCATGTGTGTGTTGATTGTACACTTTTGGTAGGACTGGCTATTTGCTGTTGTTATTGTTTTACTCTGATGGCACGATAGATAGATAGATAGATAGATAGATAGATAGATAGATGACAGCAGCAGCAGCAGCAGCAGCAGAGGCCAAACATCACATTGGTGGTGAACACCGATATTGTCATTTTTAAAGGGAGAAAGCTATATCAACAGAGGTTGGGAAGCATCACTTTTTTGGAAATTCACACCCAGCATTACCACTAGTGGCAGGGAAGCTACAGCTCTCAGCATCTCCCAGCCAACATGGGCTCTCATAGAATAATAGAATCATAGAATCATAGAGTTGGAAGAGACCACAAGGGCCATCCAGTCCAACCCCCTGCTATGCAGGGACTCCCAATCAAAGCATCCCTGACAGATGGCCATCCAGCCTCTGCTTAAAGACCTCCAAGGAAGGAGACTCCACTATTCTCAGAGGGAGTGTGTTCCACTGTCGAACCACCCTCACTGTCAGGAAGTTCCTCCTAATGTTGAGGTGGAATCTCTTTTCTTGCAGCTTGCATCCATTGTTTCGGGTCCTAGCCTCTGGAGCAGCAGCAAACAAGCTTGTTCCCTCCTCGATATGACATCCCTTCAAATATTTAAACACGGCTATCATATCACCTCTCAGCCTTCTCTTCTCCAGGCTAAACATCCCCAGCTCCCTAAGTCGTTCCTCATAGGGCTTGGTTTCCAGACCCTTCACCATTTTAGTTGCCCTCCTTTGGACACGCTCCAGTTTCTCCACATCTTTTTTGAATTGTGGTGCCCAGAACTGGACACAGTATTCCAGGTGAGGCCTGACCAAAGCAGAATAGAGTGGCACTATTACTTCTCTTGATCTAGACGCTATACTTCTACTGATGCAGCCTAAAATTGCATTGGCCTTTTTAGCTGCTGCATCGCACTGTTGATTCATGTTCAATTTGTGGTCCACCTGGATTCCTAGATCCCTTTCACACGTAGTCTCATTCAGCCAGGTGTCCCCCATCGTATATCTGTACTTTTCGTTTTTCCGCCCTAAGTGCAGTACCTTACATTTCTCCGTGTTGAATTTCATTTTGTTAGCTTTGGCCCAACTTTCTAGTCTGTTCAAGTCAATTTGAATTTTGATCCTGTCCTTTGGGGTATTAGCTACTCCTCCTAATTTGGTGTCGTCTGCAAATTTGATAACTATGCCCCCAATACCGTCATCCAAGTCATTAATAAAGATATTGAATAGCACTGGGCCCAGAACAGAGCCCTGTGGCACCCCACTGGTCACTTCTTTCCAAGTTGAAAAGGAGCCATTGTTGAGCACCCTTTGGGTTCAACCAGTCAACCAATTACAAATCCATGTAACAGTTACTTTGTCTAGCCCACATTTTACCAATTTGCTTGCAAGAATGTCATGGGGAACCTTGTCAAAGGCCTTACTGAAATCAAGATATACTATATCCACAGCATTCCCTTCATCTACCAAACTGGTAATTTTATCAAAAAAAGAGATCAGATTTGTCTGGCATGACCTGTTTCTCTGAAACCCATGTTGACTTATTGTGATTATGGAATTACTTTCCAGATTTTCACAGACTCTCTGTTTAATGATCTGCTCCAGAATCTTTCCGGGTATTGATGTCAGACTAACTGGACGATAATTGTTGGGATCCTCTTTTTTCCCCTTTTTAAGATGGGGACAACATTTGCCCTCCTCCAGTCCGCTGGGACCTCTCCTGTTTTCCAGGAATTCTCAAAGATTATTGACAATGGTTCCGATATTACATTTGCCAGTTCTTTTAATATCCTTGGATGTATTTCATCTGGTCCTGGAGACTTATATTCATTTAGAGTAACCAGATGTTTCTGTACTATCTCTTTACTTATTCTGTGCTGAAATTCTCCTATTCTGTCCTCTGCTCCATTACACTTAGGTTGAGCACCCTTTGCCTTTTCTGAGAAGACTGAAGCAAAGAAGGTGTTGAGTAGTTCTGCCTTTTCTCTGTCTCCTGTTAACTTTTTGCCATCCTCTCCACACAGTGGCCCTACCATTTCCTTCTTTTTCCTTTTGCTGCTGACATACCCCCAAAAGCCCTTTTTATTGTTCTTAACCTCTCTAGCAAGCCTGATTTCATTCTGCGCTTTAGCTTTTCTGACTTTAACTCTACACGTACTAGCTATTTGTTTGAATTCCTCTTTGGTGATTTCCCCATTTTTCCATTTCTTATACATGTTCCGTTTAAAACATAGTTCAGTTGCAAGTTCCTTAGTCATCCATCCTGGTTTCTTGAGACACCTCCCATTCTTCCTCCTCGTTGGCACGGTTTGAAATTGTGCCTTCAGTATCTCCCTTTTGAGAAACTCCCATCCTTCTTGAACTCCCTTCTCTTTTAGTATTCCTGTCCATGGGATCACCCCCAGTATTTCTCTAAGTTTAGTAAAATCAGCTTTCCTAAAGTCTAGAATGCGTGTCTGACTATGCCTGGCTTCTCCTTTCCACTGTATAATAAACTCCAGGAGGACATGATCACTCCTGCCTAAGGATCCAACCACTTGCACCCCATTAACTAGGTCTTCCCTGTTAGTTAGGATCAGATCCAAAATAGCTGACTCCCTCGTTGCCTCTTCCACCTTTTGAACAATGAAATTGTCTTCGAGGCAAGTGAGGAATTTGCTAGACCTTGAGGATTTTGCCGAGTTTGACTTCCAGCAAATATCCGGATAGTTGAAGTCACCCATCACTACTATATTTCTCCTTTCTGAGTGTGTGGTCATCTGTTCTAGAAAGGCTTCATCCAATTCTTCTGCTTGAGTTGGGGGTCTGTAGTAGACTCCCACAATAACATCCCTGTTGTTTCCCTCCCCTTTAATTTTTATCCAGATGCTCTCCACTTGGCTTCCAGGATTGATGTCCTGGATTTCTTCACTGGTGTAAATATCTCTGACATATAATGCTATTCCTCCTCCTTTCCTGTTTGTCCTGTTTCTCTTGAAAAGCTTATACCCCTTTATTTCTACATTCCAGTCATGAGACTCATCCCACCAGGTTTCAGTGATGCCTATTATATCATATTTGCTTTCTTGTGCTAGGAGTTCAAGTTCATCTTGCTTATTTCCCATGCTCTGTGCATTAGTGTAGAGACATCTAAGACCATATGTCCCCTTTACTTGCTGCCTGTGCACGTTTTTTTGCCTCCCACTGTTGGGTCCCTGTACTGTTTGCCTTGTTTCCTCTATGACAGTTTGACAGGCTCTGTCTAAACCAGCTGGGATATTCTGTGAATTGTAGTCCAGAAAGTAACTTTCCGTGGTCTGGTTCTAGCTAAGTATCACCCTGAGGAATTGGACCTAGAGGATTCAGACCAGGAGGAACCTCAACCTTCAGATAATGGTTCTTCCCCTGAACCTGGGCAGCTAGTCACAATGTGCCCCTGACTCAGCCAGAATGGATGGGTGTTAAATAGAGGCCATCTTCGTTTGCAGAATGACATCAAAACACAGGAGGACGGAAAGAATCAGCACTCCTGTAAAGGCTTAAATAGGAGATTCCAAGCAATGAGCCACCTGATGGTCAGGCAGCTATAAATCTCCCAGTGGCTGGGGGAAGGTGGTATTTTTGGTTTTGGTTTTGCAGACAGCCACTTATCAAACTGCCTTGTGTTCCCATGTCCTCTTAAATTTCCTGGATTTCTGACCTCTGGGTTAGCTTTAAATTGTACCTCTTGTCTTCTTCTTCTTCTTCCTTTGGCTTTGGTTATTGTGTGCATGGTTCCCATGACTGCCTCACAGGTGTCCACACCTGCTGTAGATACAGGACACTTAGGGTTGACCCTTCTAGCACAACAACTGGGATCCAACAGGGAATTGGCTTCAGCTAAGAAACTTCCATCCTCCTCATTGCCTCTCCATGTCCTGACTGAGGAAAGTTTTGGTTATCACTGGTGGAGGACCAGAGACACATGGGGAGAGCTGAAGACAATATCTCTGCTTTCTCTCTGTGTGTGTCTCAGGTGCTGAGTGCAGGGGGACGGCGGCGGCGCTGCTTCAAGTGTGCTTCTGCTGCTGAGAGGACCCGTTGGATGGAGGACTGGCGCAGAGCGGTCCAGCCCAGTATGGTAAAAAAAAAACCTGCCCCTTCTGTGTCTTGTCTGCTCATGCTATGTACCTACGTTTTTCCAGCTCCTTGTACTACATAATTGTTTCCCGCTCAAGAACTCATTTCCCCTTGTGTGTCCCTGCCTCCACCCCCTGTGTAAATCCATCTTCCCCATTTTCTGCTTCACATTCCTCATTCATTGGAGCAGATGCTCTAACTTGAGTATCCCAACAGCTCACTAAGAATTTATAGCCAAGTACTTAGAAGGAGGCCCTGGATCCCTTTCTTATTCTAGCCATCTTGGTCACCTCTCCTGTCCAGTGGTTTTTGTGATCATGATTCTCATTTTCCCTTCAGCCTTCTCCTGCATGCTTGGGAACTCCCAGCATTGTACTAATGCTCCCAGAATGCCCTGTCCAGCATGGACAGTGGCTGGGACATTCCAGAAATTGTTGTCCAAAAAAATTAACATTGGCATGTTTTGTTTTTGCTTTTGCCTATACAGTTGGCCCTCCATATTTGTGGCTTTGACTTTTGAGCATTTGATTATTTGTGGATTTGATTAATGTGTTCTCTCTAGGAATCTCTAGGTCCTCCAGGGTGACTCTATGGCCAGTTTCTGCCAGCGGTCATGCTGGAAGACCTAGAGATTCCTAGAAAGAACACTTCTCTGGGCATTTGTCGGTCCTCCAGCACAATTCTGTGGTCAACCTCTGGCTGATGTTGAGCTGGAGGACCTAAAGATTCCTAGAGAGGTGTTTTCTCAGGTTTAAAACTCTCATTTTTAAAATTTATTTATGGTTTTCACAGGGGGTCCTGTGCCCCTAACCACAGCAAGTGTCCCACCATGTATGCATTTCCATCTCCATGAACCCAGTCCCTGCCACTCATACCTACTCAGGATAACTAGTATGCAAAAGGATCTTGTAGCACCTTTGAGACTAATTAAAAAGAAAGAAGTTGATAGCATGAGTTCTCATAGACTTCAGCTGACTTCTTCAAACATGTATCTGGAGAAGTAGGCTCAAGTCTATGGACGTTATCACACGTGGGCCAGAAAGCGATAATAAAGTGGAAATGAGGCATTCCGAAAATAAACCGAAAATAAACCTTGATTCCGCAAATGGCTTTCACACGTAATTACCTTAATTGCGAAATTACAGTAAGCGCATTTAGCGTTCACACACAAGTGAGAAAAGCCCGTAAATGAACTAGAAATGATCTTCTTGCACATGCACAGATAGAGGAATGCTCGCCGTGGAACCATGGGAAAAGCAGGGAAATGCTCCCAAATGTGCATTTGCTTTTCACATTACAGTAAATGCGAAATTACTGTAATTTCGCAAATGCATTTCCTCAAAACTACCGAATTTCAAAAGATCTCGGATAACACCAGTTTCTGTCCAGTTTCTGTGCGACGTCGTGTGAAATCGTGAGGCACAAATCCAGTTTCTGTTTGGGATTTGTGTGAATTAACCAGCAGATTTCCCCCGTGTGATAACGTCCTATGAAAGCTCTTGCTACCAATTTATTTCTTTCAGTTAGTATCAACGGTGCTACAAGATCCTTTTGCATACTGATTTTCCAGACTATATCTTTGAATTCAGGATAACTGGGTATTGGTTTCATTCCCTCCTCATCTTCCTCTTCCCCTTCCTCCTCCTCCTCTCCTTTCTAAACATCCCACACCTGAACCCACTCCCTGTGCCATCCTCTCAGGACAACTGCGAACGGACTGAACGCATGCTGAGCCTTTGGGTGTACGAAGCCCGGGACCTGGCTCCTAAGAGGCCCTACCTCTGTGAGCTGCGACTGGACGGTGCCCTGTATGCTCGCACCACAACCAAGCCAGCCAGCCCTGGTGGGACCATCTTCTGGGGGGAGCACTTTGACCTGAAGACTCTGCCCCCAGCCGAGGAGTTGCACGTCTGCCTGGTGCAGGAGGAAGAGGGGCAGAAAGGAGCCAGCCTCGTTGCCAATGTGGCCATTCCCTTAAAGGAGCTGGCTGCCATGCGCCAGCCCTTGGAGAAGTGGTATCCTCTGGGCAAGGACAGACCAAACCTGCCCACTCTCCGCCTGAGAGGACGCTACTGCAACATCCGTGTGCTGCCCATTGTGCAATACAAAGAGTTTGCCGAGTACCTCACTTTCCATTACCAGGAGCTGTGTGTCGGGTTGGAGCACAGCCTCAGTGCCAGGGACAAGGAGGAGCTGACCGGCGTCTTGGTGCGGGTCTTGCAAAGCACGGGCAAAGCCAAGGTATCTCTTGACTTACTTGCTGGTCGTGACTTATAAAGCCCTAAAGAGCTTAGGTCCAGACTATTTGAAAAACCATATCTCCCCATTTGAACCTGCCAGAGTTTTAAGGTCAAAGGAAAAAGGAATAAAGCTTCAAAAATTGGCTCAATTTTATTGAGAACAAAATTGAAAGAAAAGGTGATGAATAAAAGAAATGAGTTAAAAATATTGCCAATCTGTTAGAATACACTTGACCACTGAAGAAGACCTAGTGTCGAAGCGCATTTGGTCATTTTTATCTATTTCTCACTTGTAATGGGCTTGTACTGTTATCCCTTCCGTTTGTACTTTTGGAGTTGTTGAATACTTTACCTTATATGTATTCTGTATGTAAAACATCTCCTTTCACTTTGTTTATTGGTTGGGATTTATAGTATCTTAGCCTTGTACGTATTGGCTACATTCTACATTTTTAATGATTGGTTTGAACATTATTTTATCTTATATTCGGGTTCTGTACACAGAACCTCGGATTCTTATTTGCGTAATAGATTGGCAATATTTTTAACTCGTTTCTTTTATTCATCACCTTTTCTTTCAATTTTGTTCTCAATAAAATTGAGCCAATTTTTGAAGTTTTATTCCTTTTTCCCTAGACGTTTTTGCTTAGACAGTTTTTCTGAGGTTTAGGGTTACACCTCTAAGGACATTATCACATGGGGAGTCGCGGGGAGAAAGTGGAAATAAATCGGACAAGCGGAAGACTTTAATTTACAGGATTTGTCCCGTTCCGCCTCGTCTGATAACTAAATTCTAATTTAATCAGGTTTTCGTTCGAATTAACCCCCTTTTAAATTCGAATTTAGTTACCAGACGAGGCGGAACAGGACAAATCCTGTAAATTAAAGTCTTCCGCTCGTCCGGTTTATTTCCACTTTCTCCCCGCGACTCCCCGTGTGATAACGTCCTAAGTTTTGTCAGAGTTTTAAGGTCATCCGAGGAAGGCTTTCTCTTGGTCCCATCACCATCCCAGGCTGCTCCCAACCTCTAGAAATTCCTTCAATGGGAAGCAAGGTTGGACCCCTCCCTGCTTTCTTTTTGCCTGCAGACAAAAATATTCTTAGTTAAACAAGCTTTTTAATGCTTAAGCAGGTAAAGTTTTAATGTAGATGTAAGTTTTATCTGGTTTTAACTTTTGTATTTTTTAAAATCAGTTCTGTAGTGTTATAATGTGGTGCTTTTTAAATTTCTCTTGAACTTTGTGTGAACGTTTTTAATGTGTTATGGATACCACCCTGGGCCCCGGCGTATAAATAAAGTCAATCAATAAATAAAATAAATTACAGGCACCCAAGTTGGGAAGGGAAGCTTGGCTTACTGCACCACATCCATCTGCAACATTTTGGGCTGGTCTCTTGCTGTTGCTTGACTCATGTACTGTTTCTATTGCCACCTGTTGTTTCAATGTTAGAATGCCTCATGTTGTGGACAGTTCCTTTTCTCAAATTTTATTCTATTCATCTATACAGTTATGATTCAGTTTGAATTTGCCATAGCTACATCCAGCACTAGACAGAGTGATCCCTGGTTGAGAATTTTAAGTTTTTTGTTGTTGTTGTCTGCCTTCAAGTTGTTTCCAACTTCTGGCAATCCTAAGGCGAACCATGGGTTTTCTTGGCAAGATTTGTTCAGAGGACGTTTGCCATTGCCTTCCCCTGAGGCTGAGAGCATGTGACTTACCCAAGGTCTCCCAGTGGGTTTCATGGCTGAACTGGGATTCAAACCCTGGTCTCCAGAATCATAATCCAATACTCAAACCACTACACCACACTGTGTCTCCTGAGCCTAAATGGGCCAGAGGAGTAAAACGTCATGAATATACCCCCCACTTCGCCTACAGGGTTTCTGCAGGCATTTTGGGGTAACACATTTTGATGTTTTTGCAGAGGGTGCAGCCTTCCAAGGTCTTCTTGGGGGCTGATAAGAGCCCCTAGCCTTCCACAGCTGCCCACTCCTGCATCAACCTCTTCTTTATCCTATATTGCAGGATTTTCTGATTGATTTGGGTGTGGCGGAGCTGGACCGTTTTGATGAGAGGGAAGCATTGCTTTTCCGTGAAAACACACTTGCCACCAAGGCCATTGACGAATACATGAAGCTGGTGGGAGGACCATACCTTCTGGCCACACTGGGTAAGTTGAGAGAACCGCTGTCTGGTAAGAGGGGGGTGGTTGTTATTGTGTGCCTTCAAGTCGTTGTTTTCTTGGCAAGTTTCTTCAGAGGGGGTTTGCCATTGCCATCCTCTGAGGCTGAGAGAGTGTGATTTGCCCAAGGTCACCCAGTGGGTTTACATGGGGAAGCCAGGATTCAAACCCTGGTCTCCAAAGTCATAGCCCAATGCTCAAATCACTACACCACACTGGCTTTCTAAAAAGGTATTAGGGACCTGGTATTTGCAGGAGGAACTGCTTAGGGTTGCTAATGTGCTTTCTCTTTGTTTTGCCATTCATGCATGCTCTATAAGAGATCCTAGAGGCAGCTGCTGTTTAACTTGGCCATTGTAGGCATGAGGATCTGTTGGAAGAGAATCCCATTCTTTCTCAACTCAAAGTTTATTAGATTGTTTTCTGCAAACATACTGTTGGAAGTTGACAGCAAAAGTCTGTGTTCTGCCAACTCTCCTTCACCATCATTTTAATGCCAATGTAGCTGAAAAACTTTCAGCCAGACCGAGGATGAGGAAAAAGGGGACTGGGCAAATGTAAAAACACGTTGTAAAATGGAGCTTCTTTGTCAGAGCCTTTGTTAACTGAGGTATGCCTGTTTTTGAACTATTTTCTGCTGTTACTTCTTATAAACTGCCACCACACCAGTGAATCTGAGCCAGGAAATGGATGTAATTTTCTACAAAAGAGATAGGTATGGTTTCAACATCTTTGTTTTGGCATGAGTGTGTCTTTGTAAGAACAAAAGACCATAACAGTTTCCCTTCTAGCCTTTTCTGCAGAAACTGAAATAAATAAATAAATAAATAAATAAATAAATAAATAAAACATACATTTTTTCAGCTTTTACTTAGAATCCCAAGCAGCTAGTTTTCAAACTGCTGAAGAGCTAGAGCCTTATCACATTAAAAACTAACCCAGCAGGCAAAGAAAAACAAGCGCATTTATCCTTCTTTCTCCGCATGACGTTGAACCACTTTTGTTCTCTTCCAGTTTTAAAAGTGTGGGAGAGGGTCATAAAAGTGTCTCTTTTTCCAAGCTGGAAAAAATCCGTTTCGCAAAAGGAATGCTTTTACCACTCTCTCTCATGCTTTTACAATTGGAAGAGAACAAAAGTGCTTTGACATCATGCAGAGATCGAAAGATAAATGGGCTTCTCTCTGTTTGCCTGCTGAGTTTGTTTTTAATGTGATAAGGCTCAAGGTCTTTCCTATGTGGACCTAATAACAAGACCTCTTAGGGTGATTGTCTCTTAAATTAATTTGTCTGTTCATTCCCACTTTCTGAAAGACTGGGCTTTTATTACCTGCTTCCCATGCTAACCAGGTGATTTTTGGAGCTAGCATCCTAAATAAATAAATATCATTTTCTGAGTTCTGTTGGAAATCTCCTTGCTCTACCACTGAATTGTGGCCCATGCTGCAATCCACAGATACCTTGACATAGCCTAGCTGTGGCTGAATTACACAGGTGTGTGTGTCTGTGTGTGTTTGTGTTGCAGGTGACATTGTTGCCCAGCCATGCTGTCTGGAAGATAGCTGTGAAGTGGACCCCAGCAAATGTGCCCCGTGTGATCTTATGGACAACCGCAGTAGCCTACAGCATCTCTGTGAAGAGGTCTTCCGAAAGATTGCTGAGTCCATTCAGTGAGCATTTGAGCAGAAGCGCTGGGGGAAACTCTCCTTGCTGGGCTTTCTTTTGGTATGGGGAGATCAGGATGAGCTTCTCATTCCCAGACTGCTGGGTCAGGAAGGTCCCTTCCAAGATCTATTGTGACCTCTCTAGTCAGCAGCCTGTTTGTCAACATAAACCAGGGGTAGGCAACCTTTCCCCTTTAAGGGCCGAGCGACTTCAGCTCCCAGAAGCCTCAGCCATGTTGGCCAATAGTCCTATATTGGCCAATAGCTCCTGGGATTCTGGGAGCTGAAGTCCCTTGGCCCTTAAAGGGGAAAGGTTGCCTACTCCTGACATAAACTGTTAACAGCACTCTCTGACTGTATGTATGGGCTCTGTGATGGGTCAGGGGGATTCAGCATATAATGGTAGGGGTGATAGTAAAAAGGAGTGTCTCTGAGCATGTGTAGAGTGCCAGTCCTTCTCTAGTATGCAGGTTGAGAAACTCATCCTTACTGGAAATTATAAGGAAGGGTCTCCAGCAGAAAAGATTACTTAATCAGTGAGTTTCTGCTGTGAACATGTGCATCTCAGAGCATCTCAGAGTTCCTAAGACTTCCTTCATTGTTGTTGTTGTTGTGTGCCTTCACGTTGTTTCTGGCGATCTTCTTAGGGTTTTTTTTTTTTTTTTTGCGCCATTCTCTGGAGCTGAGAGAGTCTGACTTGGGAGCTTATTGCATGGCCATAAAAGGCATCTTACCTTTTCCTGACTTCAGTTCTCTTCCAGGATACATCTGGGTGTTATCATACGTAAGTTGTTGCCGATTCTGCCGCAATGCCGCTGGCGCAGAATCAGCAGCGACTTATGTATGACAACACCTGGAAGTACCCCAGAAGAGAACTGAAGCCAGGAAAAGGTAAGATGCCTTTTATGGCCATGCGATAAGCTATGCGATAAGTCAAGGCCACCCAGTGGTTTTCATGGCCAAGCTGGGACTCAAACCCTGGTCGTCAGAGTCCACGAGTCAAATCACTACACCATGCTGTGTCTCTTATAAAAGTTACATTTACTTTATAAATATTGTTGTTGTTGTCTGCCTTCAAGTTGTTTCTGACTCATGGCAACCCTAAGTCAAACCTATCCTGAGGTTTTCTTGGAAAGATTTGTTCAGAGAAGGTTTGCCATTGCCATCCTCTGAGGCTGAGAGGGTGTGAGGCCACCCAGGAAGTTTCCATGGCCGAGTGGGGATTTGAATCTTGGTCTCTATAGTCATAGTCCAACACTCAAACCAATACACCACACTATTAATAATGAATATAACAGAAAATAAATCTGTAAGCGTATCAGGCTACTTGCACTTTGGTTCCGATGGATCAGTATTGACTCCTGATCCCGTCCTGGTATACCTTTAAGCCCCGTCCGGGCACAAGGCTGCCTTTAGACCTGCTTTGCCAGCCTAACATCCCATTCTTTCTCTCCGCAGCTCCTTTCCAGCGGAGCTGAGTGAGGTCTTCACTGCCTGGCAGGAGGCATGCCAATTGAGGAACAAGCCTGGAATTGGCCACCGACTCATCTCAGCATCCCTCTTCCTGCGCTTCCTCTGCCCAGCCATCATGTCTCCCAGCCTTTTTGGACTCACTCAGGCATACCCAGATGATGCCACCTCCCGCACCCTCACTCTGGTGGCCAAAGTTATCCAGAATTTGGCAAACTTTACCACGTAGGTAACTGGGGCCAGGAAAAGAGGATGCTTGGAATTGGCTTAGCATACCAGTCTGGAATCCAGATTGGTTTTTGAGGAAACAGGTCAAGGCATTGGCATCATTATGTGTGCATGGGTTTCTCTGTGAATGCAGAATGCATGACATAGAAGAGATTATTATACTTCAAATGTTTATACACTTCACCAAAAAGGCATTTTAAAAAAGGCATTTATGCACTTCACTTAAAACACATCTCCCAGACTAAAGAAGTGTGAGTTTTCATGATATGCTTCTTGCATTTTTCCAGGTTTTCTAGCTGATGTTGCTTGCTCATCCATCCATCCCATTTTGTTTGTGGGAGGTTGTTTTAGCAGTTTCTTGGATCTGCAATAGGGCTTTTCCAAACATTTTTCAAAAACTGGGTTGTGGATCACTCAGGTGGCTCTAAATTTTGGAAAGTAATTTTCTCCTTTATAATGTTTTAGAGTCATAGAATTGTAGTGCAAATGTGCCATTTCACTGATGCACCATAGCACTACCATTCTAAACATAAGTTTTAAAAAAGAAGGGAGGAGAAGAAAAGGGAACATATTGTTGGGATATGATTTGGAATTAAAAGGCAAAGCCCTGGAGGGTGAGAATGAAATGTTTGAGCTTGTGCTAAGAATTGACAGAAAGAAGTTCTGGACAACAGAGACAACATTTGGATATATTTGGATGTATACTACAGCAATGAATACTCACCACTTAACATATTTGCTCACAACTGGAAGAGCCCTTAGTAAAGTCTTCAAATATCTGAAATGAACAACAAGTGAGGTGTTCATTTGTTCAGTATAATGGACATTTAATTATTCAGGATTATTTTGTAAGCAAACAAAGAGATGTCAATATAAGATAAAAGAATCAAGTGAGATCTTTATTTGTGGAGATAAATTTGTTAGAGGGATAATATCTCTATCCTTTGTCCGTTGTGTATCCTTTGTGGGCAGGATGGCACTCCAATCTCTGGGCTACCTCCAATTCCTTGTGCACTTTTAGGAAGTCCGCAAGATGAGCCATGTGCTGCTGTGATACATGCATTGGTGCCTGAGGGAATGCTTGGTCTGTGAAACCAACATTTCATTTATGCAGTATTTCATTTAAACAGCATGAAACCAGCATTTCATTTATACAGGCGGGAGGCCTGTAACCTGGTTGTTTCTTTCACTACAAATTCTCCATAGTGGAGTAAGACAACACCTTTCTATCATCTAGTGGTGCTGGATTGACCCTCTGTGTAACCTGATTTCCCAGACCTGGAGGATTAAGAGGAGTGGAAGATTTAAGAGCACAGTGCCAGCAGGATCTGTAACCATTCCCTCCTTTGGTCAGCAGTGCCAGTGGTGCCCAGAGCCATCATGAAATTCCTCAAAGCTAAGCCATAGCAGATGCCATAATGCTAATATGGTATTCTCTTTCCTGCAGATTTGGGGAGAAGGAGGCCTACATGGGTTTCATGAATGAGTTTCTGGAGCGTAACTGGGGCACCATGAAGTCATTCCTCAGCAGTGTCTCTAGTCCTGGCAGTGCCATCCACATGGTTCCCTTTGATGACTCCATTGACTTAGCCCTGGAGTTATCTGTCTTGCACTCACTGCTCTGCAACATCTTCTCCTCTCTGGAAGAGGTACTATTAACTGCTTCTCTCTGAAAGTGTAGGCATCCTCCACATGATGGGCTTGTCTATCTCATACATGATGGGATGGGAAAAGGCAACTCAGTGGTCAGAATGGCATTCCAACCTTCTGGCTACTTCATTGCCACATGGTTGGGATGTAAAGCAGAGTAGGCAGAGACTGGGCCTGAAGTCATTGGGGAGAGTGTACCTTTCAAAGTTTCTTGGAACTTGGTATCTCCCTGAAGCTCACCAGTGGCTTCCTTACTTCCAGAATTTGGGTAAGTTACCTTTTTGGATGACAACTGTCCATATGGCCAGTGGCCATGCTGGGGGGGGGGGGAGTTCTAGAAGTTGTACTTCAAAATTGTAACTTTCCAAGCTCTGGGTAGGGGTGGGTTTGTGCACAAAAGAAGAGGTAATTTTAAGATAAGTTGAAAAGTGTGTGTGTTTGTTTATAAATGCATCCAAGTCAAATGTAAGAGTTGCTAAACTAATCTGGTCAGGGCTGTGATTGTGACCCGCTGCTGTCATTGGCCAGTTTTTGTTGATACTTACTTTTGGGGTGACATTGACTTACGGAAACTTTTTCCTAGTTTTGGGGGGGGCAACATTTGTTTGTGGAAGGTGTTGACCATTGCCTTCCTCTGAAGCTGGAGAGGAAGGGAGCCCTGGTTGTGCAGTGGTTAAATGCCAGTCCTGCAGCCAGAAGGTTGTGAGTCCAATCCCAGAGGCTCCAAGGTTGTAAGCTCCTTTTGTAAGTTAGTAAAATGAGTACCCAGCTTGTTGGCGGCAATAAGCTTACAGATTGTAAACCACTCAGAGAGTGCTGAGTTCACTGATAAGTGGTATAAAAATAGTATTGCTATTGCTAAGCTGAGGAAGTGTGATTTGCCCAAGGCCAACCAGTGGGTTTCCAGGCTCAGCAGGGATTTAAACCCTGGTCACCCAGGTTTCTAGTCTGATCCTCAAACTGGTGTGCCACCCTGGTTCCTTCCCATTGGCTCCCAGTGGCTCCCAGTGGGATTAAATCTTACAGTCAGCCCCTGGCCAAGACACTAGAACCAATTCTCAATTTTTGCAAGACCCACACTTTGTGGCATAAGTGGGTGGCTCCTTTACACCAACCCTTTCCATTCTGTCTTCTATAAGCGGACACAAGAGAGACTGGAGCCTCTGCCCACCATCCTCCGTGCCATTCAAGAGGGAACCCCAGTACCTGTCTCTGTTCGACTTGGGCCAAAAACAGCGGAAAGGTAATGACTGACTGGCCTTGTATTCCTGCATGCTCCTGGTCTTGTGTGGGGAGGACTGGGTGACTATGCCAAACGGGGCCAAGGGAGGACATTATGAAAAAGAAGAATAAGAATGACTCTCTAGAGAACTCAGCAACTGGATGTGGAGGGTTGAACTGGACATAGCATCAGGTTCTGATGAGAAGGCATATTTCCTAGATAGCCAAAATCCACAAGAAAGTGGCCTTTCTTTCTCTGTGATCTGGAACATGGGTGGAGTGGAGGATTCATAGACGGGTGGAAACTACCTTTGGGACGTTTTCAAATGTTTTGAAATGCCTTTACGAAGATGAGACCCTCCTCACAGGGCTCCCTCATCCTCTTTCTGGGCATCACATAGTTCCCTCGGGAAGGGAGGAGCTCTGCATCTTTAAAATGTTAAAAACATCAAATTAAAATTAAAGAAATTGGGCTGGTTGTATTATGCTTTTTTTAAAAAAATTGGCATACCTTAAAAAGAAGGCTGATAGAGTGTGGTGGAGTCTTCTTCTTTAAACAGAGGCTGGATGGCCACCTGTCACAGGGAGAGCTTTGATGGTGTCTTCTTGCATGGAGAAGGGTTTGGAATAGATGGCTCTTGGGGTCTCTTCCAACTTTGTGTTTCTGTGATTCATATTACTTGCATGGCTTGTATACAGCCAGGACTTTGGGACACCATTTTGCAGTGTTTCTGGTTCTTCCTAGAAGGATGCACTCAGTTCAGTGCCATGACTGTTGGCCTGTGGGGTCCCTCAGGGCTCAGTTTATCCTCTAAGCTGTTTAATGTATATGGTGGATCCTTCCATCCATGAGGATTCAGTTCTCGGGGACTCTGTGGATAGCAAAGAATGGTTGTGCCCTATATTATTTAAGGGTGGCGATGTGTGCATGCATGTGCTGCCATTGATTAATATGGGGCATAATGATCCGTGGGTGGTCAAACCTACAGATCACCAGCCTGTGGATACGAATGGTCCATTGTACATGAAACAGCTTCAAGAGATCACCTGGATTTGGGGGTTCGCTGTCTCCAGTTTACTGATGACACCCAACTTTATCTCCTTTCCATCTGATTCCAAGGAAACTGTCTTAGTACTGAACCAGCTGTGCTCATTCTTTGAGAAGTCCAGACTATGTGAAAGATGGCATCTCCCTATATGAACTTGCTGGAGTCTTAAGATCCAGGGGGGAGGGATTTTTCCCAGTCCTGCCACCATCACAGGCTCATTTGGTGAGGATCCAGGCAAGAGTCATCTCAATGGCTGCTCCCATCCTCTGAAATTCCCTTGTATGGGAGACTAGGTTGGCTTTCTCTCTCCTTTCCTTTGGCTGGCAGCAAAGACCTTTTTGTTTAAGCTGGCTTTTAATGTGTAATTGCTCACAGGGAGGCTTCTTATGGTGTGCTCATGTCAGAATCCAAGTTTGGTTCTGTCATATTGGTTCTGTATTGGGAAGAATGCATTGTGGAAATGGTGGTATTCTCAGGGGATGATGGGCTGGGCACTGGCATGTACATCATGGGTTAATTTGATTGGTAATGGTGCCTGTTCTTACAGAAGAGCTAAGAAATGTGGAGGAGGTTTTTTCCCTGTCTATAGTACCACAGAGCTAAGGAATGGCATGTAGCAGGGCAGGTGGGTGATAAGAGGACTATTAGGCTATAGCTATTGGAATAAGGTTTGTGCACCAGTTAGCTGGGGGTGAAGTTATAATAATGTGCATTTTTATATTATAGTAGTGGTTGGGACCTGTTAGATCTGACCTAGGAATTTATCAGATGGAGGCACACTGAGGCAAATCCCATGCAGAAATGGGATTTTAAAATCTTCTAAACACCTGCAAATACAGGTTGTTTTTTCAGACGCGTGGCAGAAAAAGAAATAACGCAAAAATAATCTGAACGGAAAGTCAACAAAAACCATTCCTTTCTACTTTCATAATGTCCTGAAAGTAAAAAGGAGTGGGTTTTGTCGGCTTTCTGTTTGGGTTATTTTCGTGTTATTTCTCTCTCACGCAAACGTTGTCTGAAAAACAACCTGCATTTGTGGGGTTTTTCTACTTTCTGTTTGGGTTAATCCTGAACGTCATGTGAAATCTAGTTTCTGCACAGGATTTGTCCCATGTGATAAACTCCCTAAACACTTTGCTGGTAACTTCTGTTCTAATGTCTGCAATTTTCACCAAAATGAGACTCATTGACTGCGCATTGGGATTTGAGTTTGCCGGTTCTGACAGCTCCATTTTACTGCTGAATTTTAGTTGATTCATTATTTGAGCTGCCTTGGGGCCCACTCTAGGAGACAGGTGGTATACAAATGAAATTAAATATATCAATTAATAAGATTAGGCCTGTCAGGAAGATAGTGCAGATCAGCTTGTGAACCATTTGGGCAGGCAAGGCAAAGGACAAATGCCCTTCTAAAGATGGAATTCAAAGATATAGCCATGTTAGTCTGTAGAATCAGTATGAAGAGAGATCTTGTAGCATCTTTGAGACGCAGCATGAGCTTTTGTAGACTTAAGTTACTTGGTCCAAATGCATCTGAGGAAGTAGACTTAAGTCTACAAAAGTCCATGCTGCCAACTTCTTTCTTTCAGTTGGATTATTTCTGTAGTGTGTTTTGGACCTTAGTCTCAAAGGGGAAGGTGAAATCATGTAGCTTTGTTTCATGGTAGCAGCAGAGCTGGTGGTGGAAGGGACCTTTGAAGGACTGCAAAATTGGATGTGGAACACATGCAACTTCTGGAGCACAGGTTTCCTGGTCCTGAATCAGGGTTATGCTCTGTACTGACTCCTCTCTCCTCTCCTACATCCAGACAGTCAGAAGACCAGAAGCCAGGATTTCTGCCTCCCCAGGACCTGGGCAAGCACAGTCCTTTGATCAAGAGCCAGTCCATGACCAGCATCCAGAAGGGCCAAAGGAAGGAAGAGCCGCTGGCTCCTTTGCACCAAGCCAAAGCCAGGAGCAAAGTACAGCGCACTCAGAGTGTCCCAACCCAAAGCAAAGGAGCCCGGCGTCTCCACAAACAAGGCAGCATGGAGCGCATGGTGGAAAGCAGCCCTGAGTCTGACACCTTCAGCCCACAGAGTAGCAAAGCCATGCAGGTAATCTGGGCTCCAGACTGGGCTTCCCAACCATTCAGGCTTGGTCTTGGAGCTGTCTAGTTTCAGCCTATCTTCAGTTCTCTCCTGGGCTAGGACTAAAAGAGCAGAACCTGCATGACCCTGGTTGCTTTTGTAGGGTCAGAATGAAGCTTTCATTCAAGATTTGGAATGTAAATCTTTGCTTATTACAATCTCACTGGTTAGGATGAACCATTTCAAAGGCATTATCCTTGCTGAACAGATCTCTTCCAAATCCATGGAAGTTGGTTTCTTTCAACTTCACACGAGGGAAATCCCATGCATAAACGGGATTTAAAAGGTGGGGAAAACCCGCAAAAGTGGGTAGATTTTCACACACGTCACTGTTAAAGTGTGCTTAACCCGAACAGAAAGTAGTCAAAAGCCGCTTCTTTTTACTTTCTGGATGTTCCGAAAGTAAAAAGATGCGGCTTTTGACTACTTTCCATTTGGGTTAAGCACACTTTAACAGTGATGTCATCTGAAAATCTACCCGTTTCTGCATGGGATTTCCCCTGTGTGATAAAGTGCTATGATTCTTTGATTCTATAACAGTTACTATCCGTTTTTTTTTAAATTATTTTTCTCACTTTGTGAAGGTTTTGCAAAAGTCCCCCCCCCCACACACAAAAAAAAATAGATTGTGTTTTGCACAAAATGTAAAATAGCTCTGGTCTTTTTGCTCTTGTACACAGTGAAACATCACACAGAAGCTGTTTTTGTTTTTTGTTTTTTTGTATTTGGGGAAGGGGAGAAAATTTGCAAATTTTCTTCATATCAGAGTAACCCTCTGCCCTTCCACATTCCTCCTCCTGCTTCTTTACAATTGCTTGATCAACCAGATGACATACACATGAGCAGAGTTGTTGTTATTTCAATGGATCTAAGTATATTTAGGTAAAGAGTTACTTGCTTTCTGTGCATTTTTTTATTCTCACTGCAGAATTTCAGCTTTAGTAAAAACCTGTGGTTTTTAAATGCAAAACTTTGTAGTAAAGAGACAAATAACCCAAACAATTATTTTTGCAGTAGGAAGCCATAGATAAAAGGAGTAGCCACTCTTACAATGTTCCCTCCTAATATAAAAAGGAGGAAGGGAGGGGGGGGGAGGAAGAAGGAATGTGGCAGCACCTTTAATACTGTACTATTTTTTTATCATGAGTTTTCGTGGATATAAGCCCACTTCTTTAGATGCAGTACAGAGCCTTAATAAATATCTTTGCGGTTAGATGTTCAGCAGGGAGATAGTTGTGCATCGGTCCTAGACACAAGCACAAGCACAAGATCCCGTTTTCACATTCTCTGTTTTGTGTCAGAAAGAGAAAAACTCATAGCCAAAATGTTCCCCTACCTCCATTATTCTAGGCAATGTCCAGCCCGATTTGGAGATGCTGGGCTTGAACCTGGGACCTTACTCATGCAAAGCATGAGCTATGGGGCTTCTGATAAGCCTTGGACATCAGGGTCCCCAAGTCTTCCTATTCAGTGTGATCTTTTTGTGCTGGTCCTGCTGATGCACCTGCAGCTGTGAGATACGATTCAAGGAAAATTTTCAAATATCTCTTCCATTTTTCCACAACAGGTTGACCAGCATACTGCTAATTGAAGACTTGGGGCTGAACCAGCTTTAGGTCTCTCATGTGCTTATCATTTCTGATTTGATCCCCCCCCCCAATAATGTTTTTATGTTCCAGGATTATTCAAAACTCCGTCCATCTGCATCACTTCCTAGGAAACCTACTGTCCCTTGGCTACGGCACTCAGAGGAGGTGGCTGCAATGCAAAGGGGCCTGTATACTGTGCATCCACGTGAAAAGGTAATGGAGCAGTAAATACACTAATCCACTCAGACATATTCTGCCTGATCTCACATGCTGCTTTAGGTCTAGACTCTATCTTATGGACTGACTAGGGTTGCCTTTTGTCCTGGAAAACCTGGAAAATCCTGGATGAAGGGACTAAAAAATGTCCTGGCTGGATGGGCCAATTAGAACAGTAAAACCTGGATTTCTCCTTTGTCGCAGGGCAATGGGTAAGTTAAAATGTGGCAATGGTAATGAAGCAGGAAACAGTGCAAGAAATCAGGCACTGGCGGGAGCCTCATCCTGCCCTATAAGTTCTGATGGCTACTGCACAGGTGTAGCATTGCCACCTTATTCTTCCATTCCCTCCTGTCTTCCCCTGACAAGCCCAGAAGGCTGGAAAGGAAAGGAAGCAAGCAGAGTTGGCTTTGCGTTGTGTGGTGATGATGTTGGTGGCTTGAGCCTGGGGCTAGGCAGCACAGAACTTCACTTCCAAACAGACTTGAGAGAGTAGCAATAAGAATAACATTTACATTTCTATACCAGTTTATAGTGCTGAGCACTTTCTAAGTGGTTTACAATGTGTAAGCCAATGGCCCCCAACAAGTTGGGTACTCATTTTACTGACCTACGAAAGGATGGAAGGCTGAGTCAACCTGGAGCCCCCTGGGATCGAACTCACAACCTTGTGGCTAGAGTACCACTTAACCATTGCACCACCAGAGCTCCCGCTTATTCTCTTTACTCTCTTGGGCTCTTGGAAGCCCCCATTTCTTCACACCAGCTAGTGGGGGAAAGGAGGAAAAAACTGCTCCTAGTACCAAAATAGTCTGTTCTGCTTTGGTCATGCCTCACCTGGAAGAATACTGTGTCCAGTTCTGGGTACCACAATTCAAGATGGATGTGGACAAGCTGGAGCGTGTCCAGAGGAGGGCCACCAAAATGGTGAAAGGTCTGGAAACCATGAAGCCCTGTTAGGAGAGACGGGAGCTGGGTATGTTTAGCCTGCAGAAGAGAAGGTTAAAAGGTGATATGATGGCCTGGTTTAAATATTTGGAGGGGTTCATATTGAGGATGGAGCAAGCTTGTTTTCTGCTGCTCTAGAGAATAGGACCTAGAGCAATGGATGCAAGCTACAGGAAAAGAGATTCCACCTCAACATTAGAAGCAACCTCCAGACAATAAGAGCTGTTCAACAGTGGAAGATACTGCCTTAGAGTGTGGTGGAGTCTCCTTCTTTGAAGGATGTTTTTAAACAGAGGCTGGATGGTTAAAGCAGAGTGCTTTGATTAGTATTCCTGCATGGCAGAATGGGGTTAGTCTGGATGGCCTTTGAGGTCTCTTCCAACTCTGTGATTCCATGAGGGACCTTTAGCAGTCTCACCCATGGAACTCTTCTGGTGCCTCTAACTAAACTAGAAACCCCAGGATTTCATAGGATGCAGCCATGGCAGTTAAAGTGGAACCGTAGCACTATAACCGTGTAGTGTGATCGGACCCTTTATTGCTAAATGATGTATGCACAATTATCTGGGCTCAGGTCAGTAAAATTCTTTACTACACTTCTTAAAGAATCATAATATAGACCATTCTCTGGAAAGGAACAAACTCCAAAGCATCTGTTTTCCAGCCTTTCTCCTCCCCTTCTTTGGTTTCTGCTTTCCTTTCTTATTGCATTTCTGCTTCTGAACCCATTGTCTTGTTTCAGGGTGACCCAATGGGGAGATTCCAAGGGGTTATTCAGACTGTGAAAATAATCCCAATAGAGCATGGGTTGCATCTTTGTTGTTCACATGCATTTCAAAGGCATCCAATTTAGTTGGGGAGGGGCTGCCAAAAAACCACTTAGCCTGGGATAATTGGTTTTGTTCCCCCCTCCCCAAGTTTCTGTAAAAGATTCACATTGTTGGCTGTGTGAATAACCAATGCAAATAGACCCAGGATAAAACTCTCCGTGCCCTGGACTTGTTTCAAATACATCTGCATCATTAACTCCATCTTTATTCGAGGACCAACACGCGAGAGCAACAGAAATCGCAGAGATGCGGATAAATGCGGTTCCGATGGAAAAAAAATAATGATGTGAACAACAAAACGAGAACGTGTGAGCGAGATTATTCAGATGGTCAGACTAAAAACAACAACGTCTGAATAACCCCTGCCTGCCTAACTGTTGATCTTTGTATCCCATAGTATGGGAGGCAGATGGAAGAGCTGCAGGCAGAGCTGACCACAGCCAAGGAGAAGCAGAAGCTCTTTCAGGAACAGCTGGATGGTCTCACTGCACAGAATCAAGTGCTTCTGGAAGAAAAAACAAAGTTTCAGGAGTGGGAAGGGACTCTTTGCAAGAGGCTGGAGGAAATGGAGAGCTGCCTTGAGCAGCTAAGCAGCAGGTGAGAGCCCCGAGCCTCATGGTGCCCTGAGTCTCCAGGTCTTGGTGGACCTCAAGTCTTGTTGGGCTGAGTCCAGGGTTGAGTCCAGGAGTGGGCAAAAGCAAGCAAAGAAGCTACTCACACAGTATTCCTTGCCATTGGCAATGCTGGCTAGAGCTGATGGGACCTGCTGAACTTTTCCCCATTCCTGACTTAGGGGGGTTACAGACTGCCAGAAATAGTGCAGATTGAGTCCACTTTTAGGGTTAGGGTTAGTGCTAGGGAATCATGGGAACTGTATTTTATTGTGGCACCAGAGCTCTCTGACAGAGAAGGTTCAATGTGTCAGAAACAAAACAATTCCCATGATTCCCTAGCCCTAGCCCTAACCCTAAAAGTGGAGTCAATTTGCACTATTTCTGGCAGTCTGCAACCCCCCTTAATTAGAGTGTTGAAAATGTACTTTTCTGGATTAGAGGTCTAAGAGCCTCCTTCCCCACTAGGTATGTTTGGGTTTCTTTTTTGTCTTGTACAGAGATACAGTTCTGGGGGAATTTTGTTCACTTTCCATGATAAGGACTTACTAAATTTCCCATTTGGTAGAACTGGAATACCATTATCTTTGTGAAGTCGAAGGCTTTCACGGCCGGCATCTATAGTCTTCTGTGGGTTTTTCGGGCTATGTAGCCACGTTCTGGAGGAATTTATTCCTGACTTTTCACCTGCGTCTGTGGCTGGCATCTTCAGATCTTCCATGCCACCAACCTCTCAAGATGAAAGCCACAGAAAAACCTACAGAAAACTCTTATCTTTCTCAAACCTTGCAGGTGCAGGTACATATGTTGCAGAGAGTGGAAGACAAAGCATTCTATCAAGGAAAGCAGCTTGCAAAAATGAATACAAAGTGCCCTCAAAAATGCACCTGTTGGGAAAAATATGGACAAAATTATCATCCAAATTTTTGTCCAGACTTGTTTGTAATGTCACAAACTGATGTGGATATGGGATAAAACAAATTTAAGATGAGGGAAGTAAGAGAATCTGGAACTAACTGATTTGTTTATCCCTTGTTAGCAACTCTAAAACATCTTTCGAAGCCTGCGGTAGGCTATTTCTCACCCCTCCAAACCAAAGAGTCACATCACAGTAGTATGTTAGAGGGTCAGAGCAGTCAGGGCCCTTTATTGGGAAAAAAAAGAGAGAGCTTCATGTCCATTTTGTCCATATAATCTTCTGACGTTTTGCAGGTGGTGGCCCAAGGTTAAAAGATATGCCCAAGGCTAGCTAGCTAGTGAACTAAGGCTGTTCTAAGGCTAGCTAGGCAAGTAGTAGGGAGGTTGAAACCAGAAGTCATCCACATTTCTAGACCATGCTGGCTCCTCTTCTGTTGCAGAGTATCAAGTTTGGAGGCCAACTCAAAGAAAGAGCACGAGAAGCTTCAAGCAAGCAAGGAGAAGACCAAGCAATTGGTAAGGGCCCTACAGAGCTATTGAAGGCTTTGTGTCAAGCCAGTGGTCTGGACCTGGGAAGGGGAAGAAATATGGGATATAATAAACAGAAGCCCGAGGATACTTGACAGGGCATACAGAATATTAGTACTTATTCAGAAACAGTAATGACTTGTGTTGGTGAATGAAGTGCTCACTCTAAAGGGCAGCTCACATTTTTTCTTATATTCTGACATATGCATAACTTCTCACAACTACACACACACACACACCATTTTGCTATAATGAGGTATGAGTTGCTGAACAATCTGGGGAAATGGTTACCTGATTTCAATGTGCCCCAGACCTAATATGCTGAGCCACACTCTGGATGTGTGACGATGGCTAGACATTTGCTTTCCTGAACATTCAGTGGTACTCATTCATCCAGTAGTCTTTGTGTTGGAATATATTCTTGATACCGGTTAAGATTATCAAGAAAGAAGAAAAGATTGTTTAATCTCTTCAGCAGAGTAAGGCACTGCAGAAGATGGCGAGCAGGAACACACACTAGGTCCACCTAAATTCTCCACACCCACGTGTCTATAAAAAAACAAGTCAGACATTTTTGAGTAGAATAATAAAAATAAACTTTACTTACAAAAGGTCATGTATAAAAAATATACAGGTTCATCTTCAGTTGCAAAAACAAGAGAGAGAATAAGTAGCTCTGCATGCTTGCTGGTCAGCCATGTTAGAAGAAAAAAAAGAGCGGGAACAGCAGAGTAAAGAAGGATTTTAAACTTAGGCCAGTAGGGGAAGTGAGCTCAGTTAAAAGACAGGAAATGAGGAGGGGCTACGAGTGGATGACAAAACAACCACAGACATGCATAAAACACATTCCTAGAGAGACCAGCATGCGAGGTTGCTATATCCCAACACCCCTTCTCAACCGAGCATGCACCCCAGGCCCAATTTGACTCGTAGTCTCTGGAAACCATCTCTCGGCAACGGTTTAGTCAAGATATCAGCTGTCATCTCAGCGGTTGGACAATAGGTCATCTTGATCAGGCCTTTCTTTATCAACTCGCGCACATGATGAATCTTCAGATCAATGTGTTTACTTCGTCCTGATATATTTTCTGTTTGAGAAAGTCTAATGCAGCTTT
The DNA here is from genome assembly GCA_026167975.1 of Phrynosoma blainvillii. Lineage (NCBI taxonomy): Eukaryota > Metazoa > Chordata > Lepidosauria > Squamata > Phrynosomatidae > Phrynosoma > Phrynosoma blainvillii. Next base: position 165,417,568 of record JANUYF010000002.1, on the reverse strand, counting down.
GGTTGTCTTCAAAGACTTCAATTGGTTTCTTTTCATTAATTCCAAAATCGAGGAATAGTTGATCAATCCACTGTAGCTCTCTACAGGCTTCTGATGCAGCTATGTATTCTGACTCTGTGGAGGATAAGGCCAATATCTCTTGTTTTCGACTGGCCCAAGAAATAGGTCCATTGCCATATAAAAATAGATATCCACTGGTAGAATGGCGATCTTTAACATCATTGCCCCAGTCTGCATCGGTGTAGCATACAAGGCTCGGGTTATTGTTGGCTGGCAACTTCAACTGAAGATCCATAGTTCCTTTTAAGTACCTTGCTACTCTCTTTACTGCAGTCCAGTCTTTTTGGGTAGGTGCACTGACCTTTCTACAAAGAACTGTAACAGCAGCAGCTATATCTGGTCTGGTATTTGTGGTCAAGTACAGTAGTTTTCCTATTGCTGTTCTGTACAAGTCATTATCTTTTAGAGGTTCTTCTTGTTCATTGTTCTTAATAAAATCTGTCACCATGGGCGTTGCTACAGGATGTGCATCCTGAAGTCCTAGTGTTTCTAACAGATCAACAATCTTTTGTTTTTGACTCAGTAGGAAGGATCCATCTTGTTCTCTTTGAATTTGAATCCCCAAGTAGTATGTGGCATTTCCAAGTTCCTTCAGTTCAACTTCTTTATTCAAGTGATTCACAATTTCAGTGTAGTCTGTGTCTCTTTGTGTAGCTATGATTAGGTCATCAACATATGTCAGAATATATGCTAAATGTCCATCCTTGGTTCTTGTGTATAGACATTTGTCTGCTTTTCCTTGTTGAAAGTCCAACTGTTTTAGCATCTCATCCAATTTTTCATTCCAAGCTCTGGCAGCCTGTTTAAGTCCATATAGCCCCTTCTGAAGCTTACAAACGTGGTGTGGTCTTTGTTTGTCTATAAAACCTGGAGGCTGTTTCATAAAAATGTCTTCTGTAATCACTCCATGTAGAAATGCTGTCTTTACATCAACATGTCTGACGTCCATCTGTTTTGAAGCTGCTAGGCTAAGAAGTAATCTTATAGTAGTATGTTTTACCACTGGTGAAAAGGTCTCGTCAAAGTCTTCTCCATATTTTTGTGAGAAGCCTTGTGCAACAAGTCTTGCCTTGTAGCGTTCAATTTTTCCTTCTCCATCTTGTTTTAGTTTGAACACCCATCTGGATCCTATAGCTTTCTTTCCTGGTGGGAGTTCTGTAAGTGTCCATGTTCTATTTTTGTGTAGTGCCTCTATTTCTTCTTCAGCAGCTTTTCTCCATTTAACTGCTTCATCAGCAGGCATTCTTTCAATTTCTTCTATGTTTGATGGTTCTCTAGGCAATTCTAACTTTGTAAGATAAGAAAGTCGGGTAGGTGGTTTACCTCTGTTGGGGCGCAGTAAGTATCTGGAATCTTGCTCTGGAACCTCGCTTGTCTCTGTAGCATTCTCCGGTCCAGGCATCTCATCTGCTTCATCTGCATCCCCTTCTGAAGATGTAGAGTCTGCTTGTGCATTTTTTCTGATAGGGACAACAATCGGCTGAGGGTTGAACCTTGATGTTGCATCTTTCTCGTTTGAGAAGTCCAATGCACCATCTTGGACATCTAAGGATTCAAGAATAGTTCCTTTCTTGTTTATTCTGCTTCGTTCATCAAAGTAAACCACATGCCTGATGAACACTTCTCCAGTCTTTAAATTCATCACTTTGTATCCTTTTGATGCAGATGCATATCCAATGAAAATAGTTTGTTCTGATCTGGCGTCCAACTTGTCTCTCTTTTGTGAGGGTATGTAGGAGTAGGCAAGACTTCCAAAAGTCTTGATGTGCTTCATGTTTGGCACTTTGCCATGCCACAGCTGGAAAGGTGTCTGTGTAGTGCCCTTGGTTGGCAATCTATTCTGAAGGTATGTGGCTGTCATGATGGCATCTCCCCAGAACTGGTTAGGAAGACCTGCATCTGCCAACATGCACTTTGTCATCTCCAAGAGAGATCTTAGCTTCCTTTCAGCTGAACCATTCTGAGCCGGTGTGTATGGGACACTTCTTCTGTGTTGAATTCCACGTTCTTCCAAGAAGGATTGAGTATATTTTGACAGATACTCGCTCCCACAGTCTGTTTGGATGGCTTTGGGTCTTTTTTTAAATTTCGTTGTCACCATTTCAACATATTTCTTTAGCATCTCTTGAGCTTCACTCTTTTGCTTTAGAAGGTAGGTGACACAGTATTTCGAAAAATCATCCATGAATATTAGTATATATCTGTTTCCACCCATTGAGGGAAGAGAAAATGGACCACAGATATCTGAATGGATTAAATCCAGTACTTGATAGCTTCTTTGTTCAGTACTTGCTCTAAAGGAAGGACTCACTGCCTTTTGTTCAATGCAAACTCTGCACCTTTCAGAGTTTTCATAGCCTTGGGACTTTATCTTGATCCCAGTAGCTAAATTTTGTTTTTGTAATTGAAGAACTGCTTTGGTATCACGATGGGCAAAGCGTCTGTGCCATAGTTCAAGGCTGTCCTCATCCATGTGTCCTTGAAGTGCATTCACTTGTGGAGCTGAAAGGTTCACTTCATATAAACCATCATATTCAAATGCTTGTGCATATATGACATTGTCTTTAGAAACTGTACATTGTCCATCTTTGAAGTTGATTTCAAATCCCTTCTTGTCTAAAACTGACACACTAAGCATATTTCCTCTCAAATTTGGAACATACAATGCACTTGTGATAGTATTTTCCATGACTCTATTACCAGGCACCTTGAAAGGCAGTTTAAAATCTCCTTTTCCTTCAACAATCAAATGCTGATCTCCTGCAGTCTCAATGTGTCCATTAACATTTTTATCAATTTTATCAAAATAAGACTCACAGTGTGTAGAATGTTGTGTACAGCCTGAATCGATAATCCAGAAATTTGAATTATCTCTGTTAATGCCAGTGGACAAAGCTTGTGCCTTTGTGCAAAAGGTCTTTCCTCTCTCTTCCTTCCTTGAGGAATTGTCCTGTCTTTGTCTCCTAAAATCAGCTTGAAGATGGTCATCCTGTCTCTGTGTCCTAGAATCAGCTTGAGAATAGGTTGAAGAATTCTTAGGAAGCAAGCAATTTCTTGAGATATGCCCCTTTTTATTACATCTATAGCAGGTAACCTCTGATTGGCCAGTAGGAATGGTTCTTCTTCTCCCTGGATTTGCAAAATAGTGAAGTGAAGCAGAAGCTTCTTGGCTTTCATAGTGGTAACTTCCTGTTTCTGTGATGCATTCCTCTCTCAATTTACTTAAAACTTGGTTGTATTCCATTTCTGGCAAAGCATTAATGACTGTACAAAAGGCATCAAATTCTTTTCCCAATGTTCCCAGTAAATAGGCAATTTTAAGGTTATCACAAGGTGTAAAATCACAAAGAGTCATTTTTTCAAACAGTTCTGTTACATGGGAGATATGTCTTTCACAGTGTTGTTTAGAATTCAGCCTAAGATTCATAAGATCTTTCATGATAAAAGAGAGTGATTTAGTGGTCTTCTTTCCAAAATTTTCCTCAAGTTTTAAAAGCATCTCTCTGACAGTCTTGCAATTATGTACTAAGCAAATTAAGTCTCTAGACAGAGATTCTTGCACAATGTGTCTTGCAATTGCATCTTCTTTCAACCAAACTAATCTTTCTTTTTCTGTAATTGGGATCTGAGAGTCCACACAGTGAAATACCCCATGGGCTTGAAGAAAAACTTCTAACCTTGTTTTCCACTCAGAGTAATTATCTGGGGTGAGCTTTAATCTTGAAGATTGTAGGGACATCTTTGCAAAAATAGTCACCCAAAAATCAAAGCTCAAAACACAGTATCAATAAAAAAAGCATCAACTGCTCAAAAGCAAAAATTAAAACTCTCTCTGGTAGACACGGGTTATTAAGGGAGAGTGGACAAAACCGCAACAATCAATTACTCAGCTAAGTAAACCAGCAGCATCCAAAAACAGCAAAAGGCAAAATACCCGAACAATCTAGTTTTAAATTGTTCCCTTCTGCTCAGCGCACCTGGGCCCATAACCTGTTGGAATATATTCTTGATACCGGTTAAGATTATCAAGAAAGAAGAAAAGATTGTTTAATCTCTTCAGCAGAGTAAGGCACTGCAGAAGATGGCGAGCAGGAACACACACTAGGTCCACCTAAATTCTCCACACCCACGTGTCTATAAAAAAACAAGTCAGACATTTTTGAGTAGAATAATAAAAATAAACTTTACTTACAAAAGGTCATGTATATAAAAATATACAGGTTCATCTTCAGTTGCAAAAACAAGAGAGAGAATAAGTAGCTCTGCATGCTTGCTGGTCAGCCATGTTAGAAGAAAAAAAAGAGCGGGAACAGCAGAGTAAAGAAGGATTTTAAACTTAGGCCAGTAGGGGAAGTGAGCTCAGTTAAAAGACAGGAAATGAGGAGGGGCTACGAGTGGATGACAAAACAACCACAGACATGCATAAAACACATTCCTAGAGAGACCAGCATGCGAGGTTGCTATATCCCAACACTTTGTGTGTGTGTGTCTGTGTGTCTGTGTGTGCATGCATGCACACCTGCACGCATTTAACATTGAAAAGTACTGGGGTTTAGATGACTGATTCTCAAGGCAACTGATTCCTTATCTTTCACAGGAACACCGCCTGTCAGGAATGGAGAGGAACCATGACCAGCTTCTCTGCGCTGTAAGCCAGATGCTAGAATATCGAGGAAAGACGTCCGGTTCGCTGCAGCGACAGCTCTCGGGGCCAGTGTGGATAAACAGAACTGAGAATGGGGACGAGACCTAGCCTAGCTTCCTTGGGCTCCCGACATGCAAAACAGGTCCATCGACTACGGGGCCTTTGCAAGGATCAGCTTAAACAGGAATGCTCCAGTTGTCTTGCATGGCAGGGGGTTGGACTGGATGGCCCTTGTGGTCTGTTCTGACTCATTTGATAGTCCTCTGGTCCTCCAAGATTGATTCTGATGGACACAATGTTCTGGTGGGGCCCTTGACTGGTCCCTGTCGCTCCAACCTCTGTGCCTTGCACTTTTTCCTTGGCTTCCAATGCTCAAAGGTGGTTGCTGTTGCTTCCAGCCCATCTCTGTTTGAGAGGTTGCACTCTGTCACTGCATAGTGGCTCTGGTGCTTCAGCCTGCAAGGGCTTCTTTAGATTCCTCTTTGATGCTTCTCTTCCTTTTTTCCTCCTTAAGCATTTTTGTCTTGCAAGTGAGACTCAAAATACAGGCAGTGATGGCAGTGCATGCGAATGTGTTCTCTGTGTAAGAAAGTGATTTGATTTAAGGAGCAAACAAAAGTGATGGTGAAGGAGGCTCCCTGATCCTGCTGCCAACAATCCCCTCTTTGGCTCCGCCAGACCCCTGTTTCTCTTTCAGGGAGAGGACTATTATCACACTAGGGTCAATGCAGCAGCAGCCACAGTAATGAAAAGAAAAAGAAACAATAGCGTATAATAAATAATAAATAAATAAATTTTTTATTTATAACCCGCCCCTCTGCGGTGCAATCGGGGCGGCTGACAACAAGCCAAAACACAAAAAACGTTCCAGATTCCTACACCCCCCACCCACAACCCACACCCCTTAAAATAGAATTAAACTTAATAAAATTAACATCAAACATATGACTAAAATAAGGAACATGACAGCAATGGCAGCCACAGCAGGATGCCGCTTGAAAGGGGGACTAGGGGCGGATCCAGATATATTTATCCCTGCAAGCAGGTTATTCTGGGAAGGCCTGCCGGAAGAGCTCCGTCTTGACTGCTTTCTTGAAAGTAGTGAGAGATGTATTAAGACGGATCTGATCCGGCAGGCCATTCCACAGTTTAGGGGCAGTAGCAGAAAATGTCCTCTGGGAAGTCTGCTTAAGTTTCAACTTTGGCTGTTGGAGCAGATTCTTCCCCACTGAACGGAGGGCACAAGGGGGATCATACGGGAAGTATAATGCTCTATATTTTCACACTTTCGCACCTTCATGCAAAAACACAAGTCAAAAGCCTGGAATTGCGTGACTGCCTTCCAGACATATCAGCGATTGAATCGATGTCACATAGGACATGACTGTTTTGCGGATGCACCGTTTCCATTTTAAATTTCCCAGGCTGACCAGTGCAAAGCCATTTAAATTTTTAACAGCCTTGGCTGCTACCCGCACCTGCTTGTAAATCCCAGCCGGTCATGAAGCCATTAAAATTTAGCCCTGCCCCTTCAAAATGCCCGGATTGATTCCCCATTACCACGAATGAAGCGCAGTTGCGTTTCACACACTCGCAATTGCGCTTCGATCCCGGTATTGGCAAGGCTATTCATGGGATATTCAATGAATGGTTAGTTCCTATTCAGTTGCTGGTTCTTCCTGGGAGAAGTCTGGATTTTGCACCCAATCGTCCAATTACTCTGGATGTTACCTTTTCCTTCCCCCCCCCTTTCCCCATGTGATAATGTCCTTAGTCTCTTTCTGTGGTTCAGGTTTCTCTTTCAGGCAGAGTCACTCCTAGTAACACTGGATTGTATGTTTTAGCATGTAAGCCGCCCCGGTTGTGTTACACAGAGAGGCGGGATACAAATAAATTTTATTATTAGTAGTATTAGTATCAAGAGTCTGGCTGAGAAAATGACTTTGGATGACAGACAATGGAGAAATCAGGCCAGGGCAGACAGAGATTCTGGACTTTTCATCCACCTTTCTCCTTTGGTCTTTAACTCAGGTCCATTCACCACCTTCTGCTTTATAATTTTGTGGTTTTTGGTCAGGCTTCCTCCTAACCATTTTGGATCTCTCCTACCATGAAGGACACTGGGAGCTAGGAAAAGTTATTTTTCTGGACTACTGCTACCAAAGCTGCCAGTTTAGTATTGCCAGTGCCCATATTAGTTGGAGGACTCTGGGAACTGTAGTCTTGAAGGGCCTTTGCAGACTGCCAGAAATAGTGCAAATTGAGTCCACTTTAACTGCCCTGGCTCAGTGCTAGGGAATCATGGGAACTGTAGTTTATTGTGGCACCAGAGCTCTCTGACAGAGAAGGCTCAATGTCCCAGAAAAAAATACAATTCCCATGATTCCCTAGCACTGAGCCAGGACAGTTCAAGTGGACTCAATTTGCACTATTTCTGGCAGTCTGCAAAGGCCTGAAATTAGCCCCCTATGAGCCCCCCCAAGGTTTCCCCTTACCAGGGTAGTCCTTGCCAGTGGTATTTCTCCGGCTTTTTTCTCCAATTCAGACTGTGGCTTGGCTGCAGGTGAAGCAAACCAAGCTGCTGATGTGGCTCCGTTGCCACCAGAATGCTAGGGAATTGTCGAAAAATAGCTTTTCAAAGCTTTGCTTGGAACTCAACACTTGGGTTTTTCCTCAGTGTTCCAGAGACTGGTGCCATATTTGTGCCCATTATCTGCAACTGTTTCTTTATTTTCTAGAAACTCACTATGGAGCAGCAGCTGGTGGCTCACAGACCAGCACCGGACCAGGGACCACCACTTTGACTCCTTTAGACCAAAGACTGCAGCCTCCCAAGCGAATCCTATATAGGCCAATAGGACATATTCATACAATTATCGAGTTGGAAGAGATCTCAAGGACCATCCAATCCAACCCCCTTCTGCCATGCAGGAATGCACAATCAAAGCATCCCCAACAGATGGCCATCCAGCCTCTGTTTAAAGTCCTCCAAAGAAGGAGACTCCACCACTCTCTGAAGGAGTGTCTTTCACTGTCAAACAGCGCTTACTGTCAGAAAGTTCCTCCTAATGTTGAGCTGGAATCTCTTTTCCTGTAGCTTGCACCCATTGTTCTGGGTCCTATTCTCTGGAGCAGCAGAAAACAAGCTTGCTCCCTCCTCAATATGACACCCCAGCAAATACTTAAACAGGGCTATCATATTGCTTCTTAACCATCGCTTCTCCAAGCTAAACATACCCAAATCCCTAAGTCTCTTCTCATAGGGCTATTCCTTGGAACAGGGGTGAGTAACCCCTGGTCTTCCCAATGTTGAACTGAAGCTCCCATCATCCTTCTACACTGGACATCTAACAGACCACAACTTGTCCTAGAAAATCTGCATAGGAAGAATTTGAGTTTTCCACCAGGTCCTCCTGTTTGGTGTTAGTTCATCAGCTCTCGTTTTATTCCTGCCATCAGCACTACTGAAACCAGTTCTTTATATGGAAAGCCCCACAAATTGAGATCTCCTATAGGGCATAATATGTGAAATCATGTTCCCCGAACTGACACTGGCTCTTTAATTGCTCATTTTCTCGATAGCCATAGCAATCCTACCTTAGGCTAGTGTGTTGTTTTTAAATGTTATGTGTTATTATTACCCACATGCTTTAGCAGAGATTGGAAACGAGGATAAAAACTGAGAAATGAATTTATTATTATTTTCACATCCTCTCATCCTGCTTTTCTTTGGGATGGGCTTAAATGTGATTTTTTTTAAAATCCCCAGTAATAAAACTGCTTTGATGTGGTTTCCAGAACAAGGAGATGGACCCAAGACATGTTGTTGTTGTGTGCTTTCAAGTTGTTCCTGACTTATGGTGACCCTGTTAACCCTATCATGGGGTTCTCTTTGCAAGATTTGTTCAGAGGAGGTTTGTCATTGACTTCCCCTGAGGCTGAGAGTGTGTGACTTGCCCAAGGCCACCCAGTGGATACCCTCCAACATTTCAGAGATGAAAACCAAGACACGTGTGGCTGAGCAACATTAGAGTGTGGCCAGGCAACAAGACAGCACATGTTATCAGTAAGGAAAAACACACAAAACTCTTGTTTTAAACAGAGAAACCTTGGACTTTATGAACTGAGTTTAGAATAGCTAAGTACTGAGTTTTACTGGACGGGGGACCCAAATGATCCTACTGGGAAGGACAAAACCCTGGCCTGTTCTCTCTTCCCTTTTCCCTTTCATTGAGCCGAGTATAAACTATGTTTGTATGGTACTTGAAGCTCAGTTTTCAGCAACTGGAGTAAGCAGAGGACAAAGACAGAAAGTGGTAGGAGGAGAGAGTAACCAAGACATTTTAAAAGCAGCTGAGAAAGTGATGGCAGATTAACCTAGGCCATCCTTCCCAAACCAGAACAGTTGGACGGTATGCACTTATTGATTTCCATTGATAAAGTGGACTGTTCTACTCAATCCAGAACTAGAGAAGGTGTTCAGAGACATAGGAGTTTATCACATGGGGAAAATCCCATACAGAAAAGGGATTTAAAAGGTGGAGAAAGCCCACAAAAGCAGATAGATTTTTACACACATTGGTGTTAAACTGTGCTTAACCCGAACGGAAAGTAGTCAAAAGCCACTCCTTTTTACTTGCAGGATTTTCTGGAAGTAAAAAGAAGCGGCTTTTGACTACTTTCCGTTCGGATTAGGCACAGTTTAACATTGACGTCATATGAAAATCTTCCTGCTTTTGCGGTTTTTTTTTCTATTTAAATCCCATTTCTGTATGGGATTTTCCCTGTGTGATAAAGTCCATGAAAATCAGTGTGCAAAGGGATCTTTTAGCACCTTTGCCGTTAACTGAAAGAAAGAAGTTGGTAGTATGAGCCTTTGTAGATTTGAGCCTACCTCCTCAGATTTGGAAGGAATTAGGCTCAAGTCTACGAAAGATCATGCTACAAATATTTCTTTTTCTCAAAAGTGCTACAAGATCCCTTTGCATGCTGGCGAAAGTGTATTGTGGGACTCTCTGCCTCTACCTACAAAAGGACCTGTACAGATAGAGGTAGTCTTGAATTTAAGCACCCATCCCAGCTGCAACTGGAGAATCAAAAGTTACTGCCTTTCATTGCATTTCCTGTTCCCAACAAGCCTAAGGGCCATGAGCCTAATTTGATATTTTGCTGGTCCTTCCTTTCTCCCATCATACTATTCAAGTACAGGCTATGATTCCACTTTAACTACCATGGCAACAACCTAGGGAATCCCGACAGAACCCCGACAGAATGCGGAATGATCAGAGATCTTTTGAATTTCGGTTTCTTCAGGAATTACAATTGCGCGACGGGAATCATTTCGCTTTTACCGTAAGTACGATCACCAAATACGTATGTATCGCCAAATATGTGTTGGGGAGCATTTCCCCGTCATTACCTCCTCGGAGCGCCGATCCGACGCAGGGCCGGCGCTCCAAGGAGGACCTCCTCGGTGAATGCTGCGGCGGGAGGTCCTCCTCGGAGCACCGGCCGTGTGGAGGGCCGGCTGCACCGAGGACGACCTGGGAAAGGGTGACAGCCGCAGCGAGTGACAGCCGCGGCGAGCATATTGCGCATGTGCAAGAACATCATTGCTTGTTCATGTACGGGATTTTCTCACTTGTGTGTGAACGGCAAATACGGTTCCCGGGAGCGCTTTCCTTAAATGAGCGATGAAGGTAATTGCGTGTGAAAACCATTTGCGGAATGAAGGCTTATTTTAGGTTTCTTTTCGGAATCTGTCATTTCAGGATTATTATCGCTTTGTGGGCCACGTGTGATAAGGTCCATAGATACACAGACAACACATTACTACTTGCAGAAATAGACAAGGACCTGGGACAACTATTGAAGAAGATCAAAGAGGGAAAGAGCCAAGGTAGGCTTAAGAAAACAAAAATAATGACCATGGAAAGACTACAGGAGTTCATCCTAGACAGCGAGAAAATTGAAATAGTCAAAAAGTTCCCATACCTTGCATCAAATATAGATGAGAACAGAGACTGCAGTCAAGAAATAAGGAGACTATGATTGGGAAGAAAAGCTATGAAAGGACTGAACAAGATAAAAGTGCAAAGATTCAACTCTGGACACTAAAGTGAGAACAGTCCAAGCCATTGTATTCCCCATCATAATATACGGATGCGAGAGCTGGACAGTGAAAGAAAGGTGATAGAAGGAAAATCAACTCATTTGAGATGTGGTCCTGGAGAAGAGAGCTGAAGATACTGTGGATGACCAAGAAAACAAACAATTGGGTCTAGAATAGATCATGCAGGAATTCTCTCTGGAAGCCAAGATGACTAAACTGAGGCTGTCGTACTTCAGGCACCTTATGAGAAGGCATGAAGCATTAGAAAAGACAATGATGCTAGGAAAGGTGGAGGGATGCAGAAAGAGAGGGAGACCACACACCAGATGGTTAGACTTGAATAGGGAGGCAACTGACTTGAGCTTACAGGAATCTGAGCAGAGCAGTCTAGAGGAGCTTGGAGATGTGTCCTCCACAAAGTCATCATGAGTCAAAGTCAACTCGAGCTAACAGCAGCTAACAACAACAATAAAGGGTTTTGCACAAATGTGGATTTTGGTTAGCATGGTTACTGCAGTCTCATTGTCCATAACCTCCTACCTTGTTAAATGATTCTGTAGCATTTCAGCTAAAATGTATTGCTAAGATAAAACATGAAACCCACAAGTGATGACTGATCATGGAATGCATCCCAAACTGGCCTCTCCTATGAAGCATTCCATGCTAAATCGTCAAATGTGGTTTTCATTGTATTTCCTACTCCCAACTTTTCATCCAAAACACACTGCAGAAATAATCCAGTTTGAGACCTCTTTAACTGCCCTGGCACATTGCTAGGCAATTCTGAGAACTTAAAGTAAGACTTTAAATCCTTCTCTGCCAGAGAGCTCTGGTGCCACAATAAATAACAATTCCCAGGATTCCCCAGCACTCAGCCAGGGCAGTTAAAGCGGTCTGAAACTGGATTATTTCTGCAGTGCGTTTTGGACCTTAGTAATACTTTTCTTACTTTTCTAGTAATATTCATCTCAGTAAACTTTTTAGTTGAATTTCTTCAGCATAATTATAGATGTTGAAATGCCTCTATAGCCAAAAAATATTTTTTCCTACCATTTGGGGCAGGATCCCACTTTGCTGAAACATTGTTCACTCAGAAAACATATCCAGGGGTAGTTGTGTTGGCCATATAGTAAAGTCCAATAACATCCAAAATCCACAAAACAGTGATGCCTTTATTCGGCCAACCAAAATGCACAATATACATGGTGGATGTTATTGGATTGTTTACTCGGATAACATTACCCCTAAAACGTGCTTACTCTTTTTGCCTTAAAATAGGATGTACTCGATATGCAATAGTTAATATGATCTTGTTTTGAAGCTCAGGGTTTCCTTAAAAGTGTAGCAGTTTTTAAAACAATAGCCATGTTTATCTGTTGTAGCAAAATTAAAAAAAGCAACAGTATGTCTGTTATGTGAATATTTTAGTTATAAAAGTACCACATAACTGAAAAACCTGGCATTATGCAGACATCACATAAAGCATCACATAAAAACAGAAATCAACATAAAGCATCACTGACTTGCAACAATTACTACGGAAGGTCAAAGATGAAAGTGCAAAGGCAGGATTAATGCTGAACATAAAGAAAACAAAAATAATGACCACAGAAGAAATACATAAATTCAATTTAGACAATGAGGAAACTGAAATAGTTAAAGAGTTCCCGTACCTAGGTTCAACCATTGACCAGAACGGAGACTGCAGCCAAGAAATCTGAAGAAGATTAGGAATGGGAAGGGCAGCTATGAAAGAGCTAGAAAAGATCCTAAAGAGTAAAGATATACAACTGAGCATTAAAGTTAGAACTGTCCAAGGCAACGAATACCCAGAGACGGTTTTGCCAGTTTCTTTCCTCTGCAAAATGTATCCTATAGAATCAGGTATTTATTGGTCTCCCATCCAAGTACTAACTGGAGCTAGCTTCCAAGATCAGACAGGATCTGGTGGCTTTAGAGTTTGTTGTTGTTGCTGTGTGTTTTCAGCTTTTTTCTGAGTTATCTCCACCCTAAGGCAACCCTATCACAGGGTTTTCATGACAGGTTTTGTCCAGAGGAGGTTTGTAATTGCCTTTCCCTGAGGCTGAAAGAGTGTGACTTGCCCAACGTCAATCCAGTGGATTCCAATCCTGTTCTCCAGAGTTGTAGGAGTTTATCGCATCACTAAAAAACCTGGCTTATCTTTCCTGTTTTGAATTCTAATTCAGGATGATATTGGAGCTTATCATATGGCTAAATAAAATGGTTTACCTGCACCGAATTTAATCTTAAATCGGGCTGCATCCGGATCCTATTACAACGATTTTGCCTCCAAAATTGCCACCTGGATGCAGCCTGGGTCCATCCCCACTTCCAGCAGCACTATTTTTCAAGCTGGAAAACTCCCGGTTTCGAAAAGAGGTGCCTGGGGAATGGACCCGGGCTGCATTTGGGCAGCGATTTTGGCAGCAAAATCGCTGTGATAGGATCTGGATGCAGCCTGGTTTAAGATTAAATTTGGTTCAGGTAAACCATTTTATTTTAACTTTGCAATAGTTTCTATTATCAGATGCATTTTGCTGCCGATGCTGCCGGTCAAGTCCAGCCCGGGTAATTTCTGGCTAGAATCCGAGCTCAGATGGCCAATTTGCAAAGTCGGGAGGGAGTTTCCCGGTTTTGAAAAGAGGCTGGTGGAGCACAGCTTTTAGCCAGAAGTTACCCAGGCTGGACTCGACCAGCAGCATCGGCGGCAAAACACATCTGATAATACCCAGCTGTATCCCGAATTAAAATTCAAAATGGGAACGGTAAGCCAGGTTTTTTAGCAATGCGATAAACTCCGTAATCTAATATTCAAACCACAGCACTTGTCTTTAGGGTTCTTCATCCCATGAAATAATTTTTGAACACCAGGGGGCAATGTGCTTCTTGCTAAGCCTAATAAAGAGACTGGCCTGCCTTTGAATTTTTGAACATTTTCACATACCGTTCAGAAAACCCGTTCAATCATTTTTGCCATCTTGTTAAGAGCTCAAGGAAATTAATCTATCATTGTATAGCCTTAAGAGTGTCCATGTTGTTGTTGTTGAAGTCATTTATGACTTATGGCGACCCTAAAGTGAACCCATCATGGGGTTTTCTTGGCATGTTTCTTCGAAGGAGGTTTGCCATTGCCATCCTCTGGGGCTGAGAGAGTGTGACTTGCATAGGGTCACCCAGGCTGTGTCCACCCTACAGAATAATCCAGGTTGACACCACTTTAACTGCTATGGCTTAATTGTGGGACTTGAAGCTTTGGGTGACATTTAGCCTTCTCTATCAGACACCTCTGGCGCCCCACCAAACTACAGTTCCCAGAATTTCATAGCATTGAGCCATGGCAGTTAAAGTGGTGTCAACCTGGATTATTTCTGCAGCACAGACATAGCCACAATATGTTTCCAGGACCAAGCAGGGACTCAAAATCAGGTCTCCAGATCCATAGTCCAATGTTCAAACCACTACGCCTTGTTGGCTCTACGTGTGTCCGTGTGGATCATCAAAAGAGGAAGGAGAGCAGAGCATTTGCTACCTCTGCATCTTTGCAAGAAAAAGACAGGATGTCCAATGCTTATTCCTCCAAACTGATACTTAGGAGGGTCTGAATGTTAAAAATGGACCCCCCTCCCAGTGGCAAAGTGTAAAAGACACCAAATGGCCATTTGTTGACAGGAGAAAATCAACTGGCTTCCTCGAATGGATCCTTCCCATGACAGCCTCAGGGAGGTTCACATCAGCTGGACTTGCTCAAGAGTACCTGGGAGGGTAGTATTCAGGTGGTCCACACCTCATTCGTCCTGAGTTTGTTGCTCCTTCTACCTCTTTCCTCTATTTGATATAATCGTTGGATGTTGTCAAGTCATTTCTGATGTATGGCGCCCCTAAGGTGAATCTATCATGGGATTTTCTTGGCAAGATTTGTTCAGAGAAAGTTTGCCATTGCCTTCCCCTGAAGCTGAGAGACTGTGGCTTGCCCAAAGTCACCCAGTGGGTTTCATGGCAGAGCCGGGAATTGAACCCTGGTTTCCAGAGTTGGAGTCCAACACTCAAACTACACCACAATGGCTCTCGGCTTTAGGGTGCATCACATGGATACCAGGGAGGAATGTGCTTCTGTTGTTGTTGTTGTTGTTGCTGTTGTGTGCCTTCAAGTCATTTTCGACCGTATTCCTCCTGAGTTTGCTGTTCCTTCCCTCCTTCTCTATTTGATGTTGCTGTTGTGTGCCTTCAAGTCATTTCTGACGTATGGCAACCCTAAGGTGAAGCTATCATGGGGTTTTCTTGGCAGGATTTGTTCAGAGAAGGTTTGCCATTGCCTTCCCCTGAGGTTGAGAGGGTGTGATTTGCCCAAGGCCACCCAATGGGTTTCATGGCTCAGCAAGGATTCGAACCCTGATCTCCACTCCACAACCACTACGCCACGCTGGCTGGATATTAATTGTGATACTGGAGAAAAGTGCTCAGGGAAACAGAATCAACTGGGAGAGGAACAAAAGGAAGGAGAGCCCAGGACCAGATTAAGCTGAGGGTTGTAAAGAAAGCTATAAACATCAGAAAAAAAGACTTATTTGCCTAATGGTGGTTGAGAAATCCTTTCGAAAGTGAATTCAGCACAAGGAGTTGCAGCAATAGCAATAGCATTTACATTTCTATACTGCTTCGTAGTGATCGCAGCACTCTCTAAGGAGTTTATCACATGGAGGCAAATTGCTTAAATCCTATGCAGAAACGGGTGATTTTTCCGTTTGGATTAATGTTGTGTTATTTCTCTTTGACACCAACGTCGTGTGAAAAACTTTAAACTTCACTTTAAATCCAGTTTCTGCACGGGATCCTTCCCATGTGATAAACTCCTAAGTGGCTTACAATGTTTTTAGCCAATTGCCCCAACAAGCTGGGTACTTATTTTACCAAGAAAAAGATGTAAGGCTGAGTCAACCTGGAGCCTTGCAGGTTCGAACTCACAGCTGATTTCTTATTTATTTATTTATTTATTTATGGTAATGAATAATAGCCTACACTAGAAAAGTTAACTAAAATTGAACCTGTTTAGGGGTATATATTTAAATAGTTTTATCCCACCACCCACCACTCCTAAAATATGTCTACATTATAGAATATCCCCTCTAAAAATAGATTAAAAACCTAAAGGAGTCACATTTAAACATATGCTTGAAAGAAGTCAGTATAGGGAAATTGCAGCAGGATGGGGAAATAGCAAGAAGGGGTTTCCCTCTTCCTCCTAGGAGCAGCCCTCCCTGGATCTTAATCCCTTCTGCAAATGAGGGGAAAAACTTTCCCTTAAACAGGGATGGGAATCATGCAGCCTTCTAGGGACTGGACTGCATTGCCCAGCAGTTCTAGCTAGCATGGACATTGACAAGGAATGGTGGGAGTTGAGGCCCAAAAAAAACCCAGGAGGACCACTCCATTCAGAGCCAACCTCTAGAAAATGATGGGATAGTGCACTGGCACTTGCGGAGATTGTGCTCCTGTTCGTATCTTCATTGTCTTTTTCCCCCCAGTGGTAGACATCTAAAAAATAAAGTGATAAAATAATATTTTGTACAAGTGCACAACAACTTCAGATATCTCAATGCCAGCTCTTAAGGTTCTGTCATACTTTGCATACCAAGGAATGCAAGCCAAGATGAATCAAACTATTTGCAATATGTTGAGACTCATTCCAGACTCTGCCAGGGTGCCTTGTACCTTTCCCCTGGCTGTACAGTCAGCCCTCTATATCCACACCTTTTTATCCACAGATTCAACTACCCACAGCTTGAAAACGCACACACATTCCAAAAGCAAACCTTGATTTTGCCATTTTATCTAAGGGATGCCATTTTGCTTTGCCATTGTGCTTAATGGGACTTGAGCATCCACAGATTTTGGTATCCATGGGGGTCTTGGAACCAAACCCCAGCAGATATCAAGGGATACCAATGTATAAACCACAGTTTGTTAATCATTCCTGTTGTAGCCTCTCAAGGGGAAAATGAGAAACCAACGTTTTCTGGGCCTGTCAGGGGAAAGGGGGAAGGAATGGAAGAATAAGGTGGCAATATGCAGTAGCAATCGGGGGCCAGGATGCCAGTCTTTTTGCACAGCTTCCTGGTTCATCACCACTGCCACATTTTAACCTATGAAGCGCCTGTGACCAAGGAGAGATCTGGGATTTATTCTGGCTGGGACATTTTTTTGATCCCTTCAATTTGGGATATTCCAGGTTTTCTGGGACAAATGGAAACCGTACAAGGGGGTATCGTAAAGTTTTAGTTCTCACCTTTTAAGAAAATTGACAGAAAGTTTGTTTTGATTCGTAGTTGTCAACTTATCTCTACAAAGTCACTATTCAGATTTACACATTTTTCTTGACCCTTCAAATACCGTTATTGTAGAAGTCTGCAGACTTGCGCCTTAAACGACTCTTCCACTTTATGAATGACATTATCTGTGTTGTCAAATCGGTGAGCCTGCAACGGATTTTTCATTTTGGAGAAAAGAAAAAGTCACTTGGTGATGATGACACTGGCAAAATTTTATCAATATACAGTGGGCTCATTGTATATGTGGAGGATCCATTCTGGACCCCCCCCCCCCAGGTATGCAAAAAAAGTGGGACCTGAAGTCCTGTTGTTGTTAATGGTCATGTGCTCCTGCGCATGGTGCTATGGGTGCACCGTGAGCACGTGCACCATTAAAACATGCAGGGCTTGCCATCCGCATAAGCTTAAAGCCGTGGATGGCAAGCACACGTAAGGTGCAGGTGCGCTGTACCATAATAATTTCTGGGTGATAATTATTACTTTATGATAACAAGGCAGCTCACAAGATAAAAACATTCTAAAAATGTCTGATAAGAATTTAAAAGGTTAAAAATCATCAAATTAAAACAATAAAAATCAGAATAAAAACATACAAAAAGTTAAAACTTAACTAAAACACACACACCCATAAAAAAACACCACCCTGTCATGATTATTATGTTAAAAAGCCTGTCTAAATAAAAATGTTTTTGCTTGCCGGCAAATGGCAAGCAGGGAAGGGACCAGTCTAGCCTATAAGGAGCCCTGGTGGCACATCGGTTAAATGCCAGTCCTGCCGCCACAAGGTTGTGAGTTCGATCTCAAGGCTCCAAGGTTGACTCAGCCTTCCATCCTTTCGTAGGTCGGTAAAATGAGTACCCAGCTTTTGGGGGCAATTGGCTTACACATTGTAAACTGCTTAGGGAGTGCTTGTCCACTGATAAGGGGTATAGAAATGTCCTTGCTATCACTATTATTATAGCCTGCTGTGGAAGGGAGTTCCCGATGATGGGAGCAACCACTGAGAAGGCTCCCTCTTGTCCTCACCAAGCAAACCTGGGATGGTGGTGGGATCAAGGGAAAACCTTCCCCTGAAGACCTTAGGCCTTTGGCAGGTTTATATGGGGAGATGGGGTCTCTCATATAGGGCCTCGGCAGACGGCCAATAGGGTCGTCTCCGAGGCAAGGAAGAGGAGGGGCAGCCGCACAAGCGGCGCCCCTTCCTCCTCCCGAGGTTGCCCTCGGAGCTGCCGGCCCTCTGCACGGCCGGCGCGCTGAGGGCAACCTCCCGCCGCAGCATCCTCACACGCTGTGGCAGAAAAGCCAGGGAAAGTACGCCCGACGCGTTTAGGGCGCACTTTCCCTGTCTTCTGAAAGGAGCTCTGATTTTGCGCTCCTTTCAGAGGCGCTGACAGTGCGCCGCGGTGCGGCTGCAGCGGTCCCGCGGCGCACCGTCCCAGGGCGTCCCCGCCGCCCTGGTCTGCTTCCCCCCATAGTCTGGACCTAAGCCTATTTGCATCACTGCTGAGGTTGGGATTCTTTACTGACCACCAAAATCAGAAGAGATGCATCCTGCTATTTTCCTGTCATTTGACATGTTGCAAGGATATAATCTGCAAAAATTTCCCAAAATAAAACCCTGAGGTCCCTGGGAGGCCCCTGCAGATTATGTCCTTGTAGCACCTCCAGCTACAGACAAATAGCTGGATGCATCTCTGCTGGTAGGGAAATGTCCACTGTATGGGGACATATGGGTAAACACACAGTCACAATTATGAGAATTATGAGCATTGTAAATATGTGTGAGAAGAGGAAGGAGCCCCTACTTCTGCTTCCTTTCCTGCTTGCAGCTTCTTCTGAATACCGAGTTCAACCTGCAGCCAAAAGTCCCTAGAGCTTTTGCAGTGATTCCAGAGTACATTTCTCAGAAGGCACAAAAATAACAAAAGACACTTGACAGTCAAAAGGAATGAAAAGAGAAAGAAAGAAACAAATTCTGAATTATTCTCTATTACGCCCAGCATGTTTCTGAAATGCAATTCTTTTTTTCCTCTGAAAACATAAGAATATATATATCGAAATGTTAAAAAAGTAACACATTAAAATCACTGAGAAATATTTAAAATGATATTGTAGTTATTTATATTTGTATAATTACTGTAATTTTTATCCTGCCTTTCTCCCAGTGCAGGGTTCCTTAAAAACAATACAATTTAAAAAACTCTTAATATAAAGGTTAAAATGCGATCACACTGTATTATAATCACATTGTAATGGCATGATGGAATTAATGCGTATCTAGAAATTGAGGAAACACGAGTATCAAATTTCAGAAATTCATTGGACGAATAGGAAGTAATGTTTCAATTCCATGTACAGTTGTCCCTCCACATTTGCGGATTCAACTTTTGCGGATTTGATTATTCATGGATTGTATTAGTATGTTCTCTCTAGGAATCTCTAGGTCCTCCAGTGCAACTCTATGGTCAACTTTAACCAAAAGTCGCACTGAAGGACCTAGAGATTCCTAGAGAGAACACTCCACTAGGCATTTGTAGCTCCTCCAGCACAATTCTATGGTCAATGTCTGCCAGATGTTGATCATAGAGTCGCACTGAAGGACCTAGAGATTCCTAGAGAGAACACT
This sequence comes from Phrynosoma blainvillii, assembly GCA_026167975.1. NCBI lineage: Eukaryota > Metazoa > Chordata > Lepidosauria > Squamata > Phrynosomatidae > Phrynosoma > Phrynosoma blainvillii. Next base: position 165,397,778 of record JANUYF010000002.1, on the reverse strand, counting down.
CCACTAGGCATTTGTAGCTCCTCCAGCACAATTCTATGGTCAATGTCTGCCAGATGTTGATCATAGAGTTGCACTGGAGGACCTAGAGATTCCTAGAGAGGTGTTCTCAGGTCAAAACATAGTGTTTTTGTTATTTGCAGTTTTTTTACTTTCACGGGGGTCCTGTGCCCCTAACCCCAGCGAATGTGGAATAACCACTGTATAGGCAATTGTAGTTATTTGGATGTTTATAAGGTGTTTAAATTTCATGTCTGTTTTGTTGTATGACGTATGATGGTTGTTTATGTCTATGCCTTATAGCTTTTGAAAATGTGTTTTTAGAAAAATAAAATAAAATAATACAATCAAACTAACTAATTTTTACAAAGTTAAAACAGCATTAACAGGCATTTAAAACATGGTGAAATAAATAAATAAATAAATAAATAAATAAAAAACTGTGCACCCTCCCCATTAAAAGCTCTATTTGCTGCCACTAAATGCTTTCTTAAATAAAAACATCTTCACATGCCAGTGGGAAGAAAGTAGCAAATGGAGCAACTGGTCGTCTTGTGGGAAGGAGTTCCACAGCCATGGAGAAGGCTCTCTCTCAAATCTTCATCAGCCGCACCTGCGAAGGTCCTGGGACGAGAGAAAGCCCTCCCCTGCAGATCTTAATGCATGTGCTAGTTTACATAAGGAGATTGAGGGTTGCTGCTGCTACTGCTGCTGTTGTTGTGTGCCTTCTTCAGGTTATTTCTGACTTTTGGCACCCCTAAGGTGAACCTATTAATGGGGTTTTCTTGGCAAATTTCTTCAATGGGGATTTTGCCATTGCTTTTCCCTGAGGCTGAGAGAATGTGACTTGCCCAAAGTCACCTAATGGGTTTACATGGCTGAGCTGAAATTTGAACCATGTAGTGTAGTGGTTTGAGAGTTGGACTATGACTCTGGAGACCAGGGTTCGATTCCCCACTCAGTCATCAAACCTACTGTGTGACCTTGGGCAAGACACACTCTCTCGGCCTCTAGGGAAGGCCATGGCAAACCTCCTCTGAACAAATCTTTCCAAGAAACCCCATGACAGGGTAGCCGTAGGGACATCGTAAGTCAGATTATGAAGGCACACAACAACTCCAGAGTCACAGTCCAATGCTCAAACCACTACATCATATGATCTCTCAAATAGTCTGGACCCAAGCTGTGTAGGACTTTAAAGGTGACCAACACTTTGAATTCTGTCCAGAATCGGCCCAGTAGCTAATGTAGTTGTTTTGGGGTGTGTGTGTGTGTGTCTGTGTGTGTATGAGAGAGAGATGATCCTTGTATGAAGCCCCTGTCAAGTCTGGCCACAGTATTTTAGACCCACTGAAGCTTCCAAATATTTTCCAAAGGCAGACCCATATAGAATGTGATAAAGTAGTCCAAACAAGATGTAACCAAGGCATGTGTCAGCATAGCTAGATCTGATTTCTCAAGGGACGGGTGCAAATGGCATACTAGCTTTACCTGTGCAAATGCACTCCTGGGCAGAGCTGAAATTGGGCATCCAGTCTCAGATCTGGCTTCAGGAGCAGAACAATTACAAGTTATACCTCAAACTACTACAGATATTGATCCTGTCTTTAGTGAATACATTGGCTGGAATTCTGTTGGTGATGGGTGAAGCGACAAATATCAGTGGCTTTTTTTAAAAAAAAGTTTGTCATGCAGGGAGATATTCAGTACTTTGTATAGCACACCTGCCCTAATACATGCAACTAACCTGTTTGGTCCATGGTCATTTAGTGGCCAACAGAGATGGTTGGAGGAGGTATACCAGCATGGCAGAGAAGACATCCCCTCCGCCCCTATCTCTCGTTTCTTGCCGGAGATTTGGAGGATGGTGTCACCCCGTGTTGCTTGCTGCAGAAATGCAACCAGATTCTGCCGTTCCTTGGCTATTAACTGGCCACAGGGATGCGCTCCTGCATTGGACAAATGGGGGAAGAAAAGCAAGTGATAGTATGCATTGAGGTCTGTCAGTCCCATGTAGGATCATCCCTATTATAGAATCATAGAATCATAGAGTTGAGAGACCACAAGGGCCACCCACTCCAACCCCCTTCTGCCATGCAGGAACTCAAAAACAAAGCATCCCTGACAGATGGCCATCCAGCCTCTGTTTAAAAACCTCCAAAGAAGGAGACTCCACCACAGTCTGAGGGAAAGTGTTCCATTGTTGAACAGCTCTCACTGTCAGGAAGTGCCTCCTAATGTTGAGGTGGAATCTCTTTTCCTGTAGCTTGCATCCGTTGTTCTGGGTCCTATTCTCTGGAGCAGCAGAAAACAAGCTTGCTCCATCCTCAGTATTCCTTCAAATATTTAAACAGGGTTAGACTTGTTTCTATATACAGAGAAAAGGGAAGAGCTATGTGGCTATTCAGATATACGGTACCCTAGAAATATTTAGTTTTATTATTGCGTACAACCACCTCTTTAAGAAGTGGCACCCCATACCATTCTTTTGTTTAGCATAAATGTGCAAGCTACTTTTGTCCAAACTGAAAAGGACCTATTCAATAGGGTTGGCATTTGTCTTGGAAAACCTGGAAAATCCCAGATTGGAGAGATTAAAAGGTGTCCCGGCAGGATGAGCCAGTTCAAGTAAATTTCGGATTTCTCCTTCCTCACAGGACAATGGGTAGGTTAAAATGCCGCAGTGGCAATGGAGCAGGGAACCATGCAAGAAGACTGGTGGGAGTTGCTTCTCTCCTTGAAGGCTCCAGTTACTATTGCACAGAGGTTTCATTGCCACCTTATTCTTCACCTTATTCTGATTCTTCCACTCCCTCCCTGTTTCCCCCAACAGGCCCAGAAGGCAGGAAAGGAAAGGAGGCGAGCAACGATAGCCTTGTGTTGTGGGTGACTGTGTCAGGGGCTTGAGCCTAGAGCTAGGATGCACAGTGGAACTTCACTTCCAAATAGCCTTGAGAGAGTAAAGAGAGTCCTTTTACTTGCTGGTGCTGCTTGGAAGCCTTCCTTTCTTCACTCTAGTTAGAGGGAAAAGAAGAAAAACAGAGCTCTTAGCATAGTGCTGGCATTGAGGTTGAAACATAATGGTAGAAAAAAATGCAACAATTAACATGGTGAATTTTCATAATCAGGATGCAAATTAATAATATTCATGCAAATTAAATGTCCAGATATGAAGGACTGAAATATGACAACCTTATATCCAAGCCATGCTTCATAGTGATGCTTCACTTCTCTAAGGATACTGCCAGAGACACGCTGGGCAGTTTATTCCATTTCACCTTCCTTAAAAGATTTTCTGAAGAGAACAAACAAAAATGGTGGAAGCGCTAGACATGAATGATGGTTTTATCTGGACCCCCTGTAAAATTCTGTAAACTTAGGCATGGCAACTGTATAAAAGACACACTTGGAAGCATCCCAAGTGTTGCCTTGGATATTGTTTCTTTCCAGAAAAGATTCAAAGCATTAGCAAGGCAACATCTGTTGCAAAATGAAAAGGCTAGCTTTCAATAGCTAGATGTGGAGTCCTGAGTAATTCAAAAGCTTGCATGCTTCTGTGCTGGGTTATCTTATTGGCAGCTGAGAGGCAGAGGTATAGCATATACATGATGTATGGATAAGTGTGATAATTGTAGTGTTCATGCATGCCAACATGTCCTGGCTGCCAAAGATGCCTCCGTTTGTCAATAGTGAAACAATGGCTCGTCTAACTTACTGGGTCATCATTGCAAAAATGGTGAGATGAAGGGAGCAAGACATTTTTAAGATGCATCTGGGCTGGGAAATGAAAGTGACAATTGACAGACCTGCCTTGGGACTGGGAAGCAGGCCATCAGTTGCCAAATCGGAGAAGGGCCAAACACTGGGTGTAGCTGCATCTCTCAAGAAGACAGGTATGGATTTTTATGCCATAGGTTGCCCTCTTAGCAGAAATATACTTTTTGGACTACAGTTCTTATGGTTCCTGTAGTCCAGAACATATTATATTAAAAGCAGGCTTGAACACAGAAGAAGGAGGAGTGAAAATAGGAGGAAGAAATATAAACAATCTAAGATAATCAAGTGACACCATTCTACTAGCGGAAACCATCACAGACCTAGAGCAACTACTAAGGAAGATCAAGGAAGAAAGTGCAAAGGCAGGCTTATTGTTGAACATAAAGCAAACAAAGATAATGACCATGGAGAATCCTAGACAATGAAGAAACAGAAGTAGTAAAATAGTATATGCTGTACCTCTCATATCTGGGGTCAAACATTGATCAGACTACAGTCAAGAAATCCTAAAATGCTAAGAGTGGAGAGAGCGGCTATGAAAGAACTAGAAAAGATCCTAAAGTACAACTGAATACAAAAGTTAGAACCATACAAGCCATTGTATTCCTTATTACCATGTAGGGATGGGAGAGCTGGACAGTTAAGAAAGCGGATAGGAAGAAAATCAATGCATTTGAGATAGGATATTATGGACAGCAAGGTGGAGGATAGGGACTCTGGTCACCCTGATACTAGAAAATCTTCTTCCTTTTCCTTCCCATCCTCTGGCAATATATCTTGCCATTCCACATCATGCAGATCTTGAACTAGTTTGCCTCTCTCTCTCTCTCTCTTGACATTCCTCAGATGGTTCAAAAAATTCAGTGTCATCTCGCTGTAACTTTCCCAATCTCTGTTTGTAAACAGAGGAACAGGGTGTTGCTGGTTTTGCTGAGTGTGTACTGTTCCTCCTCTATCCCTTGTCTCATTTGGTACCCAGGACTAGCTAAGTCATACGTGCAAAAAAGTTTTGTTTGATATTTTATGGCAGGAAGCTGTGGACTAAACAGTGCCACACAACAGGTTATTCCAGAGATGGTTCCGGTAACCTTCCAGTCCCAGCCTTTTTGACCCAACAAATTAGACCTAATAGTATACGGTATTTCTGTCCGGCACCAAATCCCATGAAAAGTTGGAAGAGCTTTTAAAAAAGGAATGAAAAACAAGGCAATCATGTTTATTTCACAAAAGGTAACTGGAAATTATTTTAAGTCCATCAAGATAATGCAATAAAATGTGTCACCTGGAATACTGTGTCCAGTTCCGGGCACCACAATTCAAGAAGGATGTTGAGAAACTGGAGCGTGTCCAGAGGAGGGCGACCAAAATGGTGAAGGGTCTGGAAACCATAAAGCCCTATGAGAAGAGACTTAGGGAACTGGGTATGCTTAGCCTGGAGAAGAGACAGCTAAGTGGTGATATGATAGCCCTCTTTAAATATTTGAATGGATGTTACATTGAGGAGGGAGCAAGCTTGTTTTCTGCTGCTCCAGAGAATAGGACCTGGAACAGCAGATGCAAGCTCCTCAACATAAGGAGGAACTTCTTGACAGTAAGGGCTGTTCGACTGTGGAATAGACTTTCTCAGAGGATGGTGGAGTCTCCTTCTTTGGAGGTCTTTAAACATAGGCTGGATGGCCATCTGTCACAAGGGATGCTGTGTATTCCTGCATGGCAGAATGGGATTGGACTGGATGGCCTTTGGGGTCTCTTCCGACTCTACGATTCTATGATTCTATGAACTTTATCACACGGGGGAAATCCTGTGCAGAAATGGGGTTTTAAATTGGGGGGGAAAACCCCAGACAGTGGAAGACACTCCCTAAGAGCATTTTTGAATCTCCTTCTTTGGAAGATTTTAAACAGAGGCTGGATGGCCATCTGTCACAGGGAGTGCATTGATTGTGAGTTCCTGCATAGCAGGGCATTGAATTGGATGGCCATTGAGGTCTCTTCCAACGCCATGATTCTATGAAATGAGACAAAGGGCTAACTTCTGTTTAAATCCCCTACATGTGATGACAGTGGCTCAAGTGGTTAAGACGCTGACTCTGTTGATTGCAAGATCGGCAGGTTGGCAGTTCGAGGCCCCAGTGCTGCATGATGTGGGGAGCTCCCATCACTAGTCCCAGCTTCTGCCAACCTAGCAGCTCAAAAACATGCAAATGCAAGTAGATAAATAGGTATCACTTTGGTGGGAAGGTAAACAGCGTTCTGTGCTATCATGCTGGACACAGGATCACAGAGTAGTCTCTGAATCAACCCTAGTGGCACAGTGGTTAAATGCCCGTACTGCAGCCACTCACTCATAAACCACAAGGTTGCGAGTTCAGTACCAGCCAGGGCTCAGGCATGACTCAGGCCTGCATCCTTCCGAGGTTGCTAAAATGAGTACCCAGCTGTTGGGAGGCAATGAGCTTACAGTTGTAAACCGCTTAGACACCCCATAGCACGGTATGAAGCGGTATATAAAATGAAGCTGCTTGCTTGCTTGCCAACGCTGGCTCTTTGGCTTGGTAACGGAGAGGAGCACCGGCCCCTACAGTCGGACACAACTTGACAGCCTTGTCAACAGGGAATTCCTCTACCTTTTACCTTCACACTTGTGCTGAATTTCTGGCATGGTTTGCCAAGGAGGGCACAGCACTAAACCCATTTAAACCACTTCTTTTGGATCCACAGCATTCCCCACTTCTTTTGAAATAAATGGATTCAGTGCAAGTGTGAACACGCTGTCTATTTGATTCGGTTCCTGTGGCGTGGTCACTCCATTGCTGAATGTGAATGCGAAGTGGATTAAACTAAAGCGGGTAGGTTCCATCACAGCTCAAATAGTGTGAACGTTTATTTGGTGCTAAGTGACTTCATCACTTCGACTAAAAAAAAAAAAAAAAGATTTATTTTGTAGTGGGAATTGGGCCATAATGGCCTAAATCTTGCTGTTAGCGCTGAAGAGAGAAGACTCATTGAATCAATGGGATTTACTGACATGTTAATTCAATAACTGAATGTTATCTATTCAATTATTTGGGTACTATTCAACTTGTCAGTGTAGATACTATTGAGTGTATATATTCAATTAACCAACAAAATCCTACCTACTGAGTTATGCAAATATGTGCATAATGTATGTACATCTGATCTTTACAATCCTTTGTTCTAAAAGAGAGAAACACTGGAAGACTCTTCTCTCAGTCCCACCACCTTCTCCGGCTCATCTGTTGTGGAAAAAGGAGATATTAGTATCTTTAAATGTTTTCGCTGTTCTGTATTGATCTTGATTTTTAAATCACTTTCAACACAACCTGAATATCAGGGTTCACTATGTTGCAGAGAAGCCTCCATTCATTAACATTTTAATTGGGAGAATGGGCACCCAGTAACAATATGAAAATGCACTGGGTGACCTTCGCACAAGTCACACTTTCTCAGCCTCTGAGGAAGGCAAAGGCATACCCCCATATGAACAAATCTGGCCAAGAAATTCCCCAGGATAGGGGTTTTCCCTTAGGGCTGCCATAAGTCTCACACACTTGAAGGCAGACAACAAAACTGTATGAGGGCATTGCCCTCCTAAATAGGGATTCTTCTCTGAAAGTTTTTCATTCATTCCCCAAATTTCTAGATTGAAGAAACTTTAGAGTCAGGATGGTTTAGTGGCTTGAGTGTTGGACTATGACTTTGGAGGCCAGGGTTCAAATTTCCCACTCAGCCACAAAACCCACTGGGTGACCTTTGTGAGTCACACTCTCTCAGCTTCAGGGGGAGGCAAAGGTGTTGTGGTCTGAGCATTGGACTATGACTGCAGACCAGGGTTCAAATCCCTTCCCAGCCATGGAAACCCACTGGTTTAAACATTTAAAGATATTGGGTGACCTTTGTGTGAGTCACACTCTCTCAGCCTCAGGGGGAGGAAAAGGTGTTGTGGCTTGAGCTATGACTCTGGAGACCAAGATTCGATTCTCAGCTCGGCCATTAAACCCACTGGGTGACCTTGGGCGAGTCACACTCTCTCAGCCTCAAAGGAAGGCCACGGCAAACCCCTCTCTGAACAAATCTTGCCAAGAAACCCCAGTGATAAGGAGTGCCTTAAAGGCACACAGGAAGAAGCAGCTCCTGCTCTCCTCTTATCTCCTTCTGGGATCCCTTTAAGCAAGAGAACAAAGCCCATCATCCCCTCCCTCCTTGGCTTGGCCTCTCGCTGAGGGGCGTTTAGAAATTCCTCACATATTCTCCTCATATTTCCCCCCCGCTCCCCCTCGCGCGCCTTGCCCTCCTCCAGCCAATCAGGTGGCGCGAGGGGAGGAGTCACGAGGTGGTCCGATGGAGCGTGGGCAAGCGGCGGGCCAATCGCTGGCGCCTGAGGAGCCGGGGGCGGGGCCTGAGGAGAGCGGCCTTTGTTCCCTGTCAGAGCGGGGAAGCTTCCCTCAGTTGGGCGAGGAAGGGAGGGAAGAAGGAGTGGGGGAGTGTTGTCGCACCTATGAACCCTGAGCCCCATTTAGGAGTGTACCATTGGGGGCGAGGGGCGGTCAGAACGAGGACATTCCTCCATAAATAGACTTCTACCAGCGAGGGGGGAGTGGCTTCAGTGTTGGACTAGGACTCTGGGGAATCTAGGTCCGAGGTTGAGAGTGTGTGACCTAGGCTGAGAGAGTGTGACTCCGCCCAAGGGAAACACCCCCAGTGGGTTTCCATGACTAGATTCTCATAGTATAAATGAAATAGGTTGTAGTGGGTATATAAAATTCCCTATTAGTAATAATATACAGCTAAGATGACAGTGAACAGCCCAATGCAATGCTCAAAGTGCATTATCTAGAACCTTGTATAATCCTCTCCTTATAATTTACATGACTCAAGGCAAAACCCCTCAGAACAAAGTAGTGGAATTCAAAGACATTTTAGGACTTTATCACACAGGGAAAATCCAGTACAGAAATGGGATTTAAACAGAAAATAGATTTTCACACACTGGTGTTGAAAGTGTGCTTAACCCGAACGGAAAGTAGTTTTACAGTCATTTATTATTACCATTTACTAACAATATAAATGTGACTTCTTCAGTTAAATTTGGTCCTGTTTTTTGGGTTTTTTCTGTAGGAACAGAGATCCTCTCCTTTCACTGGAAATATCAAGGACTGAACCTGACTGGGGCCTTGTCCATGCTAACGGTATAAACATCCACAAGATCCCAGTTGCAAAGATCTCATGGATCACAAGATTCCACAAGAACATCCACAAGATCTCAGAATGCAAAAGCTGGTTTTGGTGTGGCATTAAAAGATCCAGCCGCCACCATTAGGTACTGAGGAAGCTGCCCCAGGCAGCAGGTTGTTAGCAGCCATGCCTTTTGCCATTATTGTATTTTTATCCACAGGGTTTGGGAAAGTTGCTTATGGAGTTTTCTGCCATGTGCCAAAATAACTAGGGGGGTTGCAGACTGCCAGAAATAGTGCAAATTGAGTCCACTTTTAGGGTTAGGGAATCATGGGAACTGTAGTTTATTGTGGCAGCAGAGCTCTCTCTCAGAAAAGGCTCAATGTCTCAGAAAAAACCCAAACACAATTCCCATGATTCCCTAACCCTAAAAGTGGATTCAATTTGCACTATTTCTGGCAGTCTGCAACCCCCCTAACCTAGCACCTTAATTTGGGTGCATGTTGCGTGCTGCTCTGCCTGCAAAATATCTCAGGCCAATTGACCACCAGTACATTTTTGCATCTGAAGGGACAAACTCCTTTGGAATGTGTTCTTTATTTTTAAAAAAGGCATAGATAATGGAGATGGCAACTTCATATTTCCCAAGGCTTGACCTGCCTTGATCCACACCCTCGATAACATACTCCTAGCTTAGCTTATCTGTACGGAAAATACCCAAGAAACAAAGATCAAAGCATTGCTGCACATTTCAGCTGTCCTTTGTGTATGTTGCAAAACAAAAGGCCTCTGGACAGAAAGGCCACTCAGTAATTAGCCCTTGCACCAGTTGCCCGAAAGTGAAAGTGACTGCGCTCTGGTGCACCTTCTGGGCCAGTTTGGAGGGCTTGAGAATTGATTTCCCACGCGATTGTCCTGCTCCGGCGCAAGGCAATCGTACAGCTTTGACCAGGGGTAGGCAACCTTTCTCCTTTAAGGGCCAAGGGACTTCAGCTCCCAGAATCCCAGGAGCTATTGGCCAACATGGGACTATTGGCCAACATGGCTGAGGCTTCTGGGAGCTGAAGTCCCTCGGCCCTTAAAGGGGAAAGGTTGCCTACCCCTGGCTTTGACAATGCTCATGGATGGGACTCCTCAGCAGGAGTCCTGATGCTCCTCAGCAGATCTCATGGAATCTTGTGATCCATGAGATCTTTGTGATTGAGATCTTGTGGAGGAGAGAGGGGATGATGGAACAACAACAAAGCCCTCTTCTCTAGACTGGCGTTTGTGGTGGGTCCTTTTGTCCTGGCTCCCTCAGCCTACCCAAGGGTTATTCAGACGTTGTGTGTGTGTGTTTTTTAGCACAACTATTCAAATAATCTCACTCCGGTTTTGTTGGTCACACTATTTTCTTTATTGGAACCACATCCATGCACATCTCTGCGAATTGCCTTGCTCACACGTGTCAGCCTTGCGAATAAAGATGGAGTCGATGATGCAGATGTATTTGAAACACTTTCAAGGCATGCAGAGTTTTATCCTGGTTTATCCCGGGTCTATTCGCATCGGTTATTTGCACAGCCAACAATGCGAATCTTTTAGGAAAACTCTGGGGCGGGGGGGGGGGGGGAATGAGATGGATTATCTCAAGTTTAGTGGGTTTTTTGGCACACACACACACACCCAAACTTAATTGGATGCATTTGAAATGTACATGAACAACAAAGATTCAATCCACAATCTATCGGGATTATTCTCACCATCTGAATAACCCCACAGGCAGCCTTTTATATCCCCTCTTAGGCTGGGAAGCAGATGTTGGCAATGCTGCTGGCTCAGTACCAGAGAAGCTTAGAGCCTATGGATATGTAGTATCTGACATTTCATCTTGCATTGTTTTTTTTTCCCCTCTCCTTAAAAATCTGCTTTGTGATTCCTTTCTCTAATTATATACGCCAGTAGTAGGCTGTATTGCCAGAATGTTTTGTAATGGATGTTGTGGCACAGACAAATGAAACTTGATTGATGATAATAGATTATCTAGAAGAAGAAAGATGAACAATATCTCTTCCCCCCTCCCTTCTCATTTCAAGTCCCTTGAAAGTAATCTGCCAGCAGTGGTTATCACATTGCAAACAAATCCGAGAGAGAAGCATTTCTGTTTCTCTCTCGCCACATGAAATCAAAACACATTATTTCTCTTCTGGTTATAAAAGAATGGGAGAGGATGGTAAAAGCGTCCCTTTTGCCAAACGGATTTTCCCAGCTTGGCAAAGCCAGCATTTTTGCTACCACCCTCCCACGCTTTTACAACCGGAAGAGAATGAAATAGGAAAACGCTTTTCTTTCGCTGCCTTCCAGGTTTGTTTGCAATGTGATAAGACAGTCGGTCCACTCTCTTTTCTCTTGGTTAAACCCTTGTGGCTCTCTTTCTCCCCAGAGAATGGGCTGCAGGAAAAGGGACAGGTGGTGTCCATAGATCACCTGCAGATGGTTGCTGAGGCTAATGGTTGCTTGATGCCAGATGGAGGGCCCCAGGTTGCCCATGCCAGACCTAGAGCAACAGACTAGCATTTGTATCCCCAAATAGCTGCATTTCCTCTCATCAGGACATCCCAAGAAATAAACCAATGGCAGAATGGTACCGTTCTTGACTTAATGTGGTTCCATCTTGTTACGTGTTTGAGGGCTCTTATTTATTTAACATGGGTCAACAGTGTGATGCAACAGATTTAAAAAGCCAATGCGATTCTAGGCTGCATCAATAGAAGTGCAGCATCTAGATCGAGGAAACATGCAGGGGGAGCTGTGTTGGCCATTTAGCAAATTCAAACAAAAATCCACCAAACAGTGATACTTTTATTGGCCAACCAAAATGCGCAATATACTTGTTGCAAGCTTTCGAAGCTCCACTGGCTGCTTCTTCATCAGGCAAGATGTTACAAACCAAACAGGAGAAAAACAATTGGAGATCTTAGTCAGATGCCTGCATTTTGAGATTTCTGTCCTTAGTTAAGATGGTAAGTGGAGGGTATGTTTTGCAGGCTGGCCCTTCCTCCTTCTGTCCATGTGGCTTTTGGGAGATTTGTAAAGATCGAGGGAAGTTATAGTACTACTCTATTCTTCTTTGGTTAGGCCTCACCTGGAATACTGTGTCCAGTTCTGGGCACCACGATTCAAGAAGGATGTTGAGAAGCTGGAGGGTGTCCAAAGGAGCGCAACCAAAATGGTGAAGGGTCTGGAAACCATAAAGCCCTATGAGGAATGACTTAGGAAGCTAGGTATGTTTAGCCTGGAGAAGAGAAGACTGAGAGGTGATATGATAGCCGTGTTTAAATATTTGAAGGGATGTCATATTGAGGAGGGAGCAAGCTTGTTTCCTGCTGCTCCAGAGACTAGGACCCTGAACAATGGATGTAAGCTCCAGGAAAAGAGGTTCCACCTCAACATTCGGAGGAACTTCCTAACAGAGAGAGCTGTTTGACAGTGGAAGACACTCCTTTGGAGAGTGGTGGAGTCTCCTTCCTTGGAGGTCTTTAAACAGAGGCTGTATGGTCATCTGTTGGGGATGCATTGATTGAGAGTTCCTGCATGGCAGAAGGGGGTTGGACTGGATGACCCTTGGGGTCTCTTCCAACTCTATGATTCTATGATTCCATGGACTTTATCACATGGGGGAAATCCCATGCAGAAATGGGGTTTAAAATAGGAAAAAAACTGCAAAAGCAGGTAGATTTTCAGACAACGTCACTGTTAAAGTGTGGTTAACCTGAATGGAAAGTAGTCAAAAGCTGCTTCTTTTTACTTTCGGAAAATCCTGAAAGTAAAAAGGAGCGGCTTTTGACTACTTTCTTTTCGGGGTAACTATACTTTAACAGCGATGTGTGTCAGAATCAATCCACTTTTGTGGGTTTTCCCCACCTTTTAAATCCCGTCTCTGCATGTTGTGTTAGCATCATCTCTACATTAACCACATTCCTCGTCTGGATCTTTCCAGAGCTATATGAAAGTACAAATGGAGATAGTTGACTGAGTCAGCGGGAGCCTTCCTCTGGCCTTGAATCTTAGCTGTTAACATGCCTCATAAATCAATTTCCAACTTAGATTAGAAATGAAGAGGTCAGGATACCAGATCAGGCCACACTGATTCCATATGACTCATTCTATTTATGCTTAAATTCCCAGAGAAAAAGAGAGGTGTATATATATATATATATATATATATATATATAGGAAAGGAATATATATATATATATATATATTCCTATATATATATATATTCCTATATATATATATATATATATATAGGAAAGGAATATATATATATATATATATATATATATAGGAAAGGAAAGATAGCACAAAAGCTACTTTCTCTTCCAGAGAAAGTATTTGTCAGAGAGACATGATCTGCAGGGAGATGTTTCAGATGGAAAGGAAATTATTGTTAAAGTGTGATCAAAGCTTCCTTTCATTAGGCAGGAAATACTCTTCTGTTCAATGTTGCTTACATTCCTGAAAGAGGAGCAATAATTCTAATCTAAGGCATCCTTGTAAAGGTACACTGTATTGATTTTATTAAACAAGACAAGGGGAGCCAGTACTATTATCAAATGGGAAAACCCCAAACCATTTCCTCCTGTCCTATCCCTTCATTTATCTAGGAATAAGGACAGTGGCGGGAGATGGGGGGGAAGCAGATAAAAAGAAAATCAACTCATTTAAAATGTGCTGAAGAAGAGTGTGGAGGATACTGTGGAAAGCCGAAAAAGACAAACAAATTGGTTTTGGATCAAGCCCCAAATTTCCCTGGAATCCAAGATGATCAAACGGAGGCTGTCGTATTTTGGCCACATTGTGAGAAGTCATGAATCATTGGAAAAGACAATAATGCTAGTAAAGATGGGGGGAAGTAGAAAGAGAGGAAGACCACAGGCCAGATGGATGGACTCTATTAGAATCATAGAATCATAGAGTTGGAAGAGACCCCAAGGGCCATCCAGTCCAACCCCATTCTGCCATGCAGGAACTCCCAATCAAAGCATCCCCGACAGATGTCCATACAGCCTCTGTTTAAAGACCTCCAAGGAAGGAGACTCCACCACTCTCCGAGGGAGTGTGTTCCACTCCAACTATTAGAGAGGTTACGGGCCTGAAAGTACAAGATTTAAGCAGAGCATTGGAAGACATCCAATATCTCATCCACAGAGTTGCCATGAGTTGAGGGCAACTGGAGGCTATTTAGTGACAAGAAAGGAATTTGAAGACTTATGGAAGACAGAAGCAGTAGAAGATGAGAAGAAACAAGAGGCACAGAACACAGTCTGACTCCAATATTATGGCTCTCGTATATATAAATAACAGATCCGGATGGAAGTCGCTCCTAATGCTTAGCTGAAGTCTGAGGGAAGAGCTGTTCATTTTTCCAAATTCCTTTCCCCCTCTCTCTGCTAGATCTTCTGAGATATTTTATTCTCACTTGACATTTCTGGACAAGATCCTTCTTTTTGTGAGGAAATATAACAGTGTGAATGAAGTCTTGCTCCTAAAGGCAATTGCTACGAAAGGAAGAGACGAAAGCAGAAATTGCTTTGGAGTCAGATCTTGCTGGATGATCGTACAGAAGGACCGCATGCTCTTCACTTGCATTCATGGGAGCACAGCCTTGGCCATAGTCTAGTTGGCTGAAGGTCATTAGGGACGTAAAAGAAGCCCCTGTGATGCTCATTGAGGTCACAACGGGACAGAGGAGTGACGTTGGCGGGCTCTGACTACCCCAAGGACTGTGAAAACCAAGGAACTTCAACTATCCTGATATTTGCTGGAAGTCAAACTCAGCAAAACCCTCAAGGTCTAGCAAATTCCTCACTAGAAGACAATTACATTGTACAAAAGGTGGAAGAGGCAGTCAGTTATTTTGGATCTGATCCTAACTAACAGGGAAGACTTAGGGGGGTTGCAGACTGCCAGAAATAGTGCAAATTGAGTCCACTTTTAGGGTTAGGGTTAGTGCTAGGGAATCATGGGAACTGTATTTTATTGTGGCACCAGAGCTCTCTGACAGAGAAGGCTCAATGTCTCAGAAAAAACACAATTCCCATGATTCCCTAGCACTAACCCTAACCCTTGCACTATTTCTGGCAGTCTGCAACCCCCCTTAGGGCCTTTGCAGACTGCCAGAAATAGTGCAAATTGGGAACTGTATTTTTTTCTAAGACATTGAGCCTTCTCTGTCAGAGAGCTCTGGTGCCACAATAAATTACAGTTCCCATGATTCCCTAGCACTGAGCCAGGGCAGTGCCTCAATTTAAAGTGGACTCAGTTTGCACTATTTCTGGCAGTCTGCAAAGGCCCTTAGTTAATGGGGTGCAAGTGGTTGGATCCTTAGGCGGGAGTGATCATGTCCTCCTGGAGTTTATTATACAGTGGAAAGGAGAAGCCAGGCATAGTCAGACATGCATTCTAGACTTTAGGAAAGCGGATTTTACTAAACTTAGAGAAATACTGGGGGTGATCCCATGGACGGGAATACTAAAAGTCGCAGGGGTTTTATTGGTTTGTACTGTTTGCTTGCTTTTAATTGTTATGTTTTGAATTGTTAGATGGTTTTAATTGACATGTAGTTTAATGACTTTTTAAGTGGGGGGAGGGTATTATATTATTTTAAGCTGTATGCATTTTAGTCTTGTAAACCACCCAGATTGGCTCGCCACCAGGCAGTATATAAATAAAAAATATTATTATTGTTGTTATAATAATAATAATAATAATAATAATAAATTTTATTTATAACCCGCCCCTCTGCTCAGCAATCGGGGCGGCGTACAACAGATTAAAAATACAAGAGATAAAAACATTCCATATTCCCCTCCCTAACCACCCACCCCTTAAACCTGAATGGAAATTAAAAGAGAAGGGAGTTCAAGACAGATGGGAGTTTCTCAAAAGGGAGATACTGAAGGCACAATTTCAAACAGTTCCAATGAGGAAGAAAAATGGGAGCTGTCTCAAGAAACCAGGATGGATGACTAAGGAACTTTCAACTGAGCAATTGAACTAATTTTTAAATGGAATATGTATAAGAAATAGGAAAAAAGGGAAATCACCAAAGATGAATTCAAACAAAGAGTGAGCACATGTAGGGGTAAAGTCAGAAAAGCTAAAGCGCAGAATGAACTCAGGCTTGCTAGAGAGGTTAAGAACAATAAAAAGGGCTTTTTTGGGTATGTCAGCAGCAAAAGGAAGAAGAAGGAAATGGTAGGGCCACTGTGTGGAGAAGATGACAAAAAGTTAACAGGGGAGAAAGAAAAGGCAGAATTACTCAACACCTTCTTTCCTTCAGTCTTCTTAGAAAAGGCAAAGGGTGCTCAACCTGAGGATAATAGAGCAGAGGACAGAATAGGAGAATTTCAGCATAGAATAAGTAAAGAGATAGTACAGGAATACCTGGTTAATCTAAATGAATATAAGTCTCCAGGACCAGATAAATTACATCCAAGGATATTAAAACAACTGGCAAATGTAATATTGGAACCATTGGCAATAATCTTTGAGAACTCCTGGAAAACAGGAGAGGTCCCAGCAGACTGGAGGAGAGCAAACATTGTCCCCATCTTCAAAAAGGGGAAAAAAGAGGATCCCAACAATTATTGTCCAGTTAGTCTGACATCAATACCAGGAAAGATTCTGGAGCAGATCATTAAACAGAGTAGATCATGAAACAGAGCATCTGTGAACACCTAGAAGGTAATTCCATAATCACAAAAAGTCAACATGGGTTTCAGAGAAACAGGTCATGCCCGACAAATCTGATCTCTTTTTTTGATAAAATTACCAGCTTGGTAGATGAAGGGAATGCTGTGGATATAGTATATCTTGATTTCAGTAAGGACTTTGACAAGGTTCTCCATGCCATTCTTGCAAACAAACTGGTAAAATGTGAGCTAGACAAAGTAACTGTTACATGGATTTGTAATTGGTTGACTGGTTGAACCCAAAGGGTGCTCAACAATGGCTCCTTTTCAACCTGGAAAGAAGTGACCAGTGGGGTGCCACAGGGCTCTGTCCTGGGCCCAGTGCTATTCAACATCTTTATCAGTGACTTGGATGACAGTATTGGGGGTACAGTTATCAAATTTGCAGACGACACCAAATTAGGAGGAGTAGCTAATACCCCAGAGGACAGGATCAAAATTCAAAATGACTTGAACAGACTAGAAAGCTGGGCCAAAGCTAACAAAATGAAATTCAACACGGAGAAATGTAAGGTACTGCACTTAGTGCAGAAAAATGAAAAGCACAGATATACGATGGGGGACACCTGGCTGAATGAGACTACATGTGAAAGGGATCTAGGAATCCAGGTGGACCACAAGTTGAGCATGAGTCAACAGTGCGATGCAGCAGCTAAAAAGGCCAATGCAATTTTGGGCTGCATCAGTAGAAGTATAGTGTCTTGATCAAGAAAAGTAATAGTACCACTCTATTCTGCTTTGGTCAGGCCTCACCTGGAATACTGTGTCCAGTTCTGGGCACCACAATTCAAAAAGGATGTGGAGAAACTGGAGCGTGTCCAAAGGAGGGCAACTAAAATGGTGAAGGGTCTGGAAACCAAGCCCTATGAGGAACGACTTAGGGAACTGGGTATGTTTAGCCTGGAGAAGAGAAGGTTAAGAGGGGATATGATAGCCTTGTTTAAATATTTAAAGGGATGTCATATTGAGGAGGGAACAAGCTTGTTTTCTGCTGCTCCAGAGAATAGGTCATGGAACAATGGATGAAAGCTACATAAAAACATTAGGAAGACTTCCTGACAATAAAAGCTGTTCAACAGTGGAAGACACTCCCTCGGAGAGTGGTGGAGCCTTCTTTGGAGGTCTTTAAGCAGAGGCTGGATGGTCATCTGTCAGGGATGCTTTGACTGGGAGTTCCTGCATGGCAGGGGTTGGACTGGATGGCCCTTGTGATCTCTTCCAACTCTATGATTCCATGACTCTAGCAAACAATTTAAGCAATTTAAAACAATTCCAGATAAAAACAAAGAAATTTGAATTGGCTAAAAACATCTGAAACAGATCACCAAGTTAAAAACGGCAGAAAAGACTGAAACAATTAAAACTGTGTACAGTTTTAAAAAAAACCATGAAGTTAGGCCCCTTTATTTTTACTTGGCGCCTAAATAAAAGCAATACTGGCATTCACTCCAAGCATTCCATTAAAAAGGTGCCACAACAGAGAAGGCCCTCTCCCATGTTCCTATGCAATGTATCACTCCATAAGTTAAAAGTATTCCCCATTGACAAGGTTGTCAAGTTGTGTCTGACCGTAGGGGCTGGTGCCCATCTCCATTACTAAACCAAAGAGCCAGCGTTGTCAGAGACTACTCTGTGATCCTATGGCCAGCATCTATGTACAGAACGCTGTTTACCTACCCACCAAAGTGGTACCTATTTGTCTACTTGCATTTGCATGCTTTTGAACTGCTAGGTTGGCAGAAGCTGGGACTAGGGACAGGAGCTGATCCCATCATGCAGCACCTGGGCCTTGAATTGCCAACCTGCTGATCTTGAAATCAACAGAGTCAGCGTCTTAACCACTTGAGACACTGCATCACTCCATTAGTGGGACACAAAAGAGGCAACTTCCCCCCATAGCTTCAACATTTCTGGAATTTTACATCTCTCTGCATATGCACACCATCCACATACAAGAAAGCACAATCTTGGGGTGGGGGGACACACACCAGGGTTTGTAGAAGTACCAAAAGTATTTAGAAAAGAAAACCTAAGTGGAAAGAAAGACACCAAACTGCCAAATAGGAACCAAGCACAGAATGCTGTAGGAACCTGGCACAGGAGAGGGAATGCAGTATTCTGGAAATTTTCATGGTTGGAATCCTAATTGGGAGCACTCCATATCCTGCAACATTTGATTGAGTGGTTAATTCCAGCAGGCTGGTAAAAAACACACACATCCTAGCTAGTAGTTAAGCAGGTCTGCAGGCTGCAGACTCATCATGTCTCAGGTAGGTAGGCTGGGATAAGAAAAATTAATTACAAATTCAGAGCAGGAGGGTCCTGTGTGAGGGTGGGATCCTAAGCAGGCTACAATGGCTAGGATCAATGGCATCAATGGAGGGGTGCGGGGGGTACGGACCGCACAAGGTGACACACCAGAGGAGGGGTGACACCCGGTTGGGTCCTTCTCCCCCTTCTGTACAAGAGGAGTCATAGAATCATAGAGTTGGAAGAGACCACAAGGGCCATCCAGTCCAACCCCCTGCCATGCAGGAACTCCCAATTAAAGCACAACAGCTTCCACACTGGGTGACACACTGTCTAGGAGGTCATCCGAATAACAACAAAAATGGCTACTGGAGAGGGGCTGAGCTAAGCTAAGCTAAGCTGACAGTCCAGCCTTTAAACCGAGGCTGGATGGCCATCTGTCATTGGGGATGCTTTGATTTTGAATTCCTGCATGGCAGGGGGGTTGGACTGGATGGCCCTTGGGGTCTCTTCCAACTCTAGGATTCTATGATTTACTCACTGTAAAGGACCAGGGTTTGTGGAGAGTGACAGGAGGAAGAGTTCAAAAGAAGGTAAGTCTGATGGCTTGTTTAAAACCCTGCCCTCATGAGAGTCAGCCAGTAAAACCACATTTTTTGTATGTGTCTGTAGCAAACAGGGGCCCTCTGTATCCATTGATTGTTTTATCCATGGATTCAACCGTCCACAGCTTGAAAATATTATATACAATATATTGCAATAAACAAACCTTGATATTGCTATTTTATGTAAGAGACACCATTTTACTCTGCCATTGTATTTAGTGGGACTTGAGCATCCACAGATTTTGGTATCTGTGGGGGTCCTGGAACCAAACCCCAGCAGATACCAAGGGTTCACTATACACATTAAGTATGTTGTGTTGTTCTCCTTTCCAATCAATCAATCAATCCACCTTTCTTTACGGTCAATAGACCCGTCAAGGCATACAATAACTTAAAACATATAAATGGAAAGATTGCATCTAACATGCAACCAATGTAAAATAAAAGGGTTTCATTCACATGCAGAAAGTTAAGAATAAAATTAAGTTGTCAGATTGGATTGCAACATTGGGGATTATCTTGATTCTCAAAATTATAGCATTAGGATATAGATCCGTTAGTCAGACCCCTTTTTAGTAGTTCGCTCTCTCTCTCATTTTAACTGCCAGTGTCAAAAATTTTGCTCTGCATCCATGGTTTGCTTGCATGGATCCTCTCAACCTGTTTCTTTCCGAAGGTCTTCTACTACTTGTCTTGGAAAAAAACAAGAGATGTCAGGGGAAAAAAATTGGTTACTTAAACTAGTAGAAATGAAATGAAATGGATAAACTAACTGTTATCATAATGATAAAGAGGACATTGAGAAATTGGACATAATGATAAAGAGGACATTGAGGACAATGATAAAGAGGACATTGAGAAAGAATGGCTCCCAATTACAGACTACTGTAAACTAAAGTGGAAATAGATTTGAACAAAATGACAAGTACAGTTGAAAGTACATAAAATTAGAATATGCTCTAAGACTTTGTTATAATTTTGTTTTTCTTTTGCAGCTTCTTTGTTTATTTTTGATTTTGTTGGTTATAAAGTAAGTAAATGAAATTACGGAGTAACTAAGGGCATGTTGCTGGAGAAACAGAGGAAGGGGGGTTGCAGACTGCCAGAAATAGTGCAAATTGAGTCCGCTTTTAGGGTTAGGTTTAGGGAATCATGGGAACTGTAATTTATTGTGGCACCAGAGCTCTCTGACAGAGAAGGCTCAATGCCTCAGGAAAAAAACAATTCCCATGACTCCCTAGCATTAACCCTAACCCTAAAAGTGGACTCAATTTGCACTATTTCTGGCAGTCTGCAACCCCCCGAAGTTAATGTTGGATGTACGGTATTCCTTTTATTGTATATATGTAAAGAATAAGTATTTTTAACATTAATAAAAATTAATTTTTTTTAAAAAAGGTCTTCTACTACTACTGGGTGCAAGAAGAAGTCCTACTTGGTATAAATAAAACATAGCAATTTTCAGAGGAATTACCATCGTGTTGCTTTCCACGTAAACAAATACCTCGAGGGAGGAAAAGAAAGCAGTCACAAAATGCCTTTTGTTTGGCAGCATTCCTCATTCCTGTCCATATTGTACATTCCTTCTTCAGTAGTGGGCTTAGTTCTCTTTTACCACTTAAAGAGTTGAAACATGTAACATATATTAAAATGGCACCATTAAACAGAACATTACTATGTTTCCAAATTATTTTCTGAACTCTGGACACAAAATTCCTGTTCTCCTCCTCACTGTCTTTCGCCTCCTGCCAAGATGTCCAGCTTTTCTGTGTGCTTCTCAAGGTGTGAGGAGTCACACTAGAGATAGACTGGATCTGCACTGCAGAAATAAGCCAGTTTGACACCACTTTAACTCCCACGGCTCAGCACTATAGTTTTGTGAGACATTTAGCCTTCTTTTGTCAGAGAGTTTTGGTGCCACAAGAAACTACAATTCCCAGAATTTCATAGCACTGAGCCATGGTGGTTGAAGTGGTGTCAAACGTGATTATTTCTGCAGTGAAGATCTTCCATATTCAGGGGTAGCGATATTGGCTATACTGTGTATAGCAAAGTACAATAACATCCAAAATCCACAAAACAGGGATACCTTTATTGGGCCAACCAAAATGCCAAAATACATGTTACAAGCTTTGGAAGCTCCACTGGCTTCTTCATCAGGCCAAGGTATTAAAAATCATACAGGATTGTTTTTTAATTTAAAAAATGAGGATGTTAGTCATAGGCCTGTATTTTCTCAAGGTGTTATTGGCAAGTTGTTCTGTGTTGCAATACTGTGGAGGGATATCTCCATCTATGCAACAAAGCAAAGTCCAGGAGATAAAATTTGAATTCTGTTAGCAATACAAAAAAATTACTTCCTCAGATGTACCTCCATCCTTTGTAATGTCTCTCCATCCTTTTCACCGCCCTGCACAACTATACAGTAACATCCAAAACAAAATGTGTTTTGTGGATATTGGATGTTATTGTACTTTCCTATATGGCCAACACAGCTACCAATAAATATGTGTCCTGGATGGGAAGATATCACATTGTAGCCATTACAGGGGATCCTAAAGAAGGAGCCAATGGATGGAGATTTTACTACTTGGAGTTTCTACCGCCAACAAAAGTAAAAAAAAATAATTTTAAATTGTGGTTACATTTGGCATATTTTACCTTTCCTAAAACAAAATCACGGAGGCTTCTCAGAGAGATTCAGTGTTCTCTGCCTGACAAAGGGGATTGTGACCTCACAAAGGATGGAGACATCTGGGATCTCAGGAGAAGTAACCTTTTTGTATTGCGAATGGAATTCAATTTTTATCTGCTGGATTTAGGAATGCTTTCTTCCCAGGGCCACATGGCCAGAAAAAGAAGGGACTTGCTTGCATAGATATCTCTCCAAAGAACAACACACCAACAACACCTTGAGAAAATACAAGTCTGTGTATATTGTATACTTTATCACACGGGGGAAATCCTGTGCAGAAACAGGGTTTTAAATAGAAAAAAACCCGCAAAAGCGGGTAGATTTTCAGACGACGTCGATGTTAAAGTGTTGTTAACCCAAACGGAAAGTAGTCAAAAGCCGCTTCTTTTTGCTTTCGGAAAATCTCTAAAGTCAAAAGGAGCGGCTTTTGACTACTTTCCGTTCGGTTTAACAACCCTTTCACAGCAAAGTGTGTGAAAATCAACCTGCTTTTGCAGGTTTTGCCCAGCTTTTAAATCCCGTTTCTGCACGGGATTTCCCCCATGTGATAAGGTCCATCGTCATTTTAAAATTTTCTCCTCCGGTATCATTTTTAAGACTTTTGCCAATAGAGCCTCAAAAGCTTGCAACATGTATTTTTGGGTGCATTTGGGTTGGTCAGATAGAGGTATCACTGTTTTGTGGATTTAGGGTGTTTTGTAGAGAAGCAGACAAGGCCATATGTGATCTAAAATTTCAAAGAGTGAGTACCAAACTTTCCCAGGCAACACTTATTACTTGGTTTTGGGGCTTTTTAAAGGAAACCTTTGGGCTCATAAAACTTGCCAACAGGTCATCAGACACCACTGCAGGAGAGCAAGATGCAGATTTGTCTAAATGGGTAGTTTGACTCATGGCAAACCTAAGGCGAACCTATCGTAAGGTTTGCTTGGCAAGTTTCTTCAGAGGGGGGTTGCCATGGCCATCCTCTGAGGCTGAGAGAGTGTGACTCGCCCAAGGTCACCCAGTGGGTTTCCATGGCTGAGCCGGGATTCGAACCCTGGTCTCCCAGTGGCCTAGTCCAATGCTCAGATCTTTGCACCATGCTGGCCTCTACATCAAACTTAAGTTTAAAGTTTTGTTTTTAAAAAGGTAGTTTGTATGCAATTAATTTAGCAGGGAAGAGAGGAGAGGAGGGGGCAGACCCTTGTCCTTCCCAGTAGGCTCAGGCAAAAGCAAACTGCTACCCCATCTCCTAGCTTGCCTCATTAATTACTTTTTAAAGGATTTTAAAATGATAAAATGACATTAAAGCACAACTTTGTCATTTACATTTTGTTCAATTCAAGCATCTTCATTAATCAACCTCATTATGATTCCTCATATTGCTTTAAGTCATTTCTGTAAATTACACATTATTCTCAACCTATATTCCTTCTCAACAGGAACTGAGGCTGTTCAAAGCCTAAGTTAATTATATTTTGACCTTTCACCAATGCTTATGCCTTGTCACATATTATTGTATTTCTTACTCATATTGATCATTAAGTTTCATCTGTTCTCTCCACCCTACCCTTACCTTTCTTCTATTACTAAGAGGAAAGTTTATCTGTCTTTTCTCTGTGTATCCCCAAAACTCTTTGGCTAATGTTTTTCATCTGTTTGATCCTATTAACTTGGTCTATCCCTTCAAGACTCTCAAATCTTCTTCCATTTAATTTTACATTCTCGTTTGCTTATTCCTTGCCTATATATATATATATATATATATATATATTAGATCCATTGCTTCATTTAACAGACATACATCCAAACATACAACCAAATACAAATTCTATCTTATCTCCTTTCTTAAGCTCTTGAATATAATTTAAGTGTATTGATAGATATGTTCTTCCTTCTCTTGACTTGAATGAAAGAATAGTGGCATGCTTCTCAAATTTGCAGATGACACCAAATTAGGAGGATTAGCTAATACCCCAGAAGAGAGGATCAAAATTCAAAATGACCAGAATAGATTAGAAAGCTGGGCCAAAGCTAACAAAATTAATTTCAACAAGGAGAAATGTACGGTACTGCACCAAGGGCAAAAAAAATAAAAATAAAAATGAAATGCATAGATATAAGATGGGAGCACCTGGCTTAACACAACTACATGTGAAAGGGATCTTGGAGTCCTAGTAGACCACAAGTTGAACATGAGTCAACAGTGTGATGCAGCAGCTATAAAGGCCAATGCAATTTTAGGCTGCATCAATATAAGTATAGTGTCTAGATCAAGAGAAGTAATAGTGCCACTCTATTCTGCTTTGGTCAGGCCTCACCTGGAATAATACTGTGTCCAGTTCTGGGCACCACAATTCAAAAAGGATGTGGAGAAACTGGAGCATGTCCAAAGGAGGGCAACTAAA
Organism: Phrynosoma blainvillii; assembly: GCA_026167975.1. NCBI lineage: Eukaryota > Metazoa > Chordata > Lepidosauria > Squamata > Phrynosomatidae > Phrynosoma > Phrynosoma blainvillii. The sequence goes on along the minus strand of JANUYF010000002.1, from coordinate 165,373,132 downwards.
ATGGTGAAGGGTCTGGAAACCATGCCCTACGAGGGATGACTCAGGACGTTTTCACACGGGGCTTTAAACGGAGGCAAACCTACCTCCGTCCGGCCCCACTCCGGCTCCAGAACCTAAAAGTTCAGACGACGTCGCAGCAAGCCCCTCCTCATCCTGCGCCATCCCTGCCTCACTCCGGGGTCTTGCTTGTCGTGTTCAAACTACGTCGCAGCAAGCCCCGCCCCATCTTGCGCAATCCCTGCGCCATCCCTGCGCCCTCCTGGCTTTAGCCCCATATTTCTAATTCCTTTTCTAAAAAGGAATTAGAGGGGCTGCTGCCGGAGGCAATCAGGAGCCCTTCCAGCGGCTGCTGTTTTCGCCGCCGGAGCGGCTCTTGATTGCTTCCAGGGGGCTTCCAGGCGGCTTTAGAGCCGCCTGTGTGAAAACGCCCTCAGGGAACTGGGTATGTTTGGCCTGGAGAAGAGATGGCTAAGAGGGGCTATGATAGCCTTCTTTAAATATTTGAAGGGGTGTCATATTGAGGAGGGCGCTAGCTTGTTTTCTGCTGTCCAGAGACTCGGAACAACTGATGCAAGCTACTGGAAAAGAGATTCCACCTCAACATTAGGAGGAACTTCCTGACAGTGAGAGCTGTTCAACAGAGGAACACACTCTTCCCTCGGAGAGTGGTGGAGTCTCCTTCCTTGGCGGTCTTTAAACAGATGCTGGATGGCCATCTGTTGGGGGTGCTTTGATTGTAAGTTCCTGCATGGCAGAATGGGGTTGGACTGGATGGCCCTTGGGGTCTCTTCCAACTCTATGGTTCTATGATTCTATGATTCTATGACATTTATAACCGTACAGTACATTTTTTAACTTCAATAGTTTGTTTCTAATGAGGCTGAGCACCATACTCCTCCCATCATCATTTCGTGTCCAATAACTGTTTACAAGTATCTACAAACCTCCAACAAACACATATTATACATATATCTATTACAGTATAATGTTGTTAACATATATCTAAGTCATCCCCTACTTCTAATTTCCCATATCTTTGGACCATCTTTCCTTACAATATTGCACCAATCATTCCCAGTCTTTTGCCCATCCTGCTTTATATGTATTGTTCATAAGCACCGTCAGTTTGTCTAACTTCATCATATCTATACATTTAATTAACCAGTCATCTGTCGTTGGAATGTCTTTCACTTTCCATTTCTGTGTGAATGTTATTCTAGCCTTTATATTTTTCAAGGGGTATCCAGGTGTTTCCCCCGCTAAGCTATCTATTATATTTTGCCTCATTAATCACTTTTGCCATCTTGATCGTTTTCTAATATCGCTTGGCCACACCTGTCCCAGGTTTCACCTGTAAAATTTGGGAGGGTATGTGGACTTGATGTGCCATTGGGAGGAACTATCAACCGACTCTGGGTTGCAAACAGTGGATTAGCATTGTGTCCGAGTGGCCTTTCCTTAAAGTTGCATTTCTTCCTCCTCCATTTTTCTCATGGCCCACATTCCAAGAACAGCAGCAACCACCTTTCTTCTTGTGGACATATGAGAGAAAGAAGGGACGTTTCAGTGAATGCACAACTCTTCAGTGCTGGGAGGGAGAAATCATGAAATCATAGAGTTGGAAGAGACCCCCAAGAGCCATCTAGTCCAACCCCATTCTGCCATGCAGGAACTCAAAATCAAAGCATCCCTGACAGATGGCCATCCAGCCTCTGTTTAAAGACTTCCAAAGAAGGAGACTCCGGGCCTCAGCAGACGGAGGCCCCGGAGACGCCGTGGGTCGGAGCGCCGGCGGAGCTCAGCCTCCGCACCGCGGCGCTCCTGCGGCGAATCTAAAAGGAGCTCCAAATTGGCGCTCCTTTTAGATTTCAGGGAAAGTGCGCCCTAAAAGCGGCAGGCGCACTTTCCCTGACTTATCCTCCGCAGCGCGTCCGGTCGCTGCGGAGGGAGGTTGCCCTGGAAGCGCCAGCCGTGCGGAGGGCCAGCAGCTTCCAGGGTGACCTCAGGAAGAGGAAGGGACGCCGCGCGTGCGGCTGCCCCTCCTCTTCCGGGTCTCGGAGACGGCCCTATTAGCTGTCTGCCGAGGCCCTCTATCACTCTCTGAGGGAGTGTCTTCCACTGTCGAACAGCTCTCACTGTCAGGATGTTCCTCCTAATGTTGACATGGAATCTCTTTTCCTGGAGCTTGCATCCATTCTTCTGGGTCCTAGTCTCTAGAGCAGCAGAAAACAAGCTTGTTCCCTCCTCGATATGGCATCCCTTTAAATATTTAAACACGGCTATCATATCACCTCTCAGCCGTCTCTTCTCCAGGCTAAACATTCCCAGCTCCCTAAGTCGTTCCTCATAGGGCTTGGTTTCCAGACCCCTCACCATTTTAGTCGCTCTCCTCTGGACACACTCCAGTTATTCAACATCCTTTTTGAATTGTGATGCCCGGAAATGTCTTGTTGAATTGCCGTAACAGCAAATGCCCACTTTTTCCTTTTCATTGATAATGCCAGTGGTTACCAGTCCAGTGTGACAATGCAAAGTTGCAAGGCTGGAGAGGACATTTTTCAGAAAGGAAAGAGGAAGTGTTCCCTCCACACATTCAGTACAGGTTGAGTCTCCCTTATCCCGAATTCCAAAATCTGAAATTCTCCAACAACCAAAACCTTTTGCATGGGCAGCTGAGATAGTGGCATCTTTGTTTTCTGATGGTTCAGTGTACACCAACTTTCATGCGCAATTGTATAAAATAGCTATAGCAGTAGCAGCTTCATTTACCGTATTTTTCGGCATATAAGACGCTCCGGCATATAAGACGCACCCAATTTTAAAGGAGGAAAATCTAGAAAAAAAAGATTCTTAACCAAATACTGTAGTAAAATATTTTATATCAACTTTATAAAGTTAACAGCAGTTTAAGAACAATTTTAAGTTGTAAATGTAAGTTTAAGCCAGCAGCAGGGCCAGGTATTGCACAAATTCCCTGCCCAACATTCTTGCAAGTCTCCTGTCGCCTTATGGTGACTCCATGAATTTCTTAGGGATTTCTTAGGCAAGGAAGACTCGAGAAGTGGTTTTGCCAGTTCCTTCCTCTGAAATACAGCCTGCAGCACCTGGGATTCTTTGGCGGTCTCTCATCCAAGGACTATCCAGGGCTGACCCTGCTTAGCTTCCAAGATCAGATGGACTGGTACCTTTGGAGTTTTTAGGCCATTGTCTTATGGAGTAATTTATGGCTTATTTTGACCCTACCATGAGGGTTTTCTTGGCAGATTTCTTCAAGGGGGGGGGGGTTTGCCATTTCCATCCTCTGAGGCTGAGAGAGTGTGATTTGGCCAGAGTAATCCAGTGCCTTGGAGTAATTTCTGGCTCATTTTGACACTACCATGAGGGTTTTCTTGGCAGATTTCTTCAGAGGAGGGAGTTTGCCATTTCCACCCTCTGAGGCTGAGACAGTGCAACTTGGCCAGGGTACTAATCCAGTGCCTTGGAGTAATTTCTGGCTCATTTTGATCCTACCATGAGGGTTTTCCTGGCAGATTTCTTCAGATGAGGGAGTTTGCCATTTCCACCCTCTGAGGCTGAGACAGTGTAACTTGGCCAGGGTACTAATCCAGTGCCTTGGAGTAATTTCTGGCTCATTTTGATCCTACCATGAGGGTTTTCCTGGCAGATTTCTTCACAGGAGGGAGTTTGCCATTTCCACCCTCTGAGGCTGAGACAGTGTAACTTGGCCAGGGTAATAATCCAGTACCTTGGAGTAATTTCTGGCTCATTTTGATCCTACCATGAGGGTTTTCCTGGCAGATTTCTTCACAGGAGTGAGTTTGCCATTTCCACCCTCTGAGGCTGAGACAGTGTAACTTGGCCAGGGTACTAATCCAGTGCCATGGAGTAATTTCTGGCTCATTTTGATCCTACCATGAGCGTTTTCCTGGCAGATTTCTTCAGAGGAGGGAGTTTGCCATTTCCACCCTCTGAGGCTGAGACAGTGTAACTTGGCCAGGGTACTAATCCAGTGCCTTGGAGTAATTTCTGGCTCATTTTGATCCTACCATGAGGTTTTCCTGGCAGATTTCTTCAGAGGAGGGAGTTTGCCATTTCCACCCTCTGAGGCTGAGACAGTGTAACTTTGCCAGGGTACTAATCCAGTGCCATGGAGTAATTTCTGGCTCATTTTGATCCTACCATGAGCGTTTTCCTGGCAGATTTCTTCAGAGGAGGGAGTTTGCCATTTCCACCCTCTGAGGCTGAGACAGTGTAACTTGGCCAGGGTACTAATCCAGTGCCTTGGAGTAATTTCTGGCTCATTTGGATCCTACCATGAGGGTTTTCCTGGAAGATTTCTTCAGAGGAGGGAGTTTGCCATTTCCACCCTCTGAGGCTGAGACAGTGTAACTTGGCCAGGGTACTAATCCAGTGCCTTGGAGTAATTTCTGGATCATTTGGATCCTACCATGAGCGTTTTCCTGGCAGATTTCCTCAGAGGAGGGAGTTTGCAATTTCCACCCTCTGAGGCTGAGACAGTGTAACTTGGCCAGGGTAATAATCCAGTGCCTTGGAGTAATTTCTGGATCATTTGGATCCTACCATGAGGGTTTTCCTGGAAGATTTCTTCAGAGGAGGGAGTTTGCCATTTCCACCGTCTGAGGCTGAGACAGTGTAACTTGGCCAGGGTAATAATCCAGTGCCTTGGAGTAATTTCTGGATCATTTGGATCCTACCATGAGCGTTTTCCTGGCAGATTTCTTCAGAGGAGGGAGTTTGCCATTTCCACCCTCTGAGGCTGAGACAGTGTAACTTGGCCAGGGTACTAATCCAGTGCCTTGGAGTAATTTCTGGATCATTTGGATCCTACCATGAGCGTTTTCCTGGCAGATTTCTTCAGAGGAGGGAGTTTGCCATTTCCACCCTCTGAGGCTGAGACAGTGTAACTTGGCCAGGGTACTAATCCAGTGCCTTGGAGTAATTTCTGGATCATTTGGATCCTACCATGAGCGTTTTCCTGGCAGATTTCTTCAGAGGAGGGAGTTTGCCATTTCCACCCTCTGAGGCTGAGACAGTGTAACTTGGCCAGGGTACTAATCCAGTGCCTTGGAGTAATTTCTGGATCATTTGGATCCTACCATGAGCGTTTTCCTGGCAGATTTCTTCAGAGGAGGGAGTTTGCCATTTCCACCCTCTGAGGCTGAGACAGTGTAACTTGGCCAGGGTACTAATCCAGTGCCTTGGAGTAATTTCTGGATCATTTGGATCCTACCATGAGCGTTTTCCTGGCAGATTTCTTCAGAGGAGGGAGTTTGCCATTTCCACCCTCTGAGGCTGAGACAGTGTAACTTGGCCAGGGTAATAATCCAGTGCCTTGGAGTAATTTCTGGATCATTTGGATCCTACCATGAGGTTTTCCTGGCAGATTTCTTCAGAGGAGGGAGTTTGCCATTTCCACCCTCTGAGGCTGAGACAGTGTAACTTGGCCAGGGTACTAATCCAGTGCCTTGGAGTAATTTCTGGATCATTTGGATCCTACCATGAGCGTTTTCCTGGCAGATTTCTTCAGAGGAGGGAGTTTGCCATTTCCACCCTCTGAGGCTGAGACAGTGTAACTTGGCCAGGGTACTAATCCAGTGCCTTGGAGTAATTTCTGGATCATTTGGATCCTACCATGAGCGTTTTCCTGGCAGATTTCTTCAGAGGAGGGAGTTTGCCATTTCCACCCTCTGAGGCTGAGACAGTGTAACTTGGCCAGGGTACTAATCCAGTGCCTTGGAGTAATTTCTGGATCATTTGGATCCTACCATGAGCGTTTTCCTGGCAGATTTCTTCAGAGGAGGGAGTTTGCCATTTCCACCCTCTGAGGCTGAGACAGTGTAACTTGGCCAGGGTACTAATCCAGTGCCTTGGAGTAATTTCTGGATCATTTGGATCCTACCATGAGCGTTTTCCTGGCAGATTTCTTCAGAGGAGGGAGTTTGCCATTTCCACCCTCTGAGGCTGAGACAGTGTAACTTGGCCAGGGTAATAATCCAGTGCCTTGGAGTAATTTCTGGATCATTTGGATCCTACCATGAGGGTTTTCCTGGCAGATTTCTTCAAGGGGGGGACTCTTTCCACCCCCGTCCTGGGTGCTCCAATGGACTCTTCCTGGGATGGGAGGATGTCCTCTGACCCCAGGAAGAGTCCATTGAAGCACCCAGGATGGGGGTGGAAAGAGGAGGAGCACATTCAACTAGCCAGGAAAAGAGGACTCTTTCCACCCCCGTCCTGGCTGCTCCAATGGGCTCTTCCTGGGATGGGAGGAGCCCACTGGAGCACCGAGGCTCAGGCTGAAATGAGGCCTACTTTTAGCCTAGGCCTTGGCAGTTTGCCCTCAGCTTTTATATTCGGTTCATTAGGCGCAGCAACTTCCCCACCCTCGTTTTGGGGAAGAAAAAGTGCGTCTTATATGCCGAAAAATATACCGTTTCATATGTAGTCTCTAAGCGGTTTACAACTGTAAGCTTATTGCCCCCAACAATCTGGGTACTCATTTTAGGGGGGTAGCAGACTGCCAGAAATAGTTCAAATTGAGTCCAGTTTAAGGGTTAGGGTTAGTGCTAGGGAATCATGGGAATTGTTGTTGTTTTTCTGAGACATTGAGCCTTCTCTGTCAGAAAGCTCTGGTGCCACAATAAAATACAGTTCTCATGATTCCCTAACCCTAACCCTAACCCTTAAAGTGGACTCAATTTGCACTATTTCTGGCAGTCTGCAACCCCCCTTCGTGACCTCAGAAGGATGCAAGCCTGAGTCGAGCCTGAGCCCTGGCTGGTATTGAACTCGTAACCTTGTGGTTTGTGAGTGAGTGGCTGCAGTGCAGGCATTTAACCACTGCACCACCAGAGCTCCTATAATCTTTAGGCTGTGTGTATATATTAAACATAAATGAATTGTGTTCTTACCGATCCCATCTCCACAATATCTTATTATGTGTGTACATGCAAATACAAGTATTCCAAAATGCAAAAACTAATCATCATCATCATCATCATCATCATCATCATCATCATCATCATCACCAATGCAAAACACTTTTGTCCCATAGCATTTTGATTAAGGGAGACTCAACCAGTATGAGCATTGCCATAAGGACTTAAAGTTTCCAATATCCCTGCAGGGACCACCTTTTAGTTTATTTTGAAAGGCAATCATTCCTGGGTGTGGAGAACAAATATCTTAGAAGTCTTTGATTCCTGAGTCCCTGCCATAGGGAGGAGCATATCATAGCTCTCAAATTCAGCAGGATGTGATATGACCTGTACATAGCTCTTGGTTTTCTTCATTAGAATCATAGAATCATAGAGTTGGAAGAGACCACAAGGGCCATCCAGTCCAACCCCCCTGCCGTGCAGGAACTCCCAATCAAAGCATCCCCGACAGATGGCCATCCAGCCTCTGCTTAAAGACCTCCAAGGAAGGAGACTCCACCGTTTTCCAAGGGAGTGTGTTCCACTGTCGAACAGCCCTTACTGTCAGGAAGTTCCTCCTAATATTGAGGTGGAATCTCTTTTCCTGTAGTTTGCATCCATTGTTCTGGGTCCTGTTCTCTGGAGCAGCAGAAAACAAGCTTGCTCCCTCCTCAATATGACATTGTCTAGGTTGAAATTGCGAAGGTCCTCGGTGATCATTATTTTTTGTTTTCTTTATGTTCAACATTAAGCCTGCCTTTGCACTTTCTTCTTTGATCTTCCTTAGTAGATTTTCCAGGTCTGTGAGGTTTTCTGCTAGTACTATGGTGTCATCTGTATATCTTAGGTTGTTGATATTCCTTCCTCCTATTTTCACTCCTCTTTCTTTCTTTCTTTCTAAATCCTTTGTGGGGGATCTTTAGAGGATAAACAACATCAGGGTGCTTCGTAGCACCCAGTGCTCTACAGGGAATGTAAGTGACAAATGGATCAGGTCCATTGGATTCATTAGGCTTCAGTTTGAAGTCTCATGGCATGGCAGCACTTTAAACAACCCAGTTCTCCTCCAAATGAATGAATATTTCTGGGAGTTTCCTTCACTCAAGCTAAAGGAGTGTTTCTGAGCTTCTGAGTTGGGATTGGGGAGCATACTGGCTGGGAAAGGTAGCAAATCTTCCAACTGTCCAGATTAAACCTCTATTTTTATTTATTTCCCCCCAACTTCCTTTAAAATGTCCCAGTTTCTCTGTCCTTCTCCCTTTGTCCTCAGCCTACCTCAATTGCTGCAAACTGAGTTTGAAGTGTAAAAGTAATATGCACTCAATGAACTTGGGGTGGGGGGGGAGAAAGGCATGTAAACTTGCTCTTCCCAGGAGGCTCAGGCAAAAGGAAACCGCTGCAGCTTTCCTATGTTGTGTTCTTCCTCATTAATAACTTTATGTCACCTTGACCATACTCTAGTGTTGCTTTGCCACACATGTTTCCCCTGTGAAATGCTGAAGGATATAAAATGGGGTGGGAGCCCTGATCCTAATGTCTCTCCGCAGCCCTCTGATCCTCCTTGAGGAACACAACCTCTCCCACAACGAAAGCAGCTCATTTTACAGTGTGGATCTGGTTCTTGTGTAAATATATGGTCCTGTATTGATATTATGTATTGTATTGGTTTGTTTTAACATGTAAGCCGCTCTGATTGCTATTATAGTAGAAAAGCGGGATACAAATAAAAGTTTTATTTTTTTATTATTATTTTAGACGTGATATGTTCAGTATGGTGTGAGTTTAAGAGGCAGCAGCTGGATTATTCCAAAATAACAACACATCTGGGGTATTAGCTCAGTTTATTTTTATTTTATTTTACCTAATTTAGTATCATCTGTAAATTTGATGCCCTGTATGCCTATCATCCAAGTCATTGATAAGACCGTCCTACTCATTTTCTCTCCATCTTCACTCCATGTATAATGACAGATAAGACGAAATCTATTAGGAAAGGGACAGAGGTGTGACATGACAATGCTCTTCAATCATCTGATGGATTGCTGTACAGAAGAAGGTGAATTATCTGTTGCACCAGGGGTACGACTGGATCTAATGGGTTGAAGAGAGAACCAACTAGGATGAATACAATTAGAGCAGTTTAACAATGAAATCCAGTTAATTGGTAGGCGACCATGTGAGGGGACACTGCCGCCATGATTTTCAGACCAAAGCTGCTCTCTCTTGGGAATGGTCTGCCATTATATCCCCTGCATCAAGCAAAGCAATGGGTCGGACTTACAAAAATCCCCTTCTAATGTGTGATGAGAGCCAGCATGGTGTAGTGGTTTGAGTGTTGGAGTAGGACTCTGGAGACCAGGGTTCGAATCCCGGCTCAGCCATGAAACCTACTGGGTGACCTTGGGCAAGTCACGTGTGTCAGTGTGTGGATGATGGGTGTTGCAGTGATACTCTTAGACACACTGTAACACCCATCATCCACACACTGACAACATGCTCTCAGCCTCGGGAGAAGGCAACGGCAAACCTCGTCTGGATCAATCTTGCCAAGAAAATCCTGTGATAGGCGTGCCTTAGGGTCGACATAAGTTGGAACTGACTTGAAGGCCCACAACTCAGAGAATGTGTGATCCTTTCCCACACTACTCAATGGAAGCAAAGGCACACAAATATCTCCAGTGACAAGTAGGTGCACCAGCCTGTTGCTTGATATGGCTGATGTGGGAGTCACTAATCTCCAGTGTCCAGAAGCTAAAGGTGAAAGCCTTGCCTGACATTTATGAGGAAACAACCCAACCTTTCTGTCAAACAGCAGTCCTGAAGGGATTACTGTTTAATGTGTTATCTATCAAGATGTTGCAAAGAAAATTTGCAATCAATATCTTTAAGGTATGGATCACCCTGTAATAACACTCAAGGGCAGGGATTAGCCCAGAAAAAACAGTGGCAATGCAGGCACACCCTAAGCAACTGTTGGAAGTTACTGGGTGTTCCCATTCTGACAAAAACCAGATGTAGAAACATAAGTGCATTTGTGCAAGTAGGAGGTAAATAGAAACAGAGGGAGTTTATCACACGGGAGGCTAAGTGCCTAAATCCCGTGCAGAAATGGGATTTAAATCCCAGAAAAATCCCGCAAAAGCAGGATTATTTTCAGACCCATTGGGGCATTGAGCATCAATGTGAAAATTACCCGCACAGAAAGTGGACAAAATCAGCTGCTTTTTACTTTTGGGAGAATTTCCCCCCTCCTTAGGGTGTCATCTGGGCCTCATTCCCACTTACAAATAAATCAGTTTGTGATCCGAATCGATGGATCGGTTTGACAGCGGAGCGTGGTTCAAACTACGTTTGCCCCAATTGCATTTTCTTGTTGTAAAATAGCCCGCTTGTCGTTCACATTGACGAATGAATGAATTCAAAATGGACCCTCTTCAGCCGGCCAGCAAAGTTAAAGGGCAAATGTAAATCGATTCCGATCTGCATCCCGTTCACACTTGTGCTGAATCGATTTATTGCAAAAGACGTGAAAAAAATGAGTGTCAAAAAGACGTGCGTTAAATGGGTCTTCAGCGGTTTGGCTCAAGTGTGAACCAGGGTCATTTAAACCGCTTTAAATTGGTTAGTGAACTGGTTTATAATGTAGTGGGAATGAAGCCCTGGTGTGGTCTACACACCCCTAGTGACGCCACTGGCCACAGGCATGACTTTGCAGGACCTGAGCAGAGCAGTGGAGATCAGAAGGTCTTGGAGATGTCTCATCCACAGGGTCGTCACGAGTCGAGATCGACTCAAGGGCAGTTAACAACAACGGAGGGGAAAACGAGTGACCAAGAATGGTATGTTGAAGATTCCCACACCTTTAAAAAGTCTGGATGGTTATTTGCAAGACACCTGGGACCCTTTCACGCTGCACAATTATAGCATCTTGATACCACTTTTAATTGCCATGTAACCCTGGGATTTGTCTTTTGGTGAGACACTAATGGTCACTGGCGGAGAATTCAAACTATAAATTCCACAATCTATAAGCTGGAGCCATGGATGTTAAAGTGGTATCAAGGTGGTACAATTATACAATAGGAAAAGGGTCCTGGAGTCTTAACACTTCCATTTCTGGAAGGGTTTAAAACAAACAAGCAAGCAAACAAACAAACAAATTACTGATTTATTCCATCACAGTCAGTTTCTGTCCCTTTCCCTTTATTATTTCAACCCTTCATTAATAAACATCAGTGTATATCACTCTCATTACCATAGATAAAGTCCAGCTTTTGAATTATTAATACTATTCAAAACATCCTTTTCCAGAAAATTGTTTCATCAAATGACGGTTTGAATCCAGAATTTACTCACAGAGCATGAACCATAAAAGGCCTCTAACTTTCTTCTTTGATTTCTCCTCTTCGTCGTCTAATTTTACATGCTACCTTTCCTGATAATACTATGGACCACACTCAGTCTAATCACTTCGGTACATAAGGAGCTTTCAAAGTTTTACATGGCTTTTCTATTTCTAACCTTGCAGCAAGCACTTAATAAAAGTGCTGTGAAATCTTTGTTGGAGAATCTTTCATTTCCATTTTAAAAATAGAGATAACAATGATAAAGCTCCTCTATAGTGTCCCATTGGGTTAGCCAATTTAATATGTTCACTCCAAGCACTAAACATTTTGGATAGGTACATTTCTAGTAGTGCTGAATTACTAGATTATTAATCTGTTGAAGAAGAACCAGGAAAATGCATTGTCCATTCCTTCTTCCATGTAGTTGTATGGATCTACCTACCAAGGACAGGGACAACACAAAGGCCTTATTCTAGTCATCACGGTTATCTTAGCAAATCCCACCCAAAAACCCATGTGGCACATTCATTTAGCATAAGATTTTGTGATCACTAACTCATTTTTTCAAGTGCCAGGCACCTCGGATTGGCTGTGGCTATAATCTGGGATGGATCTTTGTTGTTAACTGCCTTCGCGTCGGTTTTGACCCATGGCAGTGACCCTATGGATGAGACATCTCCATGCCCCGCTGTCCTCTACTGCTCTTCCCAGCTCCTGCAAACTCATATTCATGGTCACTTTAATAAAGTCCATCCATCTAGCATGTGGCCTTCCTTCCTCTCTTTCTACTTCCCTCCACCTTTCCTAACATTATTGTCTTTTCCAATGATTCATGCCTTCTCATGATGTGTCCAAAGTATGACAGTCTAAGTCTTGATCACAATGTCATATAAGGACACTTGTGATTGAACTCCCATTTTTTCAGATGCTTTTAAAATGTCCTGGTTTCTCTCTACTCAAACCACTTTCTCCCTTTGTTCTCAGCTTACTTCAGTTGCTGCAAACTGAGTTCAAACTGCAGAGTATTTTACACTAGGGCAGCATCCACAGTGCAGAAATCATCCAGTTTGACACCACTTTAATGGCCATGGCTCAATGCTTGAGTTTGTTGTGGCACCACAGCAGAGCTACAAATCCCATAATTCCATTGCACTGAACTGTGGCAGGTAAAGAGGTGTCAAACCAGATTATTTCTGTAGTGCGGATGCAGCCTCAGTTTACTCAGCAGGAAGGGGGAGAGGAGAGAGAGTGGATTCTTATCCTTCTGAGGAAGCTTGGGCAAAAGCAAACTGCTGCTTCCTTGTATATTCTTCCTTGCTAATAACTTTTGCCATCATGACCACACTCTGATGTTGTTTGGCCACACATCTCCCAGTTTTCATCTGTTTAATGTTGGTGGATATGCAATGTACAGCAAAGAAAAATGGCCTGAAATTTAGTAAAGAAAAGAAACAAGCAGTATGGAATGGCACTTTTGGCTTGTCAACTGCATTCTGAATCAGTAGACATTTACATTGCATATTACCCAAAGTGGTAGAAAGGTAGTTTGTTTTTTTACATATCCTATTTCATGAGAGTGTGGTCCACAGTATAGCTGAAATGGCATTTGTGGCACACCAAAAAGTTATAATAATCAGGGCAACTGGCAATGTCATGATTATATCATAGCATTAAGAGTGTATATTAGGGTTTTTTTAAAAAAAGAAATTAAGATTAGGCTGCCCTTCAAGTAAGAGTGACAGCAGTGTGTGTGTGTGTGTGTGTTTTATGTGTCTGGTCTTGCTTCTTTGCAATTAGCAGTAGTATTAATTAAAAAGATTGCCAGGTGAACCTTGGCTGACAGCCATGATTGGCATTTATAATTCTGGGTACTTCTAAATACAATCCTTCAATTGGGTGTCCTTTATTTTTTTCTCTGAGTTTTCTTCCTAATGGTTTTGCAACATATGATCCATGATCCTAGCAAAGGGTAATGAACTGGGATACTCTGTGGCTAGCGGTGTTTCAGTACTCTGTAAGCTACTTCGATTCATGGGAAGTTGTGGTAGATGTTGATATGAAGAACTCCCAGGATTGCACCTATGTGGGATGTTTTACTCTTGCACAGGGGTAGGCAACCTTTCCCCTTTAAGGGCCGAGAGACTTCAGCTCCCAGAAGCTTCAGCCATGTTGGCCAATAGTCCCATGTTGGCCAATAGCTCCTGGGATTCTGGGAGCTGAAGTCCTTCGGCCCTTAAAGGGGAAAGGTTGCCTACCCCTGCTCTTGCAGCTCCCACTGCGGCAGTGGAATTGGGTGTCCCAATGGGCATTTGTGTCTAAAGTCCTACATCAGGGAACCTATAAGGCAGCCTTCCCCAACTTTCAACCCTCCTGATGGCCTTTGACCACAGCTCCCACCATTCCAGGCCATTAGCTGTATTGACTAGGATTGACAAGACATGAAGTCTAAGGGCCTTTGTAGACTGCCAGAAATAGTGCAAATTGAGTCCACTTTAACTGCCCTGACTCAGTGCTAGGGAATCATGGGAACTGATGCCAGTTTATTGTGGCACCAGAGCGCTCTGACAGAGAAGGCTCAATGTCTCAGAAAAAAATACATTTCCCATGATTCCCTAGCACTGAGCCAAGGCAGTTAAAGTGGACTCAATTTGCACTATTTCTGGCAGTCTGCAAAGGTAAGTTATCAAGTGGGCGCTAGGCTGGGAAAGGACTGCTGTGTGGAGTCTGGGGAAGATAAGTGTAAGGAGCCTGATCTTCTTTTGTTGTTAGCCTTTGCTGCTTGTTTATCTAAACGTTGTTTGAATTTCCAGCATTCAAATGTCACTTAGAATCATAGAATCATAGGGTTGGAAGAGACCTCACAAGCATCAAGTCCAATTGCTATGTCAGACCAACATACACAAATTACACTGCTGTATTCCTATGTTATTCTACATGCCCTAGAGGATTTTGCAGCAACCCTGTTCTCATCTGTCACCTGCTGGCACTGCACCACATCCTCGAGTTATAGCTGCTAGAAGAGGATAGGAATGATGCTAAATCCCCCTATGCTTGTAGAACACAAAATATACAGCTGTGTGACTTACATATGTCGGTCTGGTCTAATAATGCATTTGTGCTGGCATTGCATTGTCCCATCATGTTGCTGTAACCGATATGCCTGCGTAACAGCAGCAATGGGGTGGGGAAAAGAACACAATGCTCTTCATCCATTGCTGTGTCAGCAAGTGATGCTTTTCCTGGTGGGGAGATAAGGGATGTTTCCAGATGAGGATCTATTGTGGAATCAATATGTTGTATGAGTTATCCAGACAACAATGTCGTCCTTTGGAGTTCAGCACATGCCACTGTATGGAACTAAGGAGGGAGATGTGGGTTAGAATTCACATAGGGAACAATTATTCCTTCCCTAGAAAATATGCATATTTATATGACTTTGGACAATATAAGTCTATATTCACAATCAAAGGGCAGAGTCTGCCCTTTCTCTTCCCATGTTCCTGAGGGAAAATAAATAGTAGTAGTCTGTCATCAGACAAAATACAAGGAAAGCACTATTTCATTTTACTATTAGAAAGCAGTGCATAACCACGACTGAGTTATTGCTATCTCAATATTCAGTTTCAGCATATTGAAGAACATACAGGTGGCTCCTGGTTTACATCAGGATTTGCATTCCTTGACATGAAATGTTAGTTGAGACTGATGTAAATGGAGGCAGCCGGTTCTATAGGGAATCATTGGAGACCAGAGGGATGTGTTTTGAAAGAGCTGAAGTACCCACAAAGAGATTTTAATGAACTTGCCACCATGGTAAAGCCTTTACACTAGGTATAAAGCCTAAGATATTCAGTATGCTGTAGTGGTCTGAGCTCTGAACTTTGACTCTGGAGACCACGGTTCGAATCCCTATTTGGCCAAGAAAACTCACTAGTGGCCAAGTCACAGTCTCTCAGTCTCAGGAAGCAAAGGCAAATGCCCTCTGAATAAATCTTGCAAAAACAACAACAACAACAACAAAACACAAACAAAAAACCACCCCCAAACACCTAATTGTTGGAAATGACTTGAAAGGTACACAACAACAACAACAACAACAAAACAGTTGAAGACAGAACTGTATATTACATTTGCTTTCATTGTTTTTAGGGATTTAGCAAAAAACCCTCACAGATGCAGTGCAATTGCTACAATTGCTATTAATCAAGAAGCTTGATGTATGTGCGGTGGGGTCTTAAATTGTTCCTCCTGCTAACTTTCTTTGGAAACCATCCCATACTCCTCTGCTGATTCGGATGTTGCAACATCCCTTTCTTCACAGTCTTTGGTCATACATGATCCAGCCTCTCCCACCGATGATGTCAAATCCTTCAGATGGTGAGAATGGCCAATGCTCTGGAGATCAAGGTCACCCACACAGATGAGGATGCACTGGACCCTATCGAACATAGAAGCCATGGAAAGGTGCCAACTCCTGCCACCATTGGATTTCTTCCATCTTTGGAGAGAATTGCCAAGAGTTCTTGGAACACTCCTGCCACCATCGCTGCAACCTCCAAAAAGATAGAGAACCTCTACTGCAGGGGTAGGCAACCTAAGGCCCGGGGGCCGGATACGGCCCCCGAGGCCTTTGGACCAGCGCTAGACTGGTTCTGCCACCAACGCCGCCGCTGACCCCGCCGCCGCCGCCGCCCGCCATGATGATATTGATTATTGTTGTTATTGCTTGTTCTTGGGGTTTTGTTGGCAAAATCTCCACAGGGGTTTTGCCATGGCTTTTCTGGGGCTGAGAGAGTGTGTATGCATATTTTTTTTATTTTTTTTATTTTTTTATTATTTTTATTTTTATTTATTTGTTTGTTTGTTTATTTATTTATTTTTGGTGCTTCGGCCCCCCAATTGTCTGAGGGGCAGCAACCCAGCCCCCAGCTCAAAAAGGTTGCCTACCCCTGCTCTACCGGATCTCGTCTTCGTCCTCATTGTGGCTTTTCAAGCATCCAAAGCCGAACTCGGCCATTGTAGAGGGCTACTTTTACCCCCAAAATATCCACCACTCCTACAGATAAAGAAAGTAAAAGGGTTGATGGTTTGGTGAAGAAGTTCTACGCAGCCTCAGTATTGGACCTCAAGGTTGTGAATTACTCTGCTTGCATGGGTGCTTACCAGCAGCACCTCATGGAACACATGCTTCCCTTGTTGGACAATCTGCCAGACAACAAGAAGCCCTTGGCGCTAGCACTCCAGGCTGAAGCCCATGCCATCGGGAACCAGAAAAATCACCTCAGCTCATCATTCTGCCGACTGTGCCTCCAGAGTACTCTTGGAGTTTGTTGCCCTCCGAAAACACGCTTGACCCCGAGCTTCAGATCTTACCGCACAGGCTTGAGCCCTAATCAAAGACATGCCCTTTGACTATTCTGGCCTATTCAACAAAGAGATGGACAAGAAGTTGAATTTCAAGTAGAAGATGAAGACGGCAGCAAAAAAGCATGGTATGGCCTCGTTGTCATTCCAGTTCCCTTCACATCGTTGTTATGGTGGCCAACGCCCTTGGTACCCGCCATACAACAGAGACAATACCTATAGGTTTTTGTGGTTTTTCGGGCTGTGAAGTGTTCTAGAAGAATGTATTCCTGAAGTCTCACCCGCATCTGTGGCTGGAATGCCTTTCCTGCCCCCTGATGATGGATGCATCCATGGATGGATGGGGTGCCAACACCTTGGACCTCACAGTCAGATACAAGTGGTCCCCATCAGAAAAGTCTCTCCACATCAACACACTCAAAATGCTAGCAAGTTGAGAAAGCTCTCCGTGCCTTCAAGACTAGCCTTCACAGCAAGGTAGTATGTCTGCTGACAGACAACATCATTGTCATGTACTATCTGAACAAGCAAGGAGGGACAAAGTCTCAGACACTGCTCAATATCACCCTTCGTATATGGGACTGGTGCATTCCAAGGATAATCCTCTTGCAAGCCGTCTACCTCCCCAGGGAGGAGAACAAATTGGTAGACCAGTTCAGCAGGTCCTCGAGCTCGTACCACGAATGGTGGCTCCATCCCAAGACAGTCTCCAATCTGTTTCACAATTGGGGCGAACCATCCATTCATTTAATTGGCACTCATCTCAACAGCCACTGTACTCAGTTCTGTTCAAGAGCTTGATCACTGGGCTCCTAAGGAGTTGCCTTCCTGTTTGAGTGGTCAGGAAAGATGCTTTATGCCTTTCCTCCCTTTCCACTCATCATCAGAGTGATTGCAAACATGACACTCAGACACCATCCTCATCACCCCTTGGTGGCTGAGACAGCCATGATTTGCTCCTCTCCTGCACCTGTTTTACAGTGAAACTCTTCATGTCTGCTGCCCGGACATTGACAATCTTCTCCTGGTAGCATGGAGAATCCTTCCCTGGAGGTCCTTCCAGACCCAGTACGGACAGTGATCTTGGCTGCCTAAAAGCCCTCCACAAGGAGGTCCTATTTACTCAAGTGGAATAAGTTCCTAGATTTTCTTGCTGCCAAGGGCCTTTCTCAATCCCATGTTCGGGTGCCTACCATCCTTGATTCTTACTGACTTTGTCTGAATCAAGACTATGCCTTTCATCTCTCAAGTGCTATTTGGCTGCCATCTGCTCTCACCACCAGTTTGATGGTCACCCTTCCTTTTTTAAAGACCCTTTTGTGAAGAAATTTCTCAAGGGGTTCAACAACCTTCACTCTCCATCCTCGGTATCGACCCTGGCATGGGGCCTGGACCTGGTGCTTTCTCACCTTTCTACCAAACCTTCCGAACTTATGGCCACGATAGACTTGAGACTCTTGACCTAGAAAATGGCTTTCCTTGTGGCCATCACCTCTGCTCACCATGTGAGCAAAATTTGTGCCTTGCCTGGTTTCACAAAGACAAAGTGGTCCTATGTCCTGACATCACCTTCCTTCTGAAGGTGGTGTCCTCTTTCCACATCAATCAGAACATTGTTTTGCCTACTTTGGCCCCAAACCCAACAATGGATGCTGAGCACCACCTTCATACTCTTGATGTCCGATGGGTGCTGGCATTCTATGTGGATAGAACCTCGGGTTCGAGGCGTTCCAGGAGACTCTTTGTGTTCTCTTCAGAATCCAAAAAAGGACTACCTGTGACTGCACAGAGGTTTTCCAAGTGGGTGGCTGGCACTATCCACTTGTGTTATGAACTGTTAGGGAAGACTCCACCAGCGCAAATTTGAGCCCATTCCACTAGGGTGCCAGCGACATCCTCCACTTTTTTGACTGGGTGCCTTTGGAGGATGTCTGCAAGGCTGCTGCCTGGTCCCAACCATTGACTTTCATCAAACATTACAGGTTGGACACCAAAGCCAGGTGGGATGCAGCCTTTGGGAGGGCAGTGTTGCTTTCTGGGTTGCATTAAAGGTTTATTGTTTTGCATGTTTTATATGCCTTTGAAACCAAGATAAATGACAAACAAATGCACTTTAAGAGTTTTAAATTTTTATTGCTGTTAATAAAATACAACTTCTTTGAACTTTACAACTGGTGTCATGACACTCCCTCCTCCACTGACTGAAGCTTGTCAGTCTAACCCATTTCTGTGATTCGCAGAGACCACGAAGAAGAAGGACAGGTTGCTTACCTGTAACAGTATTTCTTCGAGTGGTCATCTGCGAATTCACACAAATCCCACCCATCCTCACCTCAGTCATGTCCTGCCCACTTTATTTCCTTTTTATCACTGTTATGCGGCAAACTTTATGGAACTGAGAAAAAGTGGGAAGACGCTGGGCTTATATAGATGGTGGATGGAGCTACCGCCAAAAAGTCTTCCCTAGTGATTCCAGAAGTTTCCAAAGCCAACTGTGCAGACACAGAATAACCCATTTGTGTGAATTCGCAGATGACCACTCAAAGACCTGTCCTTTTATTATGAAATCAAACACACACACGATACCAATTCAGACCAATATACCATAAGAGCTAACCAAAACATAGGTATGGAAATTGAATAGCGGGGATTGTGGGTTGTAGAGGGGGTATATTAACCTGTGCTGAAGAGTAGACCATGGAAAGTGATATGTGGTTCAGACAAAGTCTGAGGGAGAAACAGTGAACAAAGAATACTCTCTTTGCACATGCAGGGCTAGATTTGGGACTGATATTTATATGTGATATGTAGCCTCTGCAGATAGTTGGGCAATATGTTACACCCTAACAAAGACCTGATGATCTTGCCACAGAACCAACAACTGATGGTATTAACTTTGGATTAGCAAAACAGAAATTGGATTAGGTATTTGATTACTTGCCTTGGTACAATGCAATCTCTTTTGTCTCTGGGTGCAGAGGCTATGCAGAGAGCCTGGGTTGGGGGGGGGGAAGAGTGATCAACACACTCATTTAGCCATTTGCTTAGGTCTTCCACATGCCTTTAGGGCCATGTTCCTTTCTCATTGGAAATTTTCCTGTGTTTCAAAGGTCACCATGACCTCTTAAAACATGCTAGGCTCTAGATATGGAATATATAAGAATATGAAGAACTCCTTGTACAGTGTGGAGATGCAGGGTGTGCTAGCATCTGCCCTGACAAGCTTTACCAGCTGAATTCTGCCAATGTAGCATGTCTTAAAGAGCACAGGAATAGGCCAAGCTAGTCTGCCCCCACCTTGTGCAGACACTGGGCAATGCCAATTCTCTGTTCAATCATTTCAAGGCAAGGGTGCATCTGCCATCACGAAAACGAAAAAAAGTGACACCGTGGCAGTGGCAGTGCTTTTGCCCATGCTGCTTATAGAGTCACCATGCTAATACTGGCCTTCTCTTCATTCTTCACAGTGTCTAGTCGAGAGGTTAAGGCAACTGTGGCTCCACATTTTGGGGTAGGGGAAGCTTAATAATCCCTCACCATTGTATGTATAGCTCACTTCTACTGGAAATATCACAGAAGGAAGGAAACATGTAAGAACAATAAAAGCTCTTTATTGAAGATGCAATACATTGGGCCCTCTGGTATGAGTGTGTGTGTGTGTGCACATGTGTCTGTGTGATCCCAGTTTATGCTGACTGAGGCTTATGGATCAGAAGTGAGGGAGTACTTTGGAGTCCCTCTGATGACCTTAGAGGACCACCACCACTGGCTTGTGACATAAAATTACATTTATTTCTTTTTCTTTTTTGCAAAAAGCCCCAGAATAAATCCTAGGGTGCTTAAAGGAACAAATGTGCCATGTGTTTCAGCTCCACTTGTTTTATGCTTTATGAGAGGGCTTTAAAAAAAGAAAAGAAAGAAAGTGACCCAGGAGTCATTAAAGATCATAAGAGGTTCTTCAGGTTCCTGGGAAGATCAAAAAAGCCTCAAAAAAAGCCTTAGTAGGTGCATGCAATCTTCTGGCTGCACTTAACCCTATCCTTGTTTTCCTCAGTTTCACACAGAAGTGGCAAACTTTTTGTAATCTGAAATTCTCATAAATTCTCCCCTGCCGGTCAAGGCCTTGCTGGATGGGGGATTCTGGGAACAGAAGTCTAAACAAGTAACATTCCCAAACTCTGCCCCCACCCCAGTCAAATCAAATGGGATTAACTCTTCTTCAGTCCTGGATACCCATCCTTCAAAAAATCCTTCCCTGACATACTGTCAGCTCAGTGCTGATGGGCTGGACTGTAATTACTCCTGCTACACTGACTGGGGATGATGAACATTATAATGCAACCCATCTGGAAGTCACCAAGACTGCCTTGATTCTGTTTCCAGACCCTGACCTTTACTGCTCAGCGTTGCAAAGAAAGGGCTAGTGCAACAGGTGTCGGTATTACCAGTGTGGTAAAGCAAAGACAAGGGAAATTACAGCATTTCCCCATCTAGCCCAAAGACAAGGAAATCTCTAAGCCTACGGATCTACCAGATCCATGCCTGTTTGCTTTTTTGGCCACAGTGATCTCACTTCTCTTGCCTGTTCTTCCAGGGGTTAGCTCACAGGCCTCACCTTTCCTTGGTTATTTACATGGGACGTTATCACACGTGGGCCAGAAAGCGAAAATAAAGTGGAAATGAGGCATTCCGAAAATAAACAGGAAATAAACCTTAATTCCGCAAACGTCATTACCTTAATTGTGAATTTACAGTAAGCGCATTTAACATCCACACACAAGTGAAAAAAGCCCATAAATGTACTAGAAATGAGCTTCTTGCACATGCGCAGATAGAGGAATGCTCACTGGAACCATGGCAACAGCAGGGAAATGCTCCCAAATGCGCATTTGGTTATCACATTACGGTAAATGCGAAATTACCTTAATTGCACATTTGCATTTCCTCCAAACAACTGAATTTTAAAAGATCGCGGTTAACACCAGTTTCTGTCCACTTTCTGTCCAGTTTCTGTGCGACGTCGTGTGAAAACACGGGGCACTAATCCAGTTTCTGTTTAGGTTTTGTGTGGATTAACCAGCAGATTTGCCCCCGTGTGATAACGTCCATGGTTTTGTCCCAGTCCCAAGTTCTATCATCCCTGTTTCCTTCACATCCCCACCAGGCAGTGAGATATTCAGGTATTTTACTCTAAGCCTCAAATCAAGTAATAAGTCTTCGAGTCTCAAGTCGGGGAGCCAACTGTAACAGAAAAAAGGGAGGCAGGGCATGTTTCTCAAAGAGGAACTGATAAATGCATTAGGCAATGGGCCTGAGGCCGAAGGGTCCTTCTAAAGCTTTTCAAGCCCATGAGGTAGGTGAAGAAGATAAGAGTAGGTGTAGACGGTTGGAGAGGGGGAGAGTACGGTATATAGGATGAGAGGTTAAGGAGGACAGTTAAGGGAAGGGAAGGTGTAGAAGGGAAGTAAAGGGGAAGATTGATGGGGAGAGAAAGACAGAGGAGGAGAAGGAAGAGAAAGGAAGGAGAAAGAGAGGAAAGAAATGAGTATGTGGGGAAAGGAGGAGGTAAGGAAGGTATAGAGAAGATAAGGCCAATGCAATTTTAGGCTGCATCAATAGAAGTATAGTGTCTAGATCAAGAGAAGTAATAGTGCCACTCTATTCTGCTTTGGTCAGGCCTCACCTGGAATACTGTGTCCAATTCTGGGCACCACAATTCAAAAAAGATGTGGAGAAACTGGAGCATGTCCAAAGGAGAGCAACTAAAATGGTGAAGGGTCTGGAAACCAAGCCCTATGAGGAACGACTTAGGGAGCTGGGGATGTTTAGCTTGGAGAAGAGAAGGTTGAGAGGTGATATGATAGCTGTGTTTAAATATTTGAAGGGATGTCATATTGAGGAGGGAACAAGCTTGTTTTCTGCTGCTCCAGAGACTAGGACCCGAAACAATGGATGTAAGCTCCAGGAAAAGAGATTCCACCTCAACATTAGGAGGAACTTCCTGACAGTAAGGGCGGTTCGACAGTGGGACATACTCCCTCAGAGAGTAGTGGAGTCTCCTTTGGAGGTCTTTAAGCAGAGGCTGGATGGCCATCTGTCGGGGATGCTTTAATTGGGAGTTCCTGCATGGCAGGGGGGTTGGACTGGATGGCCCTTGTGTTCTCTTCCAACTCTATGATCCTGTGATTCTATGATTCTAAGGAGTTTTAATTGTAAAATAGATGAGGAGCACATGTTGTGTATAAATATGTTTGTTTGTTTTGTTTGTTTCTTTGTTTGTTTATTGGGTGTTTGTTAACTATATGAAAATAAAAATATATTACACATTATTTTCAAGCCCATTGTCCAACGCGTTTTCTGTTCCCCTCTGAGAAATGTGCCCTGTCCTCTGGGCTTGAGGTTGAGGTCTACTTGGCAGCCTATCCCCTCTGCACACCGAAGGAACTTTACAAGGATCCTTCTGCCTCAAGCTCATTGCCTATTGCATTTGCTGTTCCCCTCCAGGAAACAAGCCCTGCACTCTGGGGATGGGTCTTCCCTGCTGCTCCAAGTGAATGACAGCAATTTGGTCACTAAAAATATACAAGTTGTGAGTCGACTCAATGCACTATTTGTTGCCGAGTCAAGTCCAGGTCAGGCCATTGAAGTGACCTGAGTCCGACTTGAGTCTAAATTAATCTATTTGAGTCTACATCGCTGCCACCAGCCATGCTTTCTAAATTCAGTTGCCAAATCTTTGAGCGATGCTGTTATTAGCTAGCATTTCAAAATTGCCAAAAAACTAGTCTGCAATCTAATCCCTAAAATGCCTCAGCAATAGACATTGAGTCCACCCTGCCGATGAACTCTCTGTCCCTTCAAGACAGTCTTTGAAATCAAGGTTGGAGCAACAGCAGATGTTATTCTCTCTCTCTTCCCCAGCAGCTTATCCTCCGTCTCTTACTCCACCTAGTGTAGTCCACACAGGAGATAACAGGAGGAGGAGAAAATGCAACCCAGTTTCATCTAATGCTGAGATCCATCAGGCAACTCCAGAAAGACAGCACAACAAATGGCACAGAGCAAGGAAAAACATGGTTGAACAATTCCTGTCTAGAGAATACTCAGTATGCATGCAAAAAATCTGGAATTATTTTTAAGGTGCTAGGGCTCAGGTCTGGCAAGCAGGTCTTCATGAATCTTCCATACCTGCATGTTGTTGTTAACTGCCCTTGAGTCAACTTCAACCCATGAATGAAGACCTCCAAGTCCTCTTATCCTCAAAAGCCTTATCCAGGTCTTGCAGTCTCAGGCCCACGGTGGCTTCCTTGAGTCTATCCATCTGGAATTTTGCCTTCCTCTTTCTCTGCTACCCTTCACTTCTCCAAGCATTAATATATTTTCTAGTGAGTCTGTTCTTCTCATGATATGGCCAAAGTACAACAGTTTCAGTTTAGTCACCTAGGATGTTATCACACGCGGGTCTCAAAGCGGCAAGAAAGCTGTATGGAATCAATCCAGAACGATACCGGTATAGACCCCACAAGACGGAAATTGCTATCAGACGCAACTAGCATTATTCCACAATGAACGAAAGCAGCATCATTGCGGTATCATTCTGGTCGCGCAAATGTAATTCCCTAGGAGACCGGCATTCAAAAGAACGGGGATGATGCCGCATTGGGACGGGGATGGGACGGGGTTCTCTGTGACGTCGTGTGAACACACGGGAAAAGGAACCGCAATGGGATGGGGATGGGACGGGGTTCTCTGTGACGTCATGTGAACACACGGGGGGAAAAAACCCGCAATGGGACGGGGATGGGACGGGGTTCTGTCTGCTTTAGACCCCGTGTGATAACGTCCCTTGGCTTCTAGGGAGAGTTCAGGCTTGGTTTGCTCTAGGTCACATTTAGTGATCTTTTAATAGTCCACATTATTAACTTTTCTCCAGCACCACAATTCAAATGAGTTGATTTTGTTTCTATCCACTTTCACAACCATACATAGAAATGGGAAATTAGACTTGGACAATCCTGACTTTAGTATTCAATGAAATACCTTTACACGTCAGGATCTTACCTAATTCCTTTATAGCTGCCCTTGCGAGTCTTGTTAGTCTTTTGTTTCTTGACTGATTAATGATTGAGCCAAGGTTTGGCTGTCATCAAAATGAACGATTTCACTGTCTTCATCATCTACCGTACTTTAAAGTTATGCAATTCATCTGTGGTCATTATGTTTGTTTTCTCAATATTCAGCTCCAAACATGCTTTTGCATATATAGTCCATGTATGTTTTTACAAAACTGTAAAAACACAGAATACTGCAAAGAAGAAGAAAAAGAAGAAGAAGTGGCGATGTTTGTTTTCCTCTGATTAATTTTTAAATTGTTTTTAGACAATAGATTTCTTATGGTTTGTAGTCACTAGAAGTATACTTCAAAATAAAAACAACAACAGGAAAGTTATTTTGGGGGTTACAAATGCCAGAATTACCATGGATGTCAGCATAGAAGTGTTGTCCAAAATAGTCATGGTGTAGAGGATTCTGGGAGTTGTAATTAAATTATTATTATTATTATTATTACTATTATTATATACCAACCAAAGCAATTAACAATGTGACAACCATAAAGATAATGACAAATAAATAAGTAAAATACAGTTGGCCCTCCACATTTGCGGCACTTTTGCAGATTTGATTATTTGCGTTTTGATTAATATATTCTCTCTAGGAATCTCTAAGTCCTCCAATTCTGCCAGAAGTTGACCATATAGTTTTGCCGGAAGACCTAAAGATTCCTAGAGAAAACACTTTTATATGCATTTGTGGGTCCTCTAGTACAATTCCATGAATTGACCTCTGGCAGATGTTGACCATAGGGTTGCACTGGAAGACTTGGAGATTCCTAGAGAGATGTTTTCTCAGGTAAAAAGAATAGTGTGTTTTTTTATTTGTGGTTTTCCCACATTCACAGGGGTCCTTCACCCCTAAATCCAGCTAACGTGGAGGGACCACTGTATTATAAAATATTTTAAAGCATAACATTCATATATCAAAGGGGAAAATGTAGAAGACCATACTCTGTGAATGCAAAGGTGGCTATACGTAAACTAGAACACTTCTGTCAGTTCGGGCCTTTGCAGACTGCCAGAAATAGTGCAAATTGCGTCCACTTTTAGGGTTAGGGTTAGTGCTAGGGAATCATGGGAATTGTATTTTTTTTTCCTGAGACATTGAGCCTTCTCTGTCAGAGAGCTCTGGTGCCACAATAAACTACAGTTCCCATGATTCCCTAGCACTGAACCAGGACAGTTAAAGTTGACTCAATTTGCACTATTTCTGGCAGTCAGGGGTTCAGCTACACTGGAGGTCCTTGTGGTCCTGATAACTGGGGGATGCAGCGGGAAGAAGAGTGCTGAGAATACTTGGACAGCCAAGAAAACAAGCAAGTTAGTCCTAGAATGGATCAAGCCCAAACTCTCCCTGGAAAAGACAATGATGCTGGAAAAGACAATGGGGGGTTGCAGACTGCCAGAAATAGTGCAAATTGAGTCCACTTTTAGGGTTAGGGTTAGTGCTAGGGAATCATGGGAATTGGTTTTTTTCTGGGACATTGAGCCTTCTCTGTCAGAGAGCTCTGGTGCCACAATAAAATACAGTTCCCATGATTCCCTAACCCTAACCCTAACCCTAAAAGTGGACTCAATTTGCACTATTTCTGGCAGTCTGCAACCCCATGATGCTGGGAAAGGTAGAAGGTAGTTGAAAGAGTAAATTCTGTTGAGATATTTAAGTTTATTGCACATCATTTCCAGACTGGTCTGGACACGGTCTGGCATTGGTGCGGAACAGGTGAGGACGGGTGTCATGGCACAGGAGAACGCCGCCAATGCCTCCAGGGGTCCCCAGGCTGTGCTATGGCAGCCAATTTTGAAGAATGATTTTGAACCGTTCTTCAAAATTGGCTGCCAGGAAAGGCTGGGAAACAGCTTGGGGACTCCTGGCGGCATTGGCGGCGTTCTCCTGTGTGATAATGTGTGTTCTCTCCCTGTTCCGTTCCGTTCTGTGCCATTCCTGTTCCTGCAAGTGCGTGCAATAAACTTAATTATTTAGATCATATTTTGGTATAATCGCTGGTTTTGTTTTCTTCTTGAGTCTTACTCTTATTTTTGTTATAAGTAATTCATGATCTGTGCCACAGTCAGCACTTGGTCTAGTCTTGGCCACCAGTATAGAGTTCCTCCATCTTTTACTTCCGATTATTTAATCTACCGTATTTTCCGGCGTATAAGAAGACGACCCCCAACTTTTCCAGTTAAAATTTAGAGTTTGGGATATACTCACCATATAAGACGAGTCCAACGCACACCAAATAATTTTTTTAAAAAAATATCAGGTTTGATTTCAATATGGTAATTTTAATTCAAATGTTTATGACATGCAGGTACTTAACAGGAAAACTGTCACTTGTAAACACAACAAACTACAGCTCCCATGTTCCCTAGCATTTATTTCTGCAGTGTGTTTTGGACCTTACTTCTTAAAAAATAGTCCAGATTTAAATGCTGCTTTAAAAATTATTTCCATCTCCCAGCTATGAGATGGTTGAGGGGAAATGAGAAAGTGTTGGGGGGAAGGACTGCCAATATACTAGGTGATGCATTCTGGGGTATGTACAATTTGTGGCCAAGTAAGGGACCCTGGGCATGTCACACACTCTCAGCCTCAGAGGATGGTAATGGCAACCCCCATTTGAAGAAACATGCCAAGAAAACCCCATGATAACGTTAAAAGTCACCATTTTGACCATTAAAACGTCCTCCATTTTTAGCACGACTAAGAAGCATGGATTTACTTTTATATTAGTGTTTTTAGCTTTCTCTACATTTTTTTTCTTATATGTCCTACATTTTTTTGTAGTGACTTGTCCTCCTTTGCATTGAAGACATCTGGTCACCCTGTCTGAGTATCGGAGTATGACTCTGGAAACCAGGGTTCGAATCCTGGCTCAGCCATGGAATCCCCCTGGGTGACCTTGGGCAAGTCACACTCTCTCAGCCTCAGGAGAAGGCAATGGCAAACTCCCCTCTGAAGAAACCTTGCCAAGCAAACACCATGATAGAGTTAGGGTTGCTGTAAGTTGAAAATGACTCAAAGGCATACAACAACAACAACAATCTTAGAAGTCACACTCTCTCAGCCTCAGAGGGTGGCAAAGACAAACTCTGTCTGAAAAAAACACATAGGCAGAAAATGATAGGTTCATGATAGGTTTGCCTTAGGGTTACCATCAGTTGGAAACGACTTGAAGGCGCACAACAACAACAACATTCTTGGAAGTCACATTCTCTCAGCCTCAGAGGAAAGCAATGGCAAACCCTTTCTGAACAAACCTTGCCAAGGAAACCCTCCTTCTCTCCCTGGCTTTTTTCCCCACCTCACATGTGTCCTCCTGGACCAGGAGGATGAGGAGGACGAGGAGGAAAGGTGGGAGGAGGGGGGGAAAGCGGGGGAGAGAAGGAGGAGGACCTCCTAGTCCTCCTCCTTCTCTCTCCGGCTCCTTCCCACCTCGCACCTCTATCTTCCTCCTCCTCCTCTTCCTCCTTATACCCGACGTATAAGACGACCCCCAACTTTAACCCCAGATTTTCCTAGTTAAAAAGTCATCTTATACACAGGAAAATACGGTATTTGATTTTTGTGTTGACCATCTGGTGATGTCCATGTGTGTAGCCTTCTTTCTGGTTGTATGGAAAATGTGTTTGCAATGAATAGGTTGTTGGCTTCACAGAAATCTGTCAGATACTCACCTACTTCATTTCTTTTGCCTACTCCAAATCTGCCTACTGTTTTTGATTCTTCTTTGCTTCCAGCTTTTGTGTTCCAATCTCCAGTTATCAGCTTGACATCCTGTGTTTGTGTGCTGTCAATTTCTTCCTGTACTCCTTCATAGAATCTATCAATTTCTTCCTGTTCCACCTCTGTGGCTGGTGCATATAATTGAATTATGGTGATATTCATAGGTTTACCTTGGAGCTTTACTGAAATGATTCGGATTTAATTTTGCATTGTATCCTCTGACTGCTTTTGCCACATCTTTTCTTAGTATTAAAGCTATCCCATTTTGTCTTGACTTTTCATTGCCTGAGTAGAACACTGTGTGGTTGTTTGACTGCAATAAGAGAAATGGCAAAACACAAATCACCAAGAACAGATGATATTCCAGTCGAACTCCTGCAACCCACATTGTCAGAGTCAGCTCTAGTGCTAACCAACATATGTCAACAGATATGGAAAACAAAATGATGGTCAACAGATTGGAAGTAATTAAAAGGGAGACACAACAGACTACAGCAACTATAGGACCATAGCACTGATCTCCCACGCAAGCAAAATCATGCTCAAAATTCTGCAACATAGACTCCAACCATACATGGAGAGAGAAATCCCAGAAGTCCAAGTGGGGTTCAGGAAAGGAAGAGGCACTACGGACCACATTGCAAATATACGATGGCTAATGGAGTGGGTTAGGGAATTCCAAAAGAAAATCAAGATGTGCTTTATAGACTATAGCAAAGCCTTTTACTGCATAGGTCATGAAAGACATGAGAGTGCCAACACATCTGATAGTCCTTAAAGCCCTTAAAGACATGGAAGTACCAGAACATTTGATAGTCCTGATGAGTAATCTGTACTCAGGACAAGAGGCTACTGTCAGGACAGAACACAGAGAAACACAATGGTTCCCGGTTGGCAAAGGAGTCAAACAAGGCTGTATCCTTTCACCCTATCTGTTCAACTTGTATGCAGAACATATTATGAGAAAAGCACACAGGCTTGGACACAGAAGAAGGAGGAGTGAAGATAGGAGGAAGGAATATCAACAATCTAAGATATGCAGATGACAGCATAATACTAGCAGAAAACCTCACAGATCTGGAACACCTACTAAGGAAGATCAACAAAGAAAGTGCAAAGGCAGACTTAATACTGAACATAATGAAAACAAAAATAATGACCACCGAGGACCTTCACAAGTTCAACCTAGACAATGAAGAAATAGAAATAAGAATTCTCATACCTGGGATCAAACATTGATAGAAATGGGGACTGCAGTCAGGAAATCAGAAGAAGACTCAGGGCCTCTACAGACAGCCCATTTGGGTGGCTCTGGGCTGCCCCTGATAGTGGCGAATTGGGGCCGTGGCAACCTGATCCTCCCTTTTGCCACCCCCAAAATGCTGCTCCTTTTAGGGGAGGCAAAAGGCTGCCCTAAGAGCCAGCGCTGAGGCTCTTCCATGCCCTTTTGTGTACATGCTGCGCCAGGAGGGCGTCCTGACACCGCACACCGTGCAAATGGGCGCACGGCGTCAGGATGGCATCGGGATGGAGTTGGGGCTTCTGGTGTGCAGCTGCACTGCCCCAACTTCACCCCCAGGCCGGCCCTTTAGGCCGATCTGCAAAACCCCAAAGAGCCTGTGCAGACCAGCCAAAAGGGCAGGCCTGGGGGTGGAGTTGGAGCGAGGTGACCACACACCGGCTGCCCCAGCTCCGCCCTGCTGCTGCCGTCACATTGCGCATCCCACCACATGGCGTATGGTTTCAGGGTGCTCCCTTGGTGCAGCGTTTAGACACGCTGCACCAAAGGAACACAGAAGAGCCGTGGCAGAAGCAGTTAGGGTGGCTTTTTGCCGCTCCAAAAAGGAGGAGCATTTGCCAGCTCTTTTTGGAGCAGCAAATTGCCGGATCGGGGCCGCGGTGTGCGGTTGCTGCAGCCCTGATCAGGCACTCCCAGGGGCGGCATGGAGCCACCCCTTAGGAGCCGTCTATACAGCCCCTAAGAATGGGGAGGATGGCTATGAAAGAACTATAGAAGATTCTAAAATGCAAAAGTTAGAATCATACAAGCCATTGTATTCCCTATTACCATGTATGGATGTGAGAGCTGGACAGTCAAGGAAGATGATAGGAAGAAAGTCAATGCATTTGAGAGAATGTGGTGCTGGAGAAGAGTGCTGAGGATCCCATGGACAGCCAAAAGGATGAACAAGTGGGTCCTAGAGCAGACCCTGGAAGCCAAGATGACCAAACTGAGGCTGCCGTACTTCGGACACATCATGAGAAAGGAGGATTTATTGGAAAAGACAATAATGCTGGGAAAGGTGGAGGGAGGGAGGACGAGAGGAAGGCCACATGCCAGATGGATGGACTCTATGAAGGAGGTCACTTTGGGTATTTATTAAGGGGTTGCAGGAATTAAGCAGAACAGTAGAGGACAGAGGGTCTTCTTGGAGATCTCTCATCCATAGGACCCCCATGGGCCGAGATCGACTCGTGGGCAGTTAACAACAACAAAAATTGAAAGAGAGGAAAACCACATGCCAGGTGGATAGACTCAATCAGAAAGTCCATGAACCTGAACCTGCAGGACCTGAGCAGAGCAATGGAAGTCAGGAGGTCCTGGAGATGTCTCCTCCATAGGGTCGCCATGAGTTGAGGTCAGCTCAAGGGTAGTTAACAACAGCAAAGCACTCTTCAGTGGGATACAGATGTTTAAAAACTGAGTTAAAGTGTGCATGGAAGGGAATGAAAATAAATTACAGTACTTATTTCTGAAGCATAATTCTAATTGTTTGTGGGCATTTTACATGTGGTGTTCAGTAAATAAAATGTTAATGAAATGGGATATTAGAGTTGGAGATTTCCAACAGTTGGATTTTCTTATATTACTCAGAATATGTTTTCCTTGATTGCCTGGGCCTTGGATCCTGTTTACTCAGAAATGATGGCAAACAATTCAAGGACCAAGGGCAAGTGGATGAGTGGGTTAGAAAACAAGTACTGTACTTGCTCACCAAGGCTTTCTGTTACGCTGTAATCATCCAGTAACCTTGACCAGACCCGTGATGGACAGAAGTAGAACACAGATTGTCCTCCATCTCTCCTCTGGAAGCTTCCTATGGAAGGATGACTGATGCAAACTTCAAAGTGTTTATGAAGAAGGAATAAATAAATAGGGAGTCCTGACTATGGACGTTATCACACGTGGGCCAGAAAGCGGAAATAAAAGTGGAAATGAGGCATCCCGAAAATAAACGGGAAATAACCCTTGTTTCCGCATACATCATTACCTTCATTGCGCATTTACAGTAAGTCCACACACAAGAGAAAAAAAAACATAAATGTAGCCGAAATGAGCCTCCTGCACATGCGCAGAGAGCGGAATGCTCGCTGGAACCATGGCAACAGCAGGGAAATGCGCCACAATACGTATTTGGTTATCAGACCTACGGTAAATGCGAAATGATTCCTGTCGTGCAATTGCAATTCCTGAAGAAAACGAAATTCAAAAGATCTCGGTTCTTTCCACTTTCTGTCGGGGTTCTGTGCGACGTCGTGTGGAAACACGGACAAATAATCACGGGATTCGTTCGCCATTTCGTTTGGATTCTGTTTGGATTGAGCCCCGTGTGATAACGTCCTATGTCAGAATCAAAAGAAGCATAAACTGGGGACCATCTAATGGAATCCACAGAAGAAACTGGAGACACATCTCAAGATGATCAAAAGATGCTGTTTTATTAATGATTGTGAGCTTTTCTAAGTAATACCAGTACTAAAAAAATTAATGATTAACAGCCATCTTTTGAGCATCTTGAGATCAGCCAGAATCAGCAATCTACCTCACTGCTTACTAAAACCTCTGCATTTCCGCTTTTTGTCTCACAATGAAGAATTCTAGAAACCTGTTGATGCTCCATTGCCTGCCAAGTCATTGGTTTGGGAAGCGTTTCTTCAAAACCAGAACTTTGTTTCTTTATTCAAAATTTCAGAATTTGGTTTGAAAACCAGAGCTTGAGGAGGTTACTTCTTTGGATTACAACTCCCAGAATCCCCCACCGCCATGGCTTTTTGGACAACAACTTCTATGCTGAATCCCATGGTGATTCTGGCATTTGTGTATTCCCAAAAATACTTTTCCTGGGTTCTTGTTTTGAAATACAGTGGGCCCTTGTTATCCGCTGGGGTTTGGTTCCAGGACACACACACACACCCCCCATGGATACCAAAATCCATGGTGTGTGTGTGTGTGTGTCCTGGAACCAAATCCCATTAAATACAATGCCATTAAATACAATGCCCAAAATCCATGGGGTGTGTGTGTGTGTGTCCTGGAACCAAATCTCATTAAATACAATGCTCAAATCCCATTAAATACAATGGCATAGTAAAATGGTGTTGCTTATATAAAATGGCAAAATCAGGGGTTGCTTTTTGGAATTTATATATATATTTTTAAATATTTTCAAGCAGTGTCTGGTTGAATCCGTGGATAAGGAATCTGTGGATACTGAGGGCCAATTGTATACTATACTTCAGTGACCACAAACCACAAGAAATCTAGTGTCTAAAAACAATTTAAAAATTAATCAGAGGAAAACAACTGGACAACTTGCCTGCTCCACCTTGAACCTCTTTGCCAACAGAGAGGCAAAGTGCCAGCACAGTCCTCTGCTGGTGTCTGGGGGAGTTGTGCAGGAATACTACATCTCAATCTCATAGCCTTGCCACACTCTCTCCTGGCAGCATGGCACTCCTGTCACACCCTTGGCAGCGGTGTCATGGAAATTCTTGAACCTTAGACACTCATCATGACAGCCCCCATCGCCACACCCTCCAAGCGAGTCCAGAAATTCAGGCTGTTGTGTTGATTCATGGCCACAAACCTGTTCTAGCAGTATTCACCCTGATGAAAATCGGGGCTTCCCTAAAACGGCTAGGTTTTTAATGCTCCATCCAAGACCAAGCCATCTCAAAATACTGCACATTGCAACAGAGATGGCTTGTAAAATATATAGTTTCCCGGAAAACTCACTTTGGGGTCATTCAGACAATATTTTTAGCGCGACAATGGGCCTTTGCAGACTGCCAGAAATAGTGCAAATTGAGTCCACTTTAAGGGTTAGTGCTAGGGAATCATGGGAATTGGGTTTTTTTCCTGAGACATTGAGCCTTCTCTGTCAGAGTTCCCATGATTCCCTAACCCTAACCCTTAAAGTGGACTCAATTTGCACTATTTCTGGCAGTCTGCAAAGGCCCAATGTGAATCATCCCACTCACACATTCAGGGTTTGATATTCACACTATGGCATTGCATCGACACACATCTCTGCAATTTTGGTTGCTCACAAGTGCAAACATTCAAATAAAGATGGAATCATAGAATCATAGAATCATCATAGAATCGTAGAATCATCGAGTTGGAAGAGACCACAAGGGCCATCCAGTCCAACCCCCTGCCATGCAGGAACTCAAAATGAAAGCACCCCCGACAGATGACAATGCAAATGCATTTGGAACATGTTCAAGGCATGGAGAGTTTTATCCCGTGTCTATTCACATCGATTATTCACACTACTGATGATGCAGATCTTTTTTAAAAACTTGGGGGGAAAAGCTGATATCGATTATCCTGGATTTAGTGGCGGTTTTGGCACACACACTCCAAACTTAATTTGGTGTATTCAGGATGCATGTGAACAATGGAGATCTAACCTGGATTCATCCTGGATTATTTTCACTGTGTGAATAACCCCTAATAGGTTTTAATTCTCCATCCAAGTCATCTCAAAATACTGTGCATTACAACAGGGATGGATCATAACAATATATAGTTTCCAGGAAAGCTCACATCGCCAGCTACTGTGAGGCTTCCAACTAGCTCCCTCCATATTGCAGAAATAATCCAGTTTCACACCATTTTAACTGCCATGGCTCAATGCTATCTGGGAACTGTAGTTGTATTAGACACTTAACCTTCTTTGTCAGAGAACTCTGGTGCTGCAGCTAACTACAGTTCCCAGAATTCCATAGCATTGAGCCATGAAAGTTAAAGCACTATCAACCTGGATTATTTCTCCAGTGTGGATGCAGCCTTAGAAGGTCCTGGGAAGTCTAGTGACTACAACTTTAGGCCAGAATCCTGTTGGCTGGTATAACTCTAGTGGCCTAAAGTACAAAGGGTGCCAAACAAAGCTGCCTTTCTTGCCATCCAAAGAGGAAGCTGTGATGGCTCTTGATCAGCCTGTTTTCTTATTGCCCAAATTTCCAGGTAGGTCTTTCAAGGTTAAAGGTGTTCCAGGGAGGCTATGTTGAAAACCTGCCTGTTCTGGGCAGGGACAGGGGAGAAGACTTTCTCTGTCTCAACTCCAGGGAAAAAGTGCACTACAGCCGTGTATCAAAGCATTACACCGACACCGTACAACAGGATTCTTTATTCTTGCCATGTGCCTTCATTTCTGAGTCGACTTATGGGGACCCTAAGGTGAATCTGAGAGCCAACATGACACAGTGGTTTGAATGTTGGGACTACAACTCTGGTTCGATTCCCTGTTCGGCCATAGAAACTCATTGGGTGATCTTGGGCAAGTCACACCCTCTCAGCCTCAGGGGAAGGCAAAGGCAAAGCTCCGCTGAACAACTCTTGCCCAGAAAATGCCAGGATAGGTTTGTGTCAGGGTCGCCATAAGTCAGAAACAACTTGAAGGCACACAACAACAAAGTGAACCTATCATGGGGGGTTTCTTAGCAGGTTTCTGCAGAGAGGTTGCCATTGCCACCGCAACAACAATCCCTGGTCTCCAGAGTCATTATAGTCCAATACTCAAACCACTATGCAATGCTGGCAATTCTAGCTTACCTTGCTGCCATTTTCCCTGCTTCACTGGTAAACCCTGACTCCATTACACCATCATTTCCAGTGCTGTTTGTCTGGGAGGATGACAGCCCAAGAGTGTTGCTTAAAAGACTCATAAGCCAGCGTCACATTCAGACTACGTAAAGGAGGTAGAGAACAGCTTTCAGCTACGTGCAATAGTACATATGAAAGAGATGGAGGTGGGGAGCACCTATGACATGTAGCTTGGAAAAGGTATTTTTATAATTACGCTAGAGCATCTGGACCCTTTTATTTAGTATGGCATGCTAATTGGGGGATTCTGGGAGTTGCAGTCTTTTTAAAAGGCAACTTTCCTGAGCACTGGTGCCACCAGAAGTGGCTGCTGCCTCAACAGTCTATCAAGTTCTCTCTGTTATAAAATAATTGAATCATAGAGTTGGAAGAGACCCCCAAGGGCCATCCAGTCCAACCCTCTTTGGCCATGCAGGAATACACACCGAAATAACCCCTGACAGATGGCCATCCAGCCTCTGTTTAAAAACCTCCAAAGAAAGAGACTCCACCATTCTCTGAAAGAGTGTCTTCCACTTTCAAACAGCTCTTACCATCAGGAAGTTCTTCCTAATGTTGAGGTTGGATATCTTATCTTCCCCTCCCTCTCTCCCAACGTAAACACAACTTACTATATCCTAGAAAAAAGAAGCAAAGTGGACAGCAGCACAAGTGCAACTGCAAGGGCTCAGTATGAATAAGTGAAAGGTTGGGGGAAATCAGCTGAGTAGGAATGTTGACTGACGTCAGGTCAGATCAGGTCCATAACATGACCTGCAAAAGATTAATAACTTCTGTGGCTTACCATCGAAGTCCTTTTTGAGAGATACTGCTTGATAACACTCTCTAGTGGGGCAACATGTAGTCAGACTCTTGGATTTGAACAACAGCATGAGCTCTGACTCAGAAGAAGGAGGAGTGAAGATAGGAGGAAGGAACATCATCAATCCAAGATACATGTATGACACCATGCTACTAGCGGAAAACATCACAGACCTGGAACAATTACTCAAGAAGGTCAATGATGAAAGCACAAAGCAAGCTTAATATTGAACGTAAAGAAAACAAAAATAATGACAGCAGAAGAAATACATAAATTCCACCTAGACCACATGAGAAATCGAAATAGTTAAGGAGTTCCCATTCCTTGGATTGAACATTGATCAGAATGGAGACTGCAGTCAGGAAATCAGAAGAAGACTAGGAATAGGAAGGGCAGCTATGAAAGAACTTGGCAAGATCCTGAAGAATAAAAATATACATCTAAGCATCAATGTCAGAATTGTCCAAGCCATTGTATTCCCAGTCACCATGTACAGATGTGAAAGCTGGACAGTAAAGAAAACAGACAGAAAGAAAATCAACTCCTTTGAGATGTGGTGCTGAAGAAGAGTGCTGAGGATCCCATGGACAACCAAAAAGACAAACAAATGGGTCCTAGAACAGATCAAACTGAAAAACTCTATGGAAGCCAAGATGACCAAACGGAGGCTGTGCTACTTTGGCCACATCATGAGAAGTAAGGGCGGTTCGACAGTGGAACACACTCCCTCTGAGAGTAGTGGAGTCTCCTTCCTTGGAGGTCTTTAAGCAGAGGCTGGATAGCCATCTGTCAGGGATGCTTTGATTGGGAGTTCCTGCATGGCAGATGGGAGTTGGACTAGATGGCCGTTGGGGTCTCTTCCAACTCTATGATTCTATGATTCTAAGACATGGATCACTAGCAAAGACAATAATCCTAGGAAAGGTAGAAGGAAGTAGGAGGAGAGGAAGACCACATGCCAGAGGGATGGACTCAAATCAAGGAGGTCATGGGACTGAATTTGCAAGAGCTAATCAGAGAAGTGGAAGATAGAGGATCATGGAGATGTCTCATCCACAGGATCACCATAAGTCAGGGTCGGCTCGAGGGCAGTCATCAACAACAGCAATGAGCTCTGACACACTATTTTAATAACAAAATTGTGGCATGTGAAGGGGCTGTGTTCCCCCACATGAGCCTGCTCATACATCTCATTTTTGTGAGTGGATGCTGGCTCACTTGGATCCCCTTCCTTGTGTCAAAGAGGTCATCACTCACATCAGCATGCACAATTGTCACACTTAACCTGCAGTGGGCAGGGGGGGGTAGGATGTGTGGCTACTGGGCATAGCGGCTGCAGGAATGGGTCCGTTTCACATGGCAGGGTAGCAGCTGGCTCCCTTCCACCACATTCTGCCTACATGTTGGGTTCTGGAAACCTACATCCTCTCTGTGCTAAAAATCTGGGCCCATTTTTCCACTGCAGAGGTAAACAGTGAACATTGTGAGAGTGAGCATGGTGTGGAGGTTTGAGCATTGGACCATGGCTCTGGAGACCAGGGTTCGATTCCTGTTCCACCATGGAAGCCACGGAGTGACCTTGGGCAAGCCACACTCTCTCAGTCTCTGGGGAAGACAATGGCAAAACTCCTCCGAACACATCTTACCAAGAAAATTTTAGGTCAGCCTTAGGGTTGCCATAAATCAGAAATGATTTGAAAGCATACAACACACACACTGCCCAGCTGTCCTCTGACCCTGAGATTAGTGTTAAGTCACAGCAAGTAGCAACTGGAATTTCTCTGGGGTCCAGTCTGTCCAAAGAGAAAAAGGACCTATCCATTGTCTCCATGCTATGTGAGGAAAAAGCTTCCAAGGAACTCTTCTGCCGTCTCACCTGTCATTTTGGAATCTAAGCTGGAGTTGTGTGATGTCCCAGCACAGTTGCTGAAAGACTTTCAGTGGTCTTTCCTCCAGGCACCTGCTTGCCACAGGCATAGGCTGCAATCCTAAGCACACTTACATAGGAGCAGGTCTCACCTTTGGAAATTCCTTCCAAGTAAACAAGCCACATGGACAGATTGGCCCTCCAGACGTTGTTGAACTGCAATTCCCAGCAGCTGCAAGGACTGGTGGTAGCCAGCAGAGCCAGCGGAAAAGAATGGTAGGAATTGCAGTCCAGCAACATCTGGAGACCTACTTGATTCCTATCCCTAGAGTAAGTCACCATACAATTTGATGTTGTCGTTGTGTGCCTTCAAGTCATTTCCAAATTATGCCGACCCTAAGGTAACTCTATAATGGGGCTTTCTTGGCAAGATTTGTTCAGAGGAGGTTTGCCATTGCTTCTCCTGAGGCTGAGAGCATGTGACTTGCCCAAGGTCACCCAGTGGGATCGTAGGCTTTCATGGCCGGCATCCATAGTTTTTTGTGGGTTTTTCGGGCTGTGTGGCCATGTTCTAGAAGAGTTTCTTTCTGACGTTTCGCCAGCATCTGTGGCTGGCATCTTCAGAGAAATGCCAGCCACAGATGCTGGTGAAACGTCAGAAACTCTTCTAGAACATGGCCACACAGCCCGAAAAACCCACAAAAAACGATGTCACCCAGTGGGTTTCATAGCTGAGCCGGGAATTGAACCCTGGTCTCCAGAGTCCACTATGTCATGCTGGCTCTAAACAAGCTTTTCCTACACACCTTCTTTGGCAGAGTACTTGACATGAAGGCTCCTCATCACCAAATGAATAGGAACTGAAACATATCCCAATTGTCTTTTAAAATTATATTTCCTATAGCACATCAATATAGTGGTCCCTCCACATTCACTGCGAATGTGGGAAAAACTGCAAATAAAAACCACTATTCTTTTTAACTCTCTAAGAATCTTCAGGTCCTCCAGTGCAACTCTATGGTCAACATTTGGCAGAAATTGATCATAGAATCATGCTGGAGGACCTACAAATTCCTAGAGAAGTGTTTTCTCTAGGAGCTTCTAGGTTCTCCAGTGTAACTCTATGGTCAACTTCTGGCAGAGTTGCGCTGGAGGACCTGGAGATTCATAGAGAGAACATATTTATCAAAATCTCAAATAATCAAATCCACAAAAGTCAAAGCTGCAAATGTGGAGGGCCAACTACATACTCAATAATATTGAGCTGCAGTTAATAACATGAATATTTCTGAGCAACTGTGTTGATTTTAATGGGACTACCCTAGACTTAAAACAAGTTATGGATTGCAATCAGTTGCTTTTACAATGTTTTTCTCCCAAGGAGTGCTGGTTAAAGCATATATTAGGCCAAGCTTTCCACGCAGGGCCTCACTCAGCAAACCTCTCAATGGACGTTATCACACGGGGGAAATCTGTTGGTTAATCCACACAAATCCCAAACAAAAAGCGAATTTGCGCCTCATGATTTCACCCGACGTTGCACAGAAGCTGGTCAGAAACTGGACAGAAACTGGTATTATCCGAGATCTTTTTAATTTCGGGAGTTTAGAGGAAATGCATTTGTGAAATTACAGTAATTTCGCATTTACTGTAATGTGAAAAGCAAATACGCACGGACAATTCTCTTCTAAAACCTGGAGAAGGGCCAAGAGGAGGAGGAGGAGGGGACTCCAGGGAGGGAGAGTCCTGGGCTCCTTCTCAGTGCCAGGGAAGGGAAGGGAAGGCGAGGGAAGTTTGGGACGGAGGAGAAGTTTGGCATTTGGGATGGAGGGAAAAGGAGGGGAAAGAAGGCTTTCCTCGCAGCAGCTGTGGGTGGATGTGGGTGCAAGTGTGGGATGTGCTTGTGGAGCAACTTGGAAATCCATCTCACTATGAAGTTCTGCCCTACAGGTCCTACAAAGGGGAAAGGCTTATGGGGGGGCATGGGAGCTACCTCCAGTTTCCCCCTCTCCTGGGCATCATCCAAGGCTCTGGCTCTCCCCAGGGAACACCCAGCCCTTCCTTCCTTCCTTCCTTCCTTCCTTCCTTCCTTCTCCTTCCATCCTTGCCTTTCCTCCTCCTCCTCCTTCCCTGCCAGCTCTGCCTGTGATCCTGCCCTCCTTGCCTATCTCCCCAGCAGCTGACAGCCTCCAATGCCAGGAAAGGAGAGAGAGAAAAGGGAGGCTGAGCCATCCCAATCCCTCCCTCACAAACTTCATTGAGAAAGCTTTGTCTCTATCAGCCTACTCCCCAGCCACCTCCGTAAACATAGGATAAAAGATCCCATTGAAGACTTGGACTTTTAGTAATTGCCCAGGTCTAGGTGTTTAATTTTAGCTGAAATTAATTAAAAGTCTTCAGTGATCTTAAATTCATTAAACATCCAGGGGTAGCTGTGTTGGCCATATAGCAAATCCAGTAACATCAAAAATCCACCAAACAATGATGCCTTTTATTGGGCCAACCAAAATGCACAATATACATGTTGCAAGCTTTCGAAGCTCCACTGGCTTCTTCATCAGGCAAGGATGTTGCAAACCAAACAGGAGAAAAACAATTGAAGATGTTAGTCTTAGGCCTGCATTTTGCTGTTTCTTCTTCTTAGTTCAGATGATATGGAGGGGTATTTCTTAGATACTGGCACCTCCTCATCCTGGCCATGTGGTTACTGGGAGATTTTCAAAGTCCAGGAAATTTAATATCCATTCACGACACAAAAAAGGCGCTTCCTTTGTCATCCAATGTCTCCATGCTGGATTCCAAAGGAAGTATCTTTTAGGCATCCATTTGCCACACAAAAAGATCTTTCCCAGGTTTGGCTTCACCTTATATAAACATAATTTAACTGTTTATTTCCAACTGAAATATCTTTAAGGACTACCATTATCTTTTATTTGTTTTACATTCCAACATTTGTCTTTATTTACATTCAACATTTCATAATAAATTAACCAATTCACTATAACTGATTTCTAAAAATAACTGCATTAACCTATAGAAATTTTTGTTTATTTGATACTCTCATAGTCAATTGTTGCTTAACTTTGCTTCCTTAATATATCCATTCCTCTTATCCAGATCCTTTATAAAAGAAAACAATTTTATCTCTTATTCTTTATTATTTGTCTTTGTTATTTCCATAATTCCTTACCAAATCCCGCTGTTGTTCTATCATATCTGCTGGTCTATTCTGAAGTAATGCTGTTAAAATATGCTGTAGTGTTTGTGAGACATTTAACCTTCTCTGTCAGAGAGCTCTGGTGCCACAATGAACTACAATTCCCAGGATTCCCTAAAGCATTAAGCCATGGCAGTTAAAGCGGTCTCAAACTGGATTATTTCTGCAGTCCTTTTCTGGAGCAGAGATGGCAATTTATGCAGTCTGAAGTCCGGCAATGCGCATCCGCCTCTTTCTTTTATATTTTTTTAAGGTATCCCATTTAATTCTCGCTTTTCTCCCTTTCCTTACAAAATTTTTCAGCTCCTTATTCCATTCCAAAACACCAATAATGTGACATTTGATTTTTTAAAAAAATTATTCTTGCTGTAAATACATTGTAATGAATGTGCCCTGGCTTAGTGCTAGGGAATCCTGGGAAAAGTAGTTTATTGTGGCACCAGAGCTCTCTGTCTCGCAGAAGACATTCTGTTCCCAGAATCCCTTAGCATGGAGCCAGGGCAGTTAAAGCGGTCAAAAACTGGATTATTTCTGCAGTGTGGTTTGGATCCATGTCTTATTTGTCTTTTTAAACTGATGTGTGTTGTAAAGTGATGTCTTTTAAATGATGTTGTTTCTTAATTGTTGGTGTCTCCTGCCTCAATCCATGGGAAGAGACAGGTAAGAAATTGTTATTATTATTGTTATTTCTAACTGGCCCTATCAAACAGCCTCTGGTTTTATCATGCCCCATAGCACTCCATGGGAGAGCCAGTGTGGCATAGTGGTTTCAGCATTGCATTAGGGCGCTGTGAGACCAGGGTTCGAATCCTGGCTCGGCCATTGAAACCCACTGGGTGGCCTTGGGCAAGTCACACTCTCTCAGCCTCAGGTGATGGCCATGGCAACCCCCCTCTGAAGAAACTTGCAAAGAAAACCCCATGATCTGGCCTTAGGATCGCCCGAAGTTGGAAACGACTTGAAGGCACACAACAACAACAACAACCAAGAAAAAGCACTGTGACTGGCTGGTTCCACCCAGACTTGCCCAACTTCTCACTACACACATGGTGGGCTGGTGCCAGGGCTCTGGTGCCACAATAAACTACAATTCACAGGATTCCCTAGCACTGAGCCAGGGCAGTTAAAGCGGTCTCGAACTGGATTATTTCTGCAGTGTGCTTTGGACCTGTGATGGCAGTTTGTACAGTCTGGCAATGCGCATTCTGCTTTTTCTTTACTCATTTGATTCTTTAATCCCATTTAATCCGGCATTCAAAGGGCCGGTGCCAGGGAGAGCACACTTTGCCCATCCCCATACTATAACAGTCGCAGTGAATGGTGAAAGTAGTGATTCACGGCACTGTGAAACCCATCGGATGTTGACTCCGTGAGATCCCTTTTGAGGGCAAATGAAGTCACATTGCGTTTGCGCATCACAAGCCCTTGCAGCAAGAGAAGGAAGGTGTGCGCTTGCGCAACAGGAGAGTCATCACTGCCTGTGATACACACTGGGCCCTCCACATTCTCTGTGAATGTGGAAAAACAACAAATACAACCACTATTATTATTTTAAAGCCTGAGAGAACACCTCTTTAGGAATCTCTAGATCAGGGGTAGGCAACCTTTCCCCTTTAAGGGCTGAGGGACTTCAGCTCCCAGAAGCCTCAGCCATGTTGGCCAATAGTCCCATGTTGGCCAATAGCTCCTGGGATTCTGGGAGCTGAAGTCCCTCAGCCCTTAAAGGGGAAAGGATGCCTACCCCTGATGTAGATCCTGCAGCACAACTCTATGGCCAACTCTATGCCTGAAGTTGACCACAGAATCACACTGGAGGACCTACAGATGCCTAAAGAA
Organism: Phrynosoma blainvillii; assembly: GCA_026167975.1. Lineage (NCBI taxonomy): Eukaryota > Metazoa > Chordata > Lepidosauria > Squamata > Phrynosomatidae > Phrynosoma > Phrynosoma blainvillii. Next base: position 165,330,029 of record JANUYF010000002.1, on the reverse strand, counting down.
GTGTTTTCTCTAGTAACTTCTAAGTCCTCCAGGGCAACTCTATGGTCAACGTCTGGCAGAGTTGCAGTGGAGGACCCAGCTAGAGAGAACATATATTTTTCAAATCTGCAAATAATTAAATCTGCAAAAGTCAAAGCCACAAATGTGGAAGGCCAGCTGTATTCTCATTATAAATGTAGTTTAAAATCATCCCCAACCCGCCATCTTGCCACATTGTTGTTGTTGTTGCTGTTTCCAAAGCACTAATAGGAACAAATCTTGCCAAGAAAACTTCATGATAGGTTTGCGTTAGGGTCGCCATAAGTCAGAGATGAATTGAAGGCATCCAACAACAACTAGGGCCAGTCACACTCTCTCAGCCTCAGAGGAAGGTCATGGGAAACCTATCCAAACCAAACTCAGTAGTGTGTGTGTGTGTGTGTGTGTGTGTGTTGTGCACCTTCACATTGTTTCTCACTTATGGCAAAATTTGTTCAGAGGTTTGCCATGGCCTTCCTCTGAGGCTGAGAGAGTGTGACTGGCCCTAGTTGTTGTTGGGTGCCTTCAAGTCATCTCTGACTTATGGCGAACCCAAAGGCAAACCTATCATGAGGTTTTTCTTGGCAAGATTTGTTCAGAGGAGGTTTGCCATGGCCTTCCTCTGAGGCTGAGAGAGTGTGACTGGCCCTAGTTGTTGTTGGGTGCCTTCAAGTCATCTCTGACTTATGGCGAACCCAAAGGCAAACCTATCATGAGGTTTTTCTTGGCAAGATTTGTTCAGAGGAGGTTTGCCATGGCCTTCCTCTGAGGCTGAGAGAGTGTGACTGGCCCTAGTTGTTGTTGGGTGTCTTCAAGTCATTTCTGACTTATGGCGAACTTAAGGCAAAACTATCATGGAGTTTTCTTGGCAAGATTTGTTCAGAGGAGGTTTGCCATGGCCTTCTCCTGAGGCTGAGAGAGTGCGACTTGGCCAAGGTCACCCAGTGGGTTCCCATGGCTGAGCAAAGATTTGAATCCTGGTCTCCAGTGTCCTAGACCAGCATTCAAACCACTATACCACTCTGGCTCTCTTTAGTACATTTATTACACCGAGTAGTACGTAGCGGTTATTTAACTGTTTCTGATTGCATTTATTTACTGCCTTTCTAAAAATACACTGCAGATAATTTCGTATATAAAGGGCTTAGGTTTTTTTAAACCTAAACACACTATCCTAGGAGTAAGGTGCATGACATCCGATGGGATTACTTGTGAGTAGAGACACACAGAATTGTAAATAGATACTACGTAGAAGAGCGGAAAAACAAGGAAGGAAGTGGGAAACAATGATTTCATAACATTACTGTCTGAGTAACAGTTTCCTGGTAAAGGAATAGAACTTATGGTATGTTGCAAGACGTCTTTTTGCGGCACCTTTGAGATCAACCAGTTTTAGGCTGTAATAGAATAGTAAATGTAGATCATTGCAAGAGTTCTTTGTGGTTTCTGAAAGTGTCATCAAGGTTGGATCCGCACTGCAGAAATAATCCAGTTTGACACCGCTTTAACTGCCATGGCTCAGTGCTGTGGAATTCTGGGAACTGTGCTTTGGTCCTTTGTTGTCATTGTGTGCCTTCCAGTCGTTTCCAATTTAGGGAAACCCTATGACGACCCTACCATGGGTTTTTTTTTGGCAAGTCTTTCCAGAGGGGGATTTGCCATTTTGAAGATGCGTCTGAGGGCAATAAATTGGTTGTTGCTGGGTGACTTCAACTCATTTCCAACTTAGGGTGACCTTATCATCACAGGGGTTTCTTGGCAAGATTTGTTCAGAGGAGGCTTGCCATGGGCTTCCCCTGAGGCTGAGAGAGTGTGATTTGCCCAAGGTCACCCAGTGGGTTTCATGGCCGAGCCGGGAATCAAACCCTGGTTTCTAGAGTCATAGTCCAACATGCAGATCACTACACCACACTGGCTCTCATGCAACAAATTTGCAATTTGAAGGTGAGGCTAGGGGAGGGCTTGAGATCGGCAAAGCTCAGACTCTCAGGGTCCCCAAAATGGATCTCTCCCCAGTGAGGATGTTGAGAAGCCAGAGCATGTTCAGAGGAGGGCGACTAAAATGGTGAAGGGTCTGGAAGCCATGAAGCCCTATGAGGAAAGGCTTAGGGAGCTGGTATGTTTAGCCTGGAGAAGAGAAGGTTAAAAGGTGATATGATATCCCTCTTTAAGTATTTGAAGGGATGTCATATTGAGGAGGGAGAAGGCTTGTTTTCTGCTGCTCCAGAGAATAGGAACAACAGATGCAAACTGCAGGAAAAGAGATTCCACCTGAACATTAGGAGGAATGGCCTGATAGTGAGAACTGTTTGTCAGTGGAACACACTCCCTTGGAGTCTCCTCCTTTGGAAGTCTTTTAAACAGAGGCTCGATGACCATGTGTCGGGGATGCTTTGATTTTGAGTTCCTGCATGGCAGATGGGGTTGGTTTGGATGACCTCTTGGGTCTCTTCCAACACTATAATTCTATGAAGAGAAGGTTGGTGATATGAAAGCCCTGTTTAAATATTTGAAGGGATGTCATATTGAGGCTGGAGCAAGCTTGTTTTCTGTAGCTCCAGGGAATCGGAGGTGGAGTAATGGATTCAAACTGCAGCAAAACAGAGTCCTCCAAAACATTAGGAGGAACTTCCTGACAGTAAGCGCTGTTTGACAGTGGAAGACACTCCCTCGGAGAGTGATGGAGTCTCCTTCTTTGGAGGACTTTAAACTGAGTCTGGATGGCCAACTTTGATTTGATTACGCTTTTAACTTTTGCATGTTTTCAATTTTAATTTGGTACCGTTCTTCTTAGGTTATTTTAATTGCCTTTTATAAATTTGTTGTAATGCACCACTTTTTATCCTGTGAGCTGCCTTGGGTCCATTTTTTGGGAGAAAGACAATGTAGAAATAAAATAAAATAAATAAAATAAAAATAAAATAAATCTTTCAGGAGTGCTTTGTGTCTTCCTGCGTGACAGTAGGGGGTTAGATTGGATGACCTCTTGGGATCCCTTCCAACTCTATGTTTCTATGAAGAGAAGGTTGGTGACATGATAAAGTAAGGTAAAGGTATTCTCCATTGACAAGGTTGTCAAGTCGTGTCTGACCATAGGGGCCGGTGCTCCTCTCCATTTCTAAGCTGAAGAGCCAGCGTTGTCAGAGACTACTCTGTGATCCTGTGGCCAGCATGATTGCACAGAACGCTGTTTACCTTCCCACCAAAGTGGTACCTATTTATCTACTTGCATTTGCATGCTTTCGAACTGCTAGGTTGGCAGAAGCTGGGACTAGGGACAGGAGCTGACCCCATCATGCAGCGGTGACATGATAGCCCTGTTTAAATATTTGAAGGGATGTCATGTTGAGGATGGAGCAAGCTTGTTTTTTGCTGCTCCAGAGAATTGGACATGGAACAATGGATTCAAAGTGCAGCAAAACAGAGTCCTCCAAAACATTGGGAAGAACCTCCTGACAGTAAGAGAGTGGAGCACACTCCCTGGGAGAGTGGTGGAGTCTCCTTCTTTGGAGGTTTTTAAAGAAAGACTGGATGGCCATCTGTTGGGGGTGCTTTGATTGTGTCTTCCTGCATGGCAGAAGGGGGTTGGACTAGTTTGCCCCTTGGATTCTCTTCCAACTCTATGTTTCTAACCATTAGGAAGAACAGCCTGACAGTAAGAGCTATTCTGACAGTGGAAGATGCTCCCTTGGAGTGTGGTGGAGTCTCATTCTTTAAACAGAGGCTGGATGGTTGGTGTTGATGGAGTTTGATTGTGAGTTCCTGCATGGCAGAAAGGGGGTTAGATTGGATGACCTCTTGGGGGAGAATCCCTTCCAAGGCTATGCTTCACTAAAATGATTAGCCTTTATTCTTGGCACTCTTTGATTTGCTATGCTTGGAAAGTGGTGGAGTCCCCTTCTTTAAACAGAGGCTGGATGGCCATTTGTTGGTTGGGGGGGTTGATTGTGAGCTCCTGCATGACAGAATGGGGTTAGATTGGATGACCTCTTGGGGAAAATCTCTTCCAAGGCTATGCTTCTGTGCATACTCTCTCCTAAATACTTAGCAGTTTATTCTTAGAATCATAGAATGATAGAATTGGAAGAGACCCCAAGGGCCATCCAGTCCAACCCCCCTTCTGCCATGCAGGAACTCCCAATCAAAGCATCCCCGACAGATGGCCATCCAGCTTCTGCTTAAAGACCTCCAAGGAAGGAGACTCCACCACTCTCCGAGGGACTCTTGGCACTCTTTTCTTGGCTTCCTGATCCTAAAGTGTGTCTGTCCCCTTCTTCAGGGAGGATTCTGTTTGTGGGCCAAGAGGCTGCTGCCATCATCATCATCATCATCATCATCATCGTCTTTAAGCAGAGGCTGGATGGCCATCTGTCATTGGGGATGCTTTGATTGGGAGTTCCTGCATGGCAGAATGGGGGGAGGGGTTGGACTGGATGGCCCTTGGGGGCCTCTTCCAACTCTAGGATTCTATGATTCTATGATCATCATCAGTGCTTGGCATTCAATGCATGGAAGGAAGGAAGGAAGGCAGGCGAGGTCTGGGTCTGGGTCTGGGTCTGGGTCTGGGAGGGTTAAGGCTCTCCTCTCACGTCAGATGGTGCGTTCCGGGCCCCTCCTCCGCCGGCCCTGTGATGTGGGGAGGTGTGTACATCACCCCATTGGAAGCCCCTCCCTGGGCTTGGCCACGAGGAGCAACGCCGGCCCCAGCCATTCAGTAGCCAAAAAAGCTCCCAGCACCACCAGCAGCACCAGCAATTGCAGCCTCAGCCTCCACCTGCAGCGCACCTGGCCCTCCCAGCAGCAGCAGCAGCAGCAGCAGCAGCAGCAGCACTCACCTGGCCCATTGCAAGAGGCAGAGGCTGGCATGGCATGGCATTGCATTGCAGGCAACCCCCCCAGGAGCCCAAAGGGACTGCGAGCCCCCATCCTCGCCCTGGTTGGGGTCCTCCTCGCCACCCTCCTTGGACCCAGGGCTGGAACAGGTAAGGAGGAGGGAGAGTTGGGGGGGGGCTCCTGGGTAAGTAAGGTGGCCCCATTGAAAACCAGAGCTGGAAAAGAGGGCATTTCTCTGTTGTGGGACAAGCAAGACTTGCTGAGAAAGATCAGGGTGGAGAGAGAGGTCTTGCAGCACCTTTGAGACTCAAGGAAAGAAAGTGCCAACTTCTTTCTATTATTATTATTATTAGATATAGCCCTGTTAGTCTGTAAACTCAGTCTGTAGAGAGAGATCTTGTTGCATCTTTGAGACTCATGGAAAGAAAGTGCCAACTTCTTTCTATTATTATTATTATTATTATTAAAAGATATAGCTGTGTTAGTCTGTAGAATCAGTATGTAGAAGGAGATCTTGTAGCACTTTTGAGACTCACTGAAAGAAAGTGCCAACTTCTTTCTATTATTATTATTATTATTATTATTATTAAAAGATATAGCTGCGTTAGTCTGTAGACTCAGTCTGTAGAGAGAGATCTTGTAGCACCTTTGAGACTCACTGAAAGAAAGTGCCAACTTCTTTCTATTATTATTATTATTATTATTAAAAGATATAGCTGTGTTAGTCTGTAAACTCAGTCTGTAGAGAGAGATCTTGTAGCACCTTTGAGACTCACTGAAAGAAAGTGCCAACTTCTTTCTATTATAATTACTATTATTATTATTATTATTTATTAAAAGATATAGCTGTGTTAGTCTATAGACTCAGTATTTAGAGAGAGATCTTGTAGCACCTTTGAGACTCACTGAAAGAAAGAAGTTGGCATCATGAGCTTTTGTAGACGTCAGTCTACTTCCTCAGATGCATTTGGATCAAGTTGACTTATTAAGTCTAGGAAACCTCTTGCTGCCAACTTCTTTCTTTCGGTGAGTCTCAAAGATCTCTCTACTTACTACATAATGATTCTCAGTCCAGACTAACAGGGCTGTAGCTTTGAATTCTTCCTGGAATAGCCTCTTCTGCACCACCGTGAAAGGTACAGGAGCCCTCTCCAGCCTTCAGTATGGCAACCCTAAGTCTCCTGGGGTGGTGGCAGAGGACTGCTCCCAGGTGGGGACTTTAAAACTGGGTTGGTGTATGTAAGACTCCCAGTTTGCACCCTCTTCTTCCTCCCAGGCAGTGGTTCCCAAACTTTGTGGCCTTCCAGATCTTTTGGACTGCAGCCCCCAGAATCCTGACCACTGGCCTGAGACTTCTGGGGCACTGCAGTCCCCAAGTCACCTGGAGCACCCCAGTTTGGAAACCACAAGAGAATGGCCTTTGGAGGTTTTTCAACCCAGAGGGGTCCTTGGATGCAATGGCATCATTAAAGGGGTGTGTGGGGTATGGACCACACCGGGTGACACCCTAAAAATTGGGTGACACCACTGCTCCCCAAATATCTTCATTTTGGTAGAAACAAGCTGTGGCATTGGCCTGTATCTCTTTAAAATGCTGAAGAGATGGGGCGAGGCTCCGTGGGAGGAGAAAGGAGAGGCCCCTGTGCGCTTGTGTTTTAAAACATTAAAATTTCAATTTTTAATTTTTAAAATGTTTAAAAGTTTCTTTAAACACATCACGTTTTACCACATCTTCACCACTTGAAACGATGTATGTGTAAACACATTTGTTCTGTGCGTCCGATATCGCAATTGAAAGGTATACATTTAATTTTGCTAGTTCTCTGTCACAACTGTTACCCTTACATTCAGTGAGCTATGGGAATTACTATTTATGAGTAACTTGGTACGAAAACATGACTAAGGGCTCTGTATGGTGTGGGATGGGAGGAGGAAGTCAAGTAGGGGGTGACACCATGAGTGACCGCACTGGGTGACCCCAACCCTAGTGAGGCCACTGCTTGGATGGTGTCTCCTGTCACGGCATGATGGGGTTGGATTGGATGACCTCATGGGGTCCCCTCCAACTCTGGCTGGGCACAAAGCTGGTGGAGGTGACCCTGCCTTGGGTCTTTTCAGGGAAGGCGTTTTATGGCACCGAACACACCCCAATCTGCTCTCTTGGCTTAATTCATGGGCCAGAGATGGGGAAAAGGCGGGAAAGTCTAAATGCCATGACTTGAAAGTGGAAGGACAATGGAGAGTCCCTTCAGATTCCTTCTTGTTGAGGGCCTTCCAGGCATTGCTGACTTTTGGCGACCCTAATTGGATATTCTCAGGAAGTTTTATTCGGGGGGGGGGGCGCTCGCCATGGCCTTCCTCTGAGGCTGAGAGAGTGGGACTTGCCCAAGGCCGCCCTTCCATAGCCATACACAGCAGGATAAGTGTCTCTGTTGTGGTCCTTCAAGTTGTTTCCAACTTATCCTGGACTTTTCTTGGCAAGATTGTTTGCCTCCCTCTGAGGCTGAGAGAGTGTGACTATGACATGGGATAATATGACGAGGGGGGGAAGGGCAAGCGTCTCACCACAAGTAAAGGAAGGCGAAGAAGGTGGAAGAAAAGAGGATTTCTCATGAAAAGCACTCCAGAGCTGGAGATGCGGGTGGAGTTCCCTCAGACTCTCTGGAGAACTTGACTGAACCTCGAGGACTAGAACTCCCAGAAGCCTTGGAGTCTGAACTCATGGGTAGACTATGACTCTGGAGACCAGGGATCGAATCCCTGTTTGGCCATGGAAACCCACTGGGTGGCCACACTCTCTCAGCCTCAGAGGAAAGCCATGACAAACCCTCTCTGAAGAAACTTGCCAAGAAAACCCTGTGATAGGATCTCCTTAGGATTGTCATGCTCCAGCCACCTTTCTGGGGTGGACAAAGGAGAGTAAATAAGAGTGTGAGCCAGCATGGCATACTGATTTGAGTGCTGGACTATGACTCTGGGGACCAGGGTTCGAATCCTGGCTCGGTCATGGAAACCCACTGGGTGAGCTTGGGCAAGTCCCACACTCTCTCAGCCTCAGAGGAAGGCCATGGCAGCTCCTCTCTGAACAGACCTGGCCTAGAAAACTCCATGATAGGAGTCCCTAAGTCAGAAAGGACTTGAAGGAAGAAGGCACTTGAATCAAGCGAGTGAATAGAGATAGCAAGAATGACCACCACCATGGCTTTGCCTTTGAGGGATGAAGGCCTGCCAAGAGTGTGGGATGTGTTTTTGTTGCCCGGTGTCTAGCAGCGACTCAGTTGTGGGGGCAAAGGAAAACCATGGGCACAGGTTGGGTGGCGTTGCAAGAATGACCACTGCCATGGCTTTGCTTTTAAGGGATGAATATATACCATACATTAAGGGATGAATATACAAGTATACCAAGAGTGTGGGGTGTGGTTTTGTTGCTTAGCCTCTGGTAGCGACTCAGGGCCTTTGCAGACTGCCAGAAATAGTGCAAATTGAGTCCACTTTAAGGGTTAGGGTTAGTGCTAGGGAATCATGGGAACTGTGTTTTATTGTGGCACCAGAGCTCTCTGACAGAGAAGGCTCAATGTCTCAGAAAAAAGAAAACAATTCCCATGACTCCCTAGCACTAACCCTAACCCTTAAAGTGGACTCAGTTTGCACTATTTTTGGCAATCTGCAAAGGCCAAAAAGAAGTGGATGGGTAGGCAGTGAATGCAAAGGTTGGGTGGCCTTGCAAGAATGACCACCACCATGGCTTTGCTTTTAAGGGCTACCAATGAGAAGGCATGAATCGTTGGAAAAGACAATAATGTTAGGAAAGGTGGAGGGAAGAAGAAAGAGAGGAAGGCCACATGCTAGATTTATTAAACTTTATTAAAGAGACCATGAATATGAGTTTGCAGGAGCTGGGCAAAGCAGGAGAGGAGAGAGGGGCCTGGAGATGTCTCATCCATAGGGTCACTGCCATGGGTCGAGATTGACGCGAAGGCAGCTAACAACAACAAAATAGCATATAGCAGTGCTCAGTTGGAGTGGGAAAGAGAAGAGGATGGGCGGGGAACGAATGCACAAGTTGGGTGGTATTGCGAGAATGACCCACCCCATGGCTTTGCTTATAAGGGGAGAATGTCTACCAAGAGTGTGGGGTGTGGTTTTGTTGCTCAGCCTGTGGCAGCGACTCAGTTGTGGAGGGGAAAGAGAAGAGAATGAGAAGGGAGTGAACGCACAGGTTGGGTGGCATGGCAAGAATGACCGCTTTGCTTTATTTACTTTATTAAAGAGACCATGAATATGAGTTTGCAGGAGAGGACGGGGGGGCCTGGAGATGTCTCATCCATAGGGTCACTGCCATGGGTCGAGACCGACATGAAGGCAGCGAACAACAACAAATGTGGCAGTGACTCAGTTTTTTGGGGGGAAGGAAGGGAAACAATGGGCCGGGAATGGATGCACAGGTTGGGTGGTGGCAGGTTGAAGGAAGTTGGGCTGGAAGGTGGCACCTTTTTTTGTCTGGCGGCATTGAACCCAGCCAACCAATGCTCTGGCCTGGCCTATGGGTTCAGCCTTCCTGCCATGCTTTCCTTGCCTATTGGCTTGTGGAGGAAACGGGCCATCTCGTCCTCCGACATCAGCCAGTGAGAAGCCGAGGAGGAGGAGGAAAAAGCACTCCTCTGCTCTGTTTCAAAAGATGCCGCTCCACACGACGCCACGTGTGAGGATTTTTGCCTTTGGCTCCTTTCTCTGTGCTCCCTTCCAGATTGCAAGCCGACTTTCCTCCCTTTGCTAGTTTGAAATCCTTTGCGTGGTGTGGGCATGGCTTGTGCAAGGTGACCGGATGTCCCAGCTGCAAAGGAGGACAAGGCGGCGCAAAAATGGAGGACATTCCCACGCACAAGCTGAAAACACTCAGAGAGGTGGACAGTCATGCTTCATAGTTATGCTCAAAATGGAGGACATTTTGAATTCCTCCTGGAAGAAGGCTGAAATGGAGGATATGTCCAGGGAAGAGGAGGACGTCTGGTCACCCTGGGCTTGTGGTTTCTGTACTCCTGGCATATGAGCACCTTTAAAATCTGAAATGTCCTCAGGCTAAAAATGGATGATGAAAAATAAGCTGCTTTCTCCCAATGCATTTCAGGAACTCAGAGCCTTTGCAGACTGCCAGAAATAGTGCACATTAAATTGAGGCACTGCCCTGGCTCAGTGCTAGGGAGTCATGGGAATTGTATTTTTTTTCTGGGACATTGAGCCTTCTCTGTCAGAGAGCTCTGGTGCCACAATAAATTACAGTTCCCATGATTCCCTAGCACTGAGCCAGGGCAGTGCCTCAATTTAATGTGCACTATTTCTGGCAGTCTGCAAAAGTTTAGCTAAAATGGTAACAACCAGATCCTGTTTGATCTTGGAAGCTAAGCAGGGGCAGCACCAGGTGTGTTGTGTTGCTGTGCCTTCAAGTCATCTCCAACTTATGGCAACCTCGTGGCGTTTTCATGGCAAGTTTCTTCAGAGGGGGTTTGCCATGGCCATCTTCTGTGGCTGAGAGAGTGTGACTCACCCAAGGTCACCCAATGGCTTCCATGGCCGTGTGCTGTAGTAGACGAAAGAACTGGACAAACCAGTTGAGTACTCCTTGCCTAAGAAATAATAATAATAATAATAATAATAATAATAATAATAATAATAATAAATTTCTTATATCCCACCTTTTGCCTAGGCAGTCAAGGCAGCTGAAATTCATAGGCAACTTAAAGGCCACAAAGGTTCCCATGCAATATTGCTTCACCCTACTGGAATATTATTCATTGTGTATCCCTACAAAAGTGTCTTCTGTGCAAAGTTTTTGAAAGTTGTTGGCCATTAGTGTTTTGGAGTGAAAAGGCCCATCTCCTGTTGGGCGGCTATTAATCATTGATGGGACCTCTGTGCCTTCCTAATGCATCTGCCCTTTGGAAGCAAAGTGCAAAAGGACAGTAGCACCAACTTGATTGTGCCCAAGTATTTGCTTTAATAAATGTGTTGCAGTGAACTTCAGTCGTGTTTACAGAAGGAGCCTCTTGACCACTATGGTTGGTACTCAGGTGTGGTGTATTTGATGCCCATGGTCACATTATTAGGATGTTTTAATACAGGGGTAGGCAACCTTTCCCCTTTAAGGGCCGAGGGACTTCAGCTCCCAGAATCCCAGGAGCTATTGGCCAACATGGGACTATTGGCCAACATGGCTGAGGCTTCTGGGAGCTGAAGTCCCTGGGCCCTTAAAGGGGAAAGGTTGCCTACCCCTGTTTTAATATCTTTCTCAATATTGTGCATTGGGTAGGAATTCTGAGGCATGCATCGTATGCTAGAATTAATTGCTGTTTGATTTGTTGTGTTTTTTGCTGCAACAAACCAGAGAAATTGAACATTTGCTGTATTTTCAGTGGAACATTGTCCACACTACATAGTAGTAGTAGTAGTAGTAGTAGTAATAGGTTTTTTTAAATTATTATTATTTAATTTACAGCCATTCGGCCAGCATAAAATAACAATAAAACATCTTAGTTGTATACAATAAGTTCTTACAGGGACATACTGGCAACTACAAACATATCCTAATTTGTAAAAGGACAGAGGTAGGACAATATCATTTTCTAGACACAATAATATTTAAAAATTCTAATAATTTCAGTAAGATAAAATGATATGGTCTCATATATGTCTCTTTAAACTTTAAACATATGATACTACCCCTAGAACATTTTAGTTCCAAAGACAACAATCATTTCCTCCAAATAAAGGTAAAAGGGGAGTGAACAATATAACTAGCTAGTTGCCACGTACTTCTCTGCATTTTTTACAAAAAACTTTTTAAAATACTTAATAATAATAATAATAATAATAATAATAATAAATTTTATTTGTACCCCGCCCTCTGTCAAACAATTGAGGCGGCTCACAGCATTAAAACTCCATACAATGTTAAAATACAATCTAAAATCCCACACTACACGCTACACACACACACATATATATGATTATCCATTTATTGTCTGGTAGAATTCAAAGATATAGCCATATTAGTCTATAGAATCAATATGTAGAGAGATCATGTAGCATCTTTGAGACCAATTGAAAGAAAGAAGTTGACTACGTGAGCTTTCATAGACTTAAGTCCACTTCTGAATGCATCTGAGGAAGTAGATAAGTCTAGGAAAGATCATGCTGCCAACTTCTTTCTTTCAGTTAGTCTCAAAGGGGCTACAAGATCTCTCTACATAGTTGTTTGGGTTATTGCACTGCAGTCCATTTTGTTAGATGAGGTTAAATAGAAGTCTTATGTCCAAAACACACTGCAGAAATAATCCAGTTTGAGACCGCTTTAACTGCCCTGGCTTAATGCTAGGGAATTCTGGGGACTGTAGTGTTTGTGAGACATTCAGCCTTCTCTGTCAGAGATTTCTGGTACCAAAATGAACTACAATTCCCTGGAATCCCTAGCGCCGAGCCAGGGCAGTTAAAGTGGTCTCAAACTGGATTGTTTCTGCAGTGTGTTTGAGACCTTCTCAGGAAGCAAGCTTTTAGGGACCCAAGTGCTCCGAGAACTAGAACAACAAATTGAATGCACTGCTAAGCTTCTTGCTATTTTACAAAATCTCACTTCACAAGTGCAATGTGACAACAAGTTGCCTGTGCCATAAACTGGCATACATCCTTTAGTGTAATAAAATGCTCAGCTAGTTGTACTTGAATCCATTTTTTCTCAACTTAAAATGGAACTGAGAAGTAGTGCAGAAAGCGAGTGAGTGAAGCTGAAGGTACGATAAATTGCACCCAAGCAAAAGATAGATAAACTATCGACATAAGATATATCAGGTGCGCTTCTTTTTTAGGTATGTGACCTTTTTAAAAAATAGTGTTTTGTTTTTTTCAGGTGCAGCCTTCTTTTGTTAACTCTCAGGGAAGCATTCTCTTTACATTAGTACAAATATTCCAGTAAAATAATTTCCATATGTTTTCATATTTCATATTCCATATTTCAATTTTGAATATGTTTGAATATAATACTTAAACCAAATTTCCTAAATCAAAGGAGATTTTCTCATACCTGCTGGTTAAGCTACAATAGGATTTGGGGAATGCATGTCTTAAGCTCGATAAGGTGTAGGTTAGAGGAGTGACACAATCTTTCTGATGAAACTTGCAAAACAGTTTTCTTCTTATTTTTAATGAAGTCATATGGGGGGGTTGCAGACTGGCAGAAATAGTGCACATTGAGTCCACTTTAAATTGAGGCACTGCCCTGGCTCAGTGCTAGGGAATCATGGGAACTGTAGTTTATTGTGGCACCAGAGGTCTCTGACAGAGAAGGCTCAATGTCTCAGAAAAAACAACAATTCCCATGATTCCCTAGCACTAACCCTAACCCTAAAAGTGGACTCAATTTGCATTATTTCTGGCAGTCTGCAACCCTCCATAGTCACTACAATGATGTAAAGCCACCTTGTGCTTACTCTTCTGAGTTAGCACCTTACTCTTCTGCAAGTGCTCCTTTCCCATCATGGAGTGTGCAAATAAAACTCCAGATTGAATCCAAATCGCCACTTGCTGAGATTGTTGGGGCTTTATTTGTTTTTGCAAATATGATGCTATTTCTTCATCCTCTGCTTTTTTTGGGGTGATGCATTCCCTTCCCCGTGATTTGTATAGTAACACAGGGCTATAATAGAAAGAAGAGGTAGAAGTGGTTGAGGAGTTTCCGAGCCTTCAGTTGTTCATCAGAGTTCATTTTTACTTTAGGCCAGTTTACATTGGATAGCTTTCTGGCACTAACCATGATTTCTGGAAGTAAGTCCCATCTCAAAATCAGGATCCAGTTGAAAAAGCGCAACATGCATTGCTGTCTTAATCCCATTCATCCTTTAGCAAGAACAGGTGCAACTTGAACTGACACATTGCTGATTAACTTTGCTCTTGTTTAGTATCGCCCTTGATGCAACTCTTAAGTTCATAATTTTATTAAAAGAGTGTGAAATCACACACACACACACACTTGCATGCACACACATAAATACTGAAGGAAAAGAACTTGATGGCATGAGGCATTTTAATCTCTGGTGGGTAGAGAGACCTTGTAGCACCTTGAAAGAAAGAAGTTAAGCCTACTTCCTCAGATGCATTTGGACTTTTGCTGGAGTGGAAAGCCAGGGACAGACCTATATTAGTCATTCCTGTGTCAGAATGTCATAGAATCATAGAGTTGGAAGAGACCCCCAAGGGCCATCCAGTCTGACCCCACCTGCCATGCAGGAACTCACAATCAAAGCATCCCCGACAGATGTCAATTCAAATTCAAAATCCTTTGCGTATGGAAATGAAGTGGCAAGCGGGTGGTGGTTTTTTAAAATTTAACAGCCACATTTATATGCCTAATGAAAAGGTGCAGTTGCATATGCAGTAGAGAAACTTGAAAGGTTAAGGCGGGGTGAGGTAGGGCAAGAGAGCTTCTCACCCAGAAATAGATTTGATGCCAAATAAAAATTATATTTGTTTTTTTCCCCTACAGTACTGTATTCTGTCCAGTTTAATATATTTTGAATCTGAGGATGGCCAGCTTTTATGTACTGCAGTATCTCTGCATTGGCATCCATTATGTTCAAGAATGTTAAATAATGAAAATTAGCCTTTGGTTGTCACAGCAGTGCCTCTAATTCAAACCTAACAAAGGCTGCATCCGCACTGCAGAAATAATCCAGTTTGAGACCACTTGAACTGCCATGGCTCCATGCTATTCTGGGAATTGTAGTTTCATGACACATTTAGCCTTCTCTGTCAGAGAGCTCTGGTGCCACAACAGACTACGATTCCCAGGATTCCACAGCATGGAGTGACGGCTGTTAAAGTGATGTCAGACTGGATTATCACTGCAGTGCGGATGCAACCATAGTCAGGATGAGTTCCCTCCCCCCTCCATGCTAGACTTCCAAACAGTCTCTTACATTTCATGCACTCTTTAATTCCACTTACCTCTAAAAAAAATTTCTTTTTCCCTTCAAAGGACTGTGTTTCCTATACTTTGTCTTGTAAATGTGAATCTGCACAATTTGCCAGAACAGAAAAAGCAATGTCATGTCTTTGCATTAGTTTGGTTTGAGCTTTCCCTTTCGGCTTCCTAAAGCACTTTGCATGTGCTTTATATTGTAATAGGTTTCAAAGGAGTTTCTTCTCTCCTTGGGCTCAGCTGAACTTTTGCAGTATCCAATAAATCTTAATTATAAGCTAGCTTGTTTGGTCTCTGGATCATCTGGGATGCATATTTTCAGTTTTAGGAAATGCAAGTTTCTGGTATTCATGAGAGACCCTTTGGTTCAAATCCAGGAGTGGGGTCTCCAAGTTTTCTTACCTCTAGTCATGTGCTGTAAACAAAACCGTGTTGAATTCATACATGACTGAAAATTGCTTTAAGAAAACATGAATGTGGCAAACTGATTGTCCTTAAATTTGTCAATTGATCAAAACTCTTCTTACGTGGAAAGATGTTATTTATGTGGGAGGTACCTGTTACCCAGTGTGTAGGCTTTGACTTAAAATATGGTTGCGTGTCAGGGAATTTTAATTTGGATTATTGGATTTGACGCTATACCTTGTGCTGGTATTAGCTGGCTTGGGAACAAAAAAAGTTAAGAAAATAAAATCAATATTACCATTGTGGTAACACTGCAGGCTCTGGTTTGAATGTCCAAAGATCTCCAGCTGCTTTCTGGTTGTAGTGAAGTCCGGCTACTGAAATTGCCAACAGGTCAAGTGAAATACACATTTCATGATTTATTGGTTGGTTAAAATTTGCTCATCAAGTAGAGAGGTTTGTTGTTGTTGTTGTTAGAATTATTATTCCTATTATTAGAATCTCCAGCCCAGAGCTTGGAAATGTTTTTTTCGAGACTACAAATCCTCAGATCCCTTAGAGGAAGTTCTAGAAGTTGCATATCATTTTTTAAAAATTTTTATTGTAAAGTCTTTTAAAATGTTTTTGTTTGTGAGCTGCCATGGGACCCTATCTGGGAGAAAGGGGGTAGAAAAAGGAAACAAATAGAATCATAGAATCGTAGATTCCTAGAGTTGGAAGAGACCACAAGGGATATCCAGTCCAACCCCATTCTGCCATGCAGGAACTCTCAATCAAAGCATCCCTGATAGATGGTCATTCAGCCTCTGTTTAAAGACCTCCAAACGAGGAGATTCCAAGGGAGTGTGTTCCACTGACAAACAGCTCTTACTGTCAGGAAGTTCCTCTTAATGTTGAGGTGGAATCTCTTCCTGGAGCTTGCATCCATTATTCCGTGTTCTAGTCTCTGGAACAGCAGAAAACAAGCTTGCTTCGTCCTCAGTATGACATCCCTTCAAATACTTAAACAGGGCTATTGCATCCTCTTTTAACCGTCTCTTTTCCAGGCTAAACATCCCCAGCTCCCTAAGTCATTCCTCATAGGCAGGGGTCGGCAACCTACAACCTGCGGGCTGCACCCGGCCCGCAGACCCCTGCCGGCTGGCCCCTGCCGCCCCCTGCCACTGCCGCCGACCCCCACTGCCACGTGCTCCCGCTGCCGCGAGTGTCATAGCCACCATTTTGTTTGCCGAAATGGCGGCCGCAAGTCGTTTGCACATGCGCAGTACTCCTGCGCATGCACAAACGACTCGCGGCCGCCATTTTGGCAAACAAAATGGTGGCCGCGAGTGGGGGGCCCTCCAAAATGAGGTCCACAATGCGCACGCGACGCGGGCACCATTTTGGAAGGCCCCACGGCAGCTGCGTGATTTATTGGTTGGTTAAAATTTGCTCATCAATTTTGGAAGGCCCCCCTGCTGCCGCTGTGGGCAAATTCGCCCGCCGCGGGTGCGGAGGGGCCTTTAGGAGGCCCAGGGAAGCACCCCCATGGCTGCTGTGGGCGAATTCACCCGCCGCAATTGCTTTCCTGGGCCTTGGAAAGGCCCCCTCGCTGCTGCGAATTCGCCCGGTGCGGAGGGGCCTTAAAAAGGCCCAGGGAAGCCCCCCGCATGGGGGGGCTTCCAAAATGGCAGGCACATGCGCACGACGGCTCCGCGTATGCTAAGGGTCCACTGTACTTCTATTGATGTAGCCTAAAATTGCATTGGCCTTTTTGGCTGCTGCATCACACTCTTGACTCATATTCAACTTGTGGGACTCCTAGATCCCTTTCACACGTAGTCGTGTTAAGCTCTAATCTTCTTGCATTTTGATCCTGTCCTTTGGGGTATTAGCTACTCCTTATTTGGTGTCATGTGCAAATTTGATAAGCATGCCTTCTATTCCTTCATCCAAGTCATTGATAGAGATGTTGAAAAGCACATAAATAAATAAATTAACTTCTCCAAATTCTGTTCCAACCAAATGCCTAAGTAGCAGTATTATGCTGCAGCATTTTATTGTAGGTCCCATATTGTGGTGTTCTTAACTCAGAATGATGTTGAAATGCTGGTGATAGAAGAAGTCTCTGGTAGGGGATGAACACACACACACACACAGAGTCACTTTCTTTGGTGGTCATTAGCTAATAATTACTGGTCATTGATGACACCAGATGATTAGCCAAGAATCTTTTGGGATCCAGTCATTAGTGAAAAGATAATCCAGATTACCAGTGGTTTTGGTCACTGGAGCTGCCCATGCCACTTGTTTGAAACCATTGGGGCCAGCTTTGACACTTATCCTTGTGTAGGTTTGAGTGTTGGACTACAACTCTGGAGACCAAGGTTTGATTCCCACTCAGGCATAGAATCATAGAGTTGGAAGAGACCCCAAGGGCCATCCAGTCCAACCCCCTTCTGCCATGCAGGAACTCCCAATTAAAGCATCCCTGACAGATGGCCATCCAGCCTCTGCTTAAAGACCTCCAAGGAAGGAGACTCCACCACACTCCGAGCATGAAACCCACCAGGTAATCTTGTCCAAGACACACTCTCTCAGCTTCAGAGGATGTCAAAAGCAAACTTGCTGTGAAGAAACTTTCCAAGAAGACCCCATGATTGGGTTGCCATTAAGTCCGAAACGACTTGAAGGCACACAACAACAAGAAACATGGTTAATAAGTAGTTTTTATATGCACTCCTGCAGTTACACTTGATGATTTTTAAAATACAATGTATCCTGGAGACTGGAAGCACACTGTACTTTAAAATAAAACTTTACAAACTCTTGTAGATTAATGTAGCAATTTCCCTTTTGCTGTAGTATCTGTGTGGATAAACACATCCTGAAGGAATATACAGTTGGGCCCTTGGTATCTGCTGGGGTTGGTTCCAGGACAGGGTGTCCAGATGTCCTCCTTTTCCAGGACATGCCCTACATTTAAAGTTTCTGTCCAGGAGGAATTCCAAAATGTCCTCTCTTTTGAACAGAACTCAGAAGCACAAATTTACATTTATATGAGTGTTTTTAAAGCTTTTATTTGGTCATGTCCTCAATTTTTCTTGAATGTCTTTCATTTTGCGGTGCCTTGTCCTCCTTTGTGGTTAGGACATCTGGTGACCCTGTTCCAGGATCTCCTGTAGGTACCAAAATCCTATAGATACCAAAATCAAGTCCCATTAAATACAGTGGCAAAGTAAAATGCTGTCCCTTTTGGCAAAATCAAGGTTTGCTCTTTGGAATTTATGTCCTTTTGGAATATTTTCAAGTCATAGATGGTTGAATCCACGGATTTAAAAAAAATGGATATGGAGGGCTTGATGGTACAGCTCCTTAAAATGTTTTCACAGTATTGAGCTGCCTCGGATCCTAAGAGAGAAATAAAAGCGGAAAGGGTTTTGTAATAGTAAGAATGCAGAATATTACAGAGGCTTTAAATTGCATGCACATGTGTGTGTGTGTGTGTTTGAGGCTGATCTGTGAATCATTCCTAATTTTCCAAGCCCCTGGTCTCCGGTGAAAGACAAGGAGGAAGGCTGGTGAATAAGGCAGGGTGTGTTTCCCTATATGGCTGCCTGGTGCTGCTAGTAGAGAGGATATCCTTATTTGCCTTTCTGTAGTATGATTCATATCACCATGGTTAGATCGCCTGATAGCAATTGCCATTTGCTAAACAGAGCCTTGTGCAAATAATGTGAGCAGCTGTGGGACCTCCCATTCTCTTGCTTGATTATCTATCTATGCGAATAACAGCACAGAGCATAGGAGAGGCCAGTGGCGTGACTGGAACTCCTCCCCAAAGCTTTTGCATGGTTGACATTGACAGATAAGCTAGGAGAAAGCTTCATTCCCCTCTGTGGCAGAAACAGCACTGAGGAAAATTACTTCTTGCAAACTACGGCTAGATCCGCACTGCTGAAATAGTCCGGTTTGACACCACTTTAACTGCCATGGCTCAATGCTATGAAACTCTGGGGACTGTAGTTTGTTGTGGCACCAGAGCTCTCAGAGCAGGCTAAATGTCTCACGAAACTACACTTCCCAGAATTCCATAGCATGGAGCTGTGGCAGTTCAAACAGTATCAGACTACAGTCCCCAGAATTCCACATAGCATTGAATCATAGAGTTGGAAGAGAACTCAATGGCCCTCCAATCCAACCGTATTCTGCCATGCAGAAGAATTCACAATCAAAGCACCCCCGAGCCATGGCAGTTAAAGTGGTGTCAAACCAGATTATTTCTGCAGTGCGGATTCAGCCTACAAATCCCATAATTCATAGGCTAGGGATTTATAGGGTGTTTTATTCCAAGAAAATAATTTTTCTGAGCTCAAAAGGTAGCAATTTGGAGAGAGGAACAGCTCTGTGATGCAGATGCAATGTCCCTTAATATTCTTTACTTTTTATTCCATGCAGGATAAGTTGATTTAAAGCTCTCTTCACCTCTGTGGCAAAAGCAGCACTGAGGAACATTGCAGCTTGTCCACTACAAATCCCATAATTCATAGGCTAGGGATATATTGGGTGTTTTATTCCACAAAAATACCTTTCTGAACTTAAAAGGTAGCAGTGAGTTGGAGAGAGGAACAGCTCTGATGCAGATGAAACATCTCTTAATATTCTTTGCTTTTTATTCCTTGCAGGATAAGTTGATTTAAATCTCCAAAGGGGTGGAGAAGACCAGTTTTAATGAACTTTTCCATTTTTGCATTTGCATATTTGGTGAAGCAACATGCATTGTTACTCTGCCTGTTACGACAAATTGGGTTGCAACTAAATAGAGCCTTTGTGCAACATCATGGCATAAGTCAAAACATCTGATCCTGGAGCCTGTGCCGCTTTTGTGTTGTAGAAATTATGTCTGCTTAGAGACAAAATGTCTAGATACACAGAGATATTAAGAATGGCCATTTGCTTGAAGGCTAAGGCTTTATCCCATGCACTCTTGTTTGGAAATAAAAAAGCAGCTTCATTTATATACCGCTTCATACCACGCTATGGGGTGTCTAAGCGAATAAACCCCGCTGAGCAAAGTGGAACTTGTTTCTGGGTAAAGCGTGTAGCTGTGGACTGCAACAAACCTCCAAAACCTTCAGAAGCAACAAATGATAGTTACTGAGCAAAAGTAGGGGTGTGTGTGTGAAGTGAGGAGAATATCCTTGCTCATACACTCTGTCTGATAAGAGTTATAAACATCAGTTCAGATCTGAACATATTGCTGGAGTTGGATAGTTGTGCATAAAGTAGGAGTACAAGTATAAAACCAGTCATGGGGGCTCCATAGATGATCCTGATGATGTACAATATGTAACTGAAGTATAAATCAGAAAAAAAAAATTGTTTTTATGTCCATCCTGTTTTGTTGGTTACCATCCTATGGAGGACCTCTGGGGAGGGCATAGCCTAGTTCAGTAGCTTCTCTACATGTTTGAAAAGGGGAGGATTTTTTGGTCTAAGTCAATGGTTCTCAAACTCTAGTCATCCACCGGATGATGGTGGACTTCATTTGCCACCATACCTAGCTGGCATGGCTAGTGAGGAAGGATGAAAGAAGTTGCAACAGGTTCCTGATCTTGTCTTCTCATATCTAGTTTTGCAGGTAGGGCGGTGAATGTGGTCATACTGTAGTGAGGAAGAAAACATGGCACATGTTCTGAAGTTTTTCTTTATTAATAGCAAGTTCCGAGTCTAAACTCGGGTATTAAAATAGGCTCCGGGGTGTATACTTGTGAATTTGAAAAGACATAGCTAGTCCAGACCTGGATTCCTTTATGTGTGTGTAACTTGGCTGGTGAGAAAGATGATCTCTATTCCTTTCTTGGTTTCCCCCTCTACAAAGTACTATGGGAGTTAAGTTGGCAGCCAGTTCTCAAAGAAGGGAGAGGTTTTAACTGCATTGTGGTAGAAGGTGCCATTTAATTCTCTGCATGTTCACAAAGGACTCCATGTTCACAAAGAACAATGTGATGATCCACTAAACACAGAGAACATGTCTTACTATAATTATAAAATATCTCCTCTGGGTTTCTTGGGTGCACACATGTCTGCAAGCACAGTGCTAGTGCTAACTTTTAAAAGCCCTTAAACCTAGGAAGCCAGGTATGCAAAGGGCCTTTTCTTTCTAGATGCATCTCCTTGCTAGTTAAGACCATCTTCAGGGGATGCTTTCTGGTCCCACCTTTAAAGTTTGGACAAGCCTGCCTTATTAGAATTAATTTTAAAAGATAAAAAGGAGTAGGTTGTATGCAAAGGGATCTTGTAGCACCCTTGATATTAACTGAAAGAAATAAGTTGGAAGCATGAGGTATCATAGACTTGAGCCTGCCTCCTCAGATGCAGGAGTAGGTTGTGTGTGTTGTGTGTCTTTCAGTTCTTTCCAACCTATGGCAACCCTAAGGCAAACTCATCCTGGGGTTTTCTTGGCAAGATTTGTTCACCTGAGGATGATATACAAGTCAGTAAGGTAGAGTTGAACTTTGCTAAGGTGAAGACGTTGGCTTCCAACTAAGAGTCTTGCAAAATAAAAGATGTTTTCACATTTTAGAGGCTGTGGTTGCAGCAACATGGGCCATAGGTTTTAAGAGATTCATCCCTCTTTCCAATGATTAATGATGTCTCCTTTTGTTTTGCAGCTGTGAATTTATGTGGAAGGAATGAGTTCCAGTGTGGGAATGGGGAATGCATCCCTTACAAATGGGTTTGTGATGGCAAAGCTGAATGCCAGGATGGTTCTGATGAATCCCTGGATGCCTGCAGTAAGTTGGCTAACTTTGACTAGCTTTCTTTTTCCTCTTGCTCCTCTTTCTCAACCTGTTAAATCATCCTACAGAAGGCAGCTAGGTCCACACATTCACATGTCAGAATACACTCCAGGGTTCTTCAGACACTTTCAAGATCGATGCTCTTAAAGGGCTTATTTGCACAGTCCTGTAAATCATGCTCCAAACTCATTATTCTGTTGTTGAGTGGTCTCTTACCTGTCCCCATGGAATATAGACAGGAGGGGAAGCATGCCTTGATGCCAAGCAGTTGATGGTTTTGAGAGTGGCTGGCAGGCTCAATGCCAGGTTGGAAATGTACATTTCATTGCAGTGTGTGGCAGGAAAAAAACCCATCAGCTTCAGTTTACCTTATTGTAAACTGGATTACAACACCACTGTCTGAAGGAGGGGAAATGACTTTTTTAAAATTGGGAATAATTGCATTGCTGTCAGCTAGAGTTGACTATACCATATAAGTCGACCTCATGTATAAGTCGAGGGCAGGTTTGGGGGCTAAAATTATGGATTTTGATATGACCCATGGATAAGTCGAGGGTAAAACTTAGGGACATGTAACAAAGAGTTTAAGGAATGAAGCAAAGGAAAACAATGCCAAAGAACTTAAAACATTTCAGTAGGCATAACTGTTTGTGCTCACCCTAAAAGCTGGCTGGATGTGAGAGTAGAGGGGGGTCAGTGCTTCCAGGACAGATTATACTCTTGCCTTTCACCAGGAGATGTTTCCTTTTTTAAAATAAGAGTTAAAGTATAGAACTTATATTGACATGTGGATAAGTCAACTCAGGTTTTTTGGGTCAATTTTTTGACTAAAATTTCTAGACCTATATATGAGTATATATGGTAATAGCTGTTATTAACAGTGTGCATTACGCTAAGTCTTAATATCTTGCTTTGGAAACAACTGTGTTTTTTGGCCAGAAAATTATAAGTAGCCTTTTACACAAGATTTTTCTGTTTTATTAGACAACTATAAAAAGGTCCTAATGACTATCTCCATGTGTCCCTTGAGTAACTCTATTCCCTCATCCAGCCATAAGAAAGAGGCAGCAAAACCTTAGCCAAACCTCCCCACTTCTCTGCAATATCTCCTACAGATGATGTAGAACTGTAATGTGATAAAAACTCAGAGTAAATGCTTCTGTGCAACCCATCCAAGAACAAGTGCAGACTCCTAAGAAAATGAGATGAGATGGTGTTGTAATGCTGGACTTGGTTTCTTTCTTTCTTTCTTTCTTTTAGAATCTGTTACCTGTGATCCAGGCCAGTTCAGTTGTGGTGGCCGCATAAATCGTTGCATCAATATGAGCTGGCGGTGTGACTCTCAAACTGACTGTGAAAATGGCTCCGATGAAGAGAACTGCCGTAAGTCAGTCCTGAGTTTTGCAGCTCATTGCTAAGTTATAGGCTGCATCCGTACTGTAGAAATAATCCAGTTTGACACCACTTTAACTGTCCTGGCACAATGCTCTACAATTCTGGGAATTGCAGTTTTGTCAAACCAGATCATTTCTGGTATTGCACCTTCATAAAGAGGTTTTATTATTCTTACATGTTTCTTTCTTTCTGTGATATTTCCAGTACAAGTGAGTGCTAATTGCACTATAGTGCTAATTGCATTATGGTTACCATATTCAGGATATTCCTATATTTGTTTGTGTTTAGCAATGCCATTGAGCCAGAAGCCAGGATTCTGCTCCTCTGATCAAATTTGGAGTTCTGTATTCCAAGGCTTGTGGTGTAATAAGACTGACATTTTAGATAATCAGCTGATTCACTTGCCCAAAGCCAAATTAAATTTAACTAGATCAATGATCGTTGAGCGAGCAGCCCATGTGACAGTTTAATCTAAGTGGAGGAATAGCAGGACTTTATTCTTTCTGCCCCCATGCATACTATTTGCAAAAACTTGCATTTGCTTTTAATAATAATAATAATAATAATAATAATTTATTTTTATCCCGCCCTTTGGGAACCCAATCAGAGTTAAGAGTTCCCTTTGGGAACCCAATCAGAGTTTAAAGAGTTAAGCAGGATTTTCCTTATTATGTCTTGCTGTAGTCCACTTTAATAATTCTGTTTAATAGCAATCAGGGTTGATTGTTAACCTTCTAGAATAGCAATGGGCACAGTACAAGCCAAAGGCTTCACGTGGTCAACCACCGGGCAAATGCCCTCTTAAGGTGTTTTTTGGGGGTATTTTTTTGCTATATTTTGGGATGGCCATGGGCCATTGTCTTTTTTTTTAAAAAAAACTTGTTTTGTTTGTTTTAGTTTTTGTCAGTGGGGATATGGCCCTCCAAGGTTTCCTAGGGGGGTAGTATGAGCCCCTAGCTGCCTATATAGTTGCCCACCCCTGTTCTAGAGCAAGTGCTCGAATTGTGCAGAGGTGTACTGCTGATTGCAAAACAGCAGTTAACTTTTTGGGAGCTGGTAATTATCATGATAGTGGCAAGAAGGTGCCAGGTAGCATTTCCAAATGAAAATGTGCAAAATTCCAGTTGTTTCAAGTCTTGTTTAGTAGAATCTTAATTGGGAAAAAAAAAATAGTTGTTTGCAAAAAGGGTGTGATAGCCAAGTATTAAGCAACTGAAAAAGAAACTATCCCAGGGTGCAGTAAGATCCATCCAGTGAGTCTGTACATGAATTTAGATGTTAGAACAAAACCATTTGTGCCCTAATTTGTTCCCTTTGTGTACTTACACAATGTCACTATTAAACTATGCTGCAGGGATAAAACATGACTAGTATTCTCTCTCTCTTTATTCAAAGTATAAAATCACTACAAGCAAACAAACATACGTAACATCAAGAAAGTACAAATAAACAAAACAAAATAGTTTTATCATGTAAAAACAACATAAAAAACCATAAGTAATTCTTATTCTTACATACCTAGCCGACATCTTCATCCTTAAAGTGATTATATCGACTCCTGTCTATCACTAACAGCTTCCATAATATCATACCTAGTCAAACAAAGAAAATCCTTCCTCTGAACTCATGTCTCCTTAACTATTCTTCATCATCCTTCCATGCCCTGTTTCCTTTCCCTTCCATTTACCACCTCTGTATCTTCTTCTGCCTACTATGTCCTTCTCTCATAACTTTACTCACTATCCTGTCATTCATTCCTACCCTTCCTCAAAGTGCATGAAAGCTAGAAGTAGGAGAAGTGTCTGAAGGTTAGGGAAAGTTGTAGAAGGTGAAGAGGATGTTGGATATCAATCAATCTTTATTATTACAGTCATAGAGCAGCACAGATCTTGGATAGAACGTGATTGGTATTCTTGTCATTTTCTCTTCCAGCCCCTAAAACCTGCGCAGATAATGAATTTCAATGCAAAAATGGGAATTGTATCACTCTAGAGTTTGTCTGTGATGAAGACCATGATTGTGAGGATGGGAGTGATGAAGAACACTGTCCTCCCCCAACCTGTAACCCTGAAATGTTTCACTGCAACAGTTCAGAGTGCATCCCTAAACTCTGGGTCTGTGACAATGACGTGGACTGTAAGGACGGGTCGGATGAATCGGCCGCGCGATGCGGGAAGCGAGAGATGACCAATCCTTGCTCTCCGTTGGAGTTGCACTGTGGCAGTGGAGAGTGCATCCACCAGCGTTGGCAGTGTGATGGCAGCTTTGACTGCAAGGACAAATCAGATGAGGCAAACTGTGGTAAGTTACAAGAAGTATGGTTTGGAGGGGAGCCTGTGTGTATCCCCTGTGGAAGGCCAGCTAGGAGGTTATGATGGATGTGTCCTGAGTGTTACTCAGCAGGGGAGGGTTGGAACTATTCAGATCTTTGCTCTGTTTGAACAAAAGAATGGGGTAAAATGCTTCTAGTGAAGGATGACAGTTGTACAGTCCTCTACATGTGTTTGAATTGCAGCTCTCAGCATTCACTACATTGACTCTGCTGAGTCAGTGGGGCTGCTGAGAGGCAGCAGTTCAACATTATCTGGAGTGATCCACTATTTCCACTTGTGGAATTATGTAAGGCACTTTGTTTCAAATTAATAGAAAGCTGAGTTAGACTTCTTAGAGAGGGCTTAAACACAGCTGAGAGTCCCATCTGGAGCAGACTCATTGCACCTGTGGGATTTACTGTGTTACTGTTTGGCAGGTGATTCAGTGGGTCTCCACTGGTTGGAAGTAATAATCTTGTAAGACCGGGTCAGTGGCCAGAGAGAAACTCTCTTTGCATTTAGTGCATGAGTAATGTGGTGATGCACTTGTAGCTTCATGTGACACCATAACAAATGCAGCTATGCATTTCATGCAGGCATTTGGCTTTGTGCTGCTTTCTGTCTCTAAAAGCCTTTGCTTTCTGTCTAGCTAAAGTCACATGCCGGCCAGATCAGTTTCAATGTAATGATGGTACTTGCATCCATGGGAGTCTGCAGTGCAACAAGGAGAACGACTGCAAGGATATGAGCGACGAGGTTGGCTGCATCAATGGTGAGGTCTGCTTCTTGGCTTTATGGGCCTGGGGTGACAAGTACAAGTGAGGGTGGCAGTTCATTGGGGTTGTAATCAAACTATGCAGGGCAGAGAAGTTATTTTACCCTACCCATGTATAAAGATCATAGAGGACATTCTGTAAAGTCTGTCACTGGGATGGGTGCATTATTTCAGGCACTATGATAGATCCATGGCCCTTCCAAAGGAGGTACAATTGCTGCCAACTTTAGTACCAGGTGATGATTTTTAAAAAAAATTCTTTCGCCCAAATATTTAAAGATGACTTTCTTCACTTGGATGGTTACACTTCTGTTTTATTGGTTTTGTTGTTTTTGCAAAGTTTGTTTTTTAAATCTTGTCCACCTCTCTTGGATCCCTTGTGGACTGAGAGTGGTTTAGAATTCAGTTTTGTCTTTTAAAAAATAAATACAGAGGTGGTTGGTGGACAAAGTATTTGCTTCATCAAATTATTGTCATACTCTATATGGTGTCTAGCCCCATAGCAGCCTTTCCAGTATAGGAATATGGGAAATGTACGTAATCCAAAAGGCTACAGTGAATGAAAACAATGCTCTCTTACATTTGTGATAGTGACAACCTGCAAAGGACCAAACATATTTAAATGCCGTTCTGGAGAATGTATCACTATGGACAAAGTCTGCAATGGCCTGAAAGACTGCAGGGATTGGTCAGACGAGCCTCTCAAGGAATGCCGTAAGACATTATAATTATGTTTTACCATAATGTACTATGTAGTTCAGTGTTATCATTGTACACTCCTTGAATATATATATTCTGTACAATGGGTCCATAAATTATGGAGCTGTTGTGACTTCACGAGGCTTCCCACAATTACTTGTGTTCCTGCCAATGAGTAAGGCACTGCCCCAAGAAAATAAGTTATTGAATCTAGCCCTAAATCAAAATTAAAGTTTAATTTTGATGTACGTATTAATTTAGTGTAGAATTAATTACAGGGTAAGTATCCTTTATCCAAAATGCTTGAGACCAGAAGTGTTTTGGATGTTGGACTATTTTATATAAAAAGGTGGGACTCAACACTCAACACAAAATTCATTTAGGTTTCATATACACCTAAAACACCTACTGTGAAGGTAATTTTATATTTTTAATAATTTTGTGCATAAAATAAAGTTTGTGTACATTGAACAATCAGAATGCAAGGGTGTAACTATCCCAGCCACTCACATGGACACTTCTGGATTTTGGAGTATTTCAAATTTCAGGTTTCCAGATAAGGGATACCCAAGCTGTTTGAGGAAATTTAAAATACATCTACCAGTATTTCAATTTTTTTTAAGCTCTTTATGAATAGATTTGTTTTAGTTGAAAGATGGCCAAAATCTCTGGTCAATATCAGAGGACTTTTACTTAGCTTTATCCCCAATTAGAATGACCATGGAAGTGTAATGGCGGGTTTGTAAGACAGTGGATGAAAAAGTGAATTGTGTACTTCAAGATCCCTGGCACAAATCTGCCATCCTGGCTATACAGAGAAAGACTGTGGATCTTATTGCTTGAAGAGAGCTTCTCCAGTAGTGAAATATCTAAAAGGTCAGCAGGAGGGGAAGGCTTATGCTTCCCCACCAGTTTTTAAATTTGTAGGAAGAGCTAGCTATCCTTCTCAGAGAAAGCCCATACTGAAAGAACTGTATCCCTTCTTCCTGCCATTTCATTTATTTTTTTGAAAGATGTATAAGCCTCCCAAGGTGATGTTGAACAGAACGTAAAACCACAAAACACAATAAAACAATTTGTAAAACCAATAAAAGGTCCTTGGAAGTGATATCTCTGAGGGTAGTGCCATGATGTATTGTTTTGTTTTGTTATCTTCTTCCAGGAACTAATGAATGTTTGGCCAACAAGGGTGGTTGCTCCCACATATGTAATGACCTCAAAATTGGATATGAGTGCTTGTGTCCTGAAGGCTTCCAGCTGATTGACCAAAGAAAATGTGAAGGTAAATGGGTGGACTCTTGTTTCTCTTCCTGCAGGATGTCTCCCTCTTACACAGTGCATCTCCAATGGTCTTGCCTCTGTCATCTTACTGGAAATTAATAGAAGGTGGGAATGAAGGGTTGAGCATGGAAAAGTTACTTTTTGGGACTATAGAGTCCAGAATCCCAGTGGCTGTGCAGGCAGGATGGTTCTGGGAGTTGTTCAAAATTTAACTTTCCTAAGATCTGGTAGGTTATATTCAGATGGTTTTCATGGCTGGTTGGTTGACTGAATATATATCTGCTGCTTTTCTTCTAATATGGGACACAATGTGACTTACAGTTGAAACAATGGATGATACAAAAATAATAATTAAACAATCATTTTAAAGGTATTAATGTAAAACAGCTTTTAAAGGTGGGGGGGGGGGGAGGGGGAGAAATACAACATATCTTAGTTAAAAAACCTTCTACAGTTAATGCTCAATGGCCTGGTTAAACTGAAGGGTCTTTGCCAGCTGGAAAAGGATCAGAGAGGGGACCAACCTAGCTTTCCATGAGAAGGAATCCCACAATCTGAGAGCAGCCACCAAGAAAGCCCTTTCCCATGAATTCAAACATTTTTGCAATGGTGCTATTGAGCACATTAAGAAGAGTCACTTCTCAATTGCACTTAGTTGTTTGCATCCATCCAGCTAGGTGAAGTCTGGCCCTCCAGACAGCAGCTCCCAGGAGTCCTAGTCAGCACAGCCAATGTTGAGGAATACTGGGAGTTGCAGTCCAGTACCAGCTGTAGGTCTACACTTTATCTATCCCTGAGGTAGGTACACATGCAAAAAAGGGGTCTAATGGGGTTGTAGTTGCTGAAGCAAGTTCCTCCTGTT
This sequence comes from Phrynosoma blainvillii, assembly GCA_026167975.1. Classification (NCBI taxonomy): domain Eukaryota; kingdom Metazoa; phylum Chordata; class Lepidosauria; order Squamata; family Phrynosomatidae; genus Phrynosoma; species Phrynosoma blainvillii. The sequence goes on along the minus strand of JANUYF010000002.1, from coordinate 165,300,700 downwards.
TTGGGGAAGCCCTTGTCTGGATGTCCTTCCCTAGGAGAAAATGGTAGGCATGCAGTCCTAGGGTACAGCCTTCCCTGACTTGCTGTGTTGGACTAAAATTCCCATCATTCTTGGGTTGTAAGACGGTGTGTGTGTGTCCTCAGCAGCAAAAAGCAGGCAGGATGGTGTATTTCTCTGCTCATACACACATATGTAGATTTCAGTCTCTTGCTTCCTCAGTGCTTGTTGTATAAAACGATCTGCATTCTTGTCACATTCACCCATGTAGATCTCTGTCACACACACATCCACACATGGAGGAAGACATCTTGTGGATGAAGGCTTGTGTTTTTTATGCCAGTAGTAGTGTTTACTGTACAAAAATCTAGTGTGTGGTGTGGCAAACCCAGGATGGGGCTGTGTCATGTGAAGTTCTTAATGCGAACAAATTGCATGCCAGTCTGGTTCCACAGAGCAGGTTTGTTGCACCATAAAGACCAGTTTGCTTGTTTTTTAATCAGGTGTTTAGTAACTTTCTCTTGGCTTTGTAGATATCAATGAGTGTCTCAACCCTGATACCTGTAGCCAAAGTTGTGTGAACTTGGAAGGAAGCTATAAATGTGAATGTAAAGAAGGCTATCAGATTGACCCTGCAACCAAGACCTGTAAAGCGATTGGTAAGCCCGAGTTGTCTTCTGCATTACAGTAGAAATACAGCCATTTCAAGTAGCTTGGAGTTCTTGGCAATTGCTCTGTAGGTAGGAAAGTGGGCCTGATTCTTAATTTATCACTTGCTGAGCACTGACCTTTAGTTGGAATAAGGTAGGACTTCGTAGTACATAGCCTTTACTATGATAAATTGCCTTTAATATAACATAGAATCATAGAGTTGGAGGAGACCACAACATCTTGGATATCTCACTCTCCCCCGCCCCCCATCAATAGAAGAGTGTTTGTTTGCTTAAGGAGAATTATAATGCTTTTTTTAAAGTCTAGGTTTCAGCAGCATTGTTCAATGTGCCTGGCACTACTAGATGAAACACATCAATCTGAGAGAGAGGGCTTCATGTTCTCTGCTAAAGTGTTAAGAGTAACTGCAGCAACTCATTCTACTTCTGACCCTTTGCCTGCACCCAGGCATCTTGCTTTTAGGGGATTCCTTTCTTCATGTAAACACTTGATACTCCAAGACATAGCTGTGTTACTCTGGAAAATCAATATGCAAAGGGATCTTGTAGCACCTTTGAGAGTAATGGAAACAAAAGAAGTTGATAGCATGAGCTTTCGTAGACTTGAGCTTTCTTCTTCAGATGCTTGATACGCAGCTTTGCTTTCTTTCCTCTCCCTGACTTTGATCCTGTCTGTTAAATAGTACGGTAAGCTGCTTTTCATTAGTCCTGTTGCAGAAAGACTTTTTGTGTGTGTGTATGATAAGACTTTTCCAAGTTTTAGTCTTTCTAGATCTGTCATTCATGGTGGACTAGTCTTCTGAATTCAAGGTCTCATGTACTCAGCTGAGTGTTAAAAGTAAATACTGCTTCAGGACCCTTTATCATGTTTAACAACTCACAAACATAAAATCCTACTAGAATTTGTTCTACAAAATTTATTTCATAATAAGACAGATGTATTGTGATGCAAAAGTCTTCATTGGTGGCATAATGGAATGTCACCAAACTCTACAAATCCATTATTTTGGCAGCATTAAGTCAATGCTGCCAAAACTAATTTTTTTGAAAAGAAGATCATCTTGACACCAATAAGCCATGACTTTTTATATTAAGGATGAGAAGTGTTTTGCATGCCAGATGTTTGGCCTGCAGCTCCCATCAGAAACCTCTCAGCGTGGCTAGTGGTGAAGGTTACAATACTAAACTTTTGGAGGACCGAAAGTTCCTTACATTTGTTATGTATAAAACTTTAAAAGGACCGAGATAAAATTGTTCTTTTCAGACACCTTTTATAAGCAGACGCCTTATCATTGATATTGCAATACTGTTTATAGGATGAATGCTACTGGGTTTTTAAAAATTATTTGGGTAGTGCCTTGTAAGTTATTATTAGCTTGTGTAATAAAGAATTCCTCACACCGAATATTGATTTTTCCCTACTGCTAAATTCTGGTTTTGGCAGAATAGTGTTTTGTTAAAGAATGCATGGTGCCTTTTTTCTTTTCTCAGTGAGTGTAAACCGCCAATTCTTGATGGCAAGTGGTAGCATGCCCTTGAAGTTAAAATATTACACTGTATGAATTTTGCCTTGAAACAGGTTAACTACCTGGCCTTTGATTTAATTATTTCAAGTGTTTGACTGTTCTTTGTTGTATGCAATTAGATCTTTCCACCCAAGCTTGTTTCTTTCCTATCCCTTTCCTGTTTTTCCCCCTTTGGTTTGTTTGTTGTTGTTTTTTTATGTGGATAAATTGTATTGATTTGAATCTTGAGATTGTATCTCTGGAGATTGAAGTTCAACTGTAGCCTGCAAACTGTGAACTTCCTTTTTGGGCTGGGGAAGATAGGCTTTGAATTACAGTTCTTCAGACTTGGATTTGAACTCTGCCTGTGTATTTAAAGTGACCAGCTAAAGGCCCTAGAGATCTCAAGTCTCCCTTCCCTTTCCATTTTACTAGGCACCATTGCATACCTCTTCTTTACTAACCGTCACGAGGTCAGGAAGATGACTCTCGACCGCAGCGAATATACTAGTCTGATCCCTAAGCTGAAAAATGCAGTGGCCTTGGATATGGAAGTTGCCAACAACAAAATCTACTGGTCTGACAGCTCTCAGAAGAAAATATTTAGGTAAACACAGTCTTTGCTCTTTGTTGTTAGATGGGTCAGCTAGTGAGGACATGGAGAACTAGGCTGGCCCTAGAACTATATTATGATGTAGAAGAGAAAATGACCCAGAAGTGTCCAAACTGATTGAATGGAGAGAGAGAATTGGATTTAGACCATGTTGCATGCTACGGCATCAGAGAAGATAAGTGTCTCCACTTAGCACATTTGAATCATAATGTATGCATGTCATTATCCATAACTCCCTAGCACAGTTGCAGAAGATAAATGATTTCAGCACTGTCAACCCACCTCCAAATGTCAGGAGGTGGCCTTTGAGAGGTTTTTTATTCTCTTTGCCTCCTCTTCCATCTGTGCAATGGGAATATGAGGGACCTGTCTTATGCAGTGGGACCTCACTTGGTGCAAATATTGTAGGGAGCACTAGAAATGGCTACCAAAGAGAGGGTTGCTGTTGCTAATAAACTCTGGTGCATGGAGCTCAGTCACTCGCTAGGTGAGGTTTCTACTAAGTTGGCAGGTGCCTTTTGGTGCTGCTTACAATGATAAATTAGCAAATGGTAAATATGTTTAAAATGGTTGCTATTTGTCCACCAGTCCTGCAGCCACAGAGCAGACTTCATTCATTTCAGTGGGGCTTCTCTGTTTTGTCTGTCTTCCTTGTAGCACCCCAATAGATACAGCTCACAACCACTCCCATCATACCACTGTAATTGGCAACGGCATCCGATACCCAGATGGCTTAGCCGTTGACTGGATACACAGCAACATTTACTGGACTGACTCTGGCCTGGGCACCATCTCTGTGGCCAACAGCGAAGGCACAAAGAGGAAGACGCTGATCAAGGAAGTTGGTGCCAAGCCACGTGCCATTGTGGTGGATCCAGCTCGTGGGTATGTGGGCTTTGAAAGTCTGGTTAGAGAGGCTGAAGGGGATTGCCAGGTTTGTAAAAAGTGGCACGCTGTTTGTGGGGAAGCCATGTTCTAGGAGAAGGCAGAAACAAGTTGTATGAATGAGCAGAGCTTTGAATGTGACTTTTTAAAAACAATGTGTTTAGCTCATTACAAAGCTGTCAACCTCCTGAGTAACTTCTTGATATTTATAATACAGTGGGCCTCTGGGGTTTGGTTCCCGGACACACATACATGGATACCAAAATCCTTGGATGCTCAAGTCCCAACGGGCTAGTAAAATGGTGCCCCTTATATAAAATGGCAAAATCAAAGTTTGCTTTTTAGAATTTATATTACTTTTGAATATTTTCAAGCCATGGATAGTTGAATCTGTGGATAAAAAGTCTGTAGATATGGAGGGCCAGCTGTAATTGGATATATATGTATCTCCATCCATCCATTCATCCAAGGAACCATGCATCCATCCTTGTTACTACTCAGTTGCCCTTTAAAAAAAAAGAAAAAGAAAATCTACTTTTTAAAAAAAAGCAAGAAATGGTCTACCACTATAAAGAAAAACCCTTAAAATGCCCCAGGAAATCATTTTTAGTGCCCCAGAAGTAATAAGGAAGTAGACTGAAGTCTAGGAAAGCTCATGCTACCAATTTCTTTCTTTCAGTTAGTCTCAAAGGTGCTACAAGAGCTCTCTATTTACTAAAAAAATATGCATTACTCTTTACATGGAAAATAAGTAATTATGTTACCAGCCATTACATTTTGAACTTTGAAGGGCTGTGGTTATACTACTCTAGGTACCTTCCCCTGCCCCAGAGTAATATGTTACAGGTCAGGCCTTTACTTCTCAGGCCTACGAACAAGACTGGGCTGAGAAGGTGGCACCTCACCAGAAGACTGACAAAAGGGGCTGATAAGGGTACCATAGTGGGATGCAGTGGCTCAAGTGGTTAATTGTTGATTGCAAGATAGGCAGGTTGTCAGTTTAAGGCCCAGGTGCTGCATGATGGGATGGGCTCCTGTCACTAGTCCCAGCTTCTGCCAACCTAGCAGTTCAAAAATGCAAGTAGAGAAATAGGTACCACTTTGGTGGGAAAGTAAACAGTGTTCTGTGCAGTCATGCTGCCCACAGGATCACAGAGGAGTCTCTGACAACGCTGGCTCTTTTGCTTAGTAACCAAGATGAGCACCACCCCTATGGTTGGACACAATTTGACAGCCTTGTCAATGGGGAATACCTTTACCTTTACCTTACCACTCAAAGACAGAGTACCTGTTCAGCTTGCAGAAGCCCCCAAGTTGACCCACTGGCATCTTCAGGTAGACAGTACTGAGCAAGAGGGCCCAGTGATCTAACTTGGTAAAAAGATACCTTCCTGTGCAGCTGTGGTGGATCCGACAGGGTTTTTTAAAGGACACTTTTTCTTTAAACCAAACTTGGGGAAACTTAATCTTATATATATATATATATATATATAGAGAGAGAGAGAGAGAGAGAGAGAGAGAGAGTTTATTTATATAGCACCATTGATGTACATGGTGCTTTACAATAGAATAAAACATTTATAACTACCTCAATATAAAATGCTAGAATATAATACTAAAAATGCAATAGTAAAATACAATGCAATAAAAAAGCTACACACAGAGACACAAAAAACAGAATAAAACAAATAATCAACTATAATAAAAATATAGAGCATTAATCTGTTTTAGAAAGTTTAATCCTCCAGATGTTTTAGTCTGTGGTTCCCATAATCCCTTACCATTAGCCATGCTTCATGGGGCTCATGGGAGTTGTAGACTACATACTTTGGGCCAGAGGTTTCCTATTTCAGCTGTGTACTACAGGCATCGATGGGAAGAAAACCATGGCACTGGAGGCAGGAGGTGCCATTGGGAGAAACGGGGCTCAACAGGTGTAACATCTGTTGAAAGAAGGGGCATGGGGTTAACGGGCTCAAACTGATATTCTCTCTATCTTTCCTTGTCTCTCTCTTCCCTTGTCCTGTTAGGTTCATGTACTGGACTGACTGGGGCATGTCTGCTAAAATCGCCAAAAGTGGTTTGAATGGAGTGGACAATTTTTCCTTGGTGACAGAAGGCATTCAATGGCCTAATGGAATAACACTTGGTATGTCCTGTGTACCTATGCAGAATTTCTCTAAGAATAGCTTGGGACAGATGGAAAGCTTACATGAGTCTGGGAGGCAGTTTTGTATTGTTCCATCAGTTTCCACTGCAAGACAGACCCCCCTCTCCTTCATGCTGCCATCCCCTTTATACAAATTGAAGCAACTAAATCTACATTTAGTTCCTAAAACAAGGTGCTTGGGGAATGGGTCACTTGTTTTAGACTGAAATTGCACTTCTTGGAGGCTTTGATTCTAGGCTAAAACAGGGTAGCACTCCCTACACACCTTATTTTAGCAGCAAAATGATGTTTGTTTTTTTCTGCCATGCCACCAAATTCCAAAGCAACAGGAAAAGATTTGTTGGGAAAGTCAGGAGCTGCAAAAATTGTTTGCAGATTCAGGGCTGACTTTGTTTCAATAACAGAAGCAGAATTTGGAATATTGCTTATTTTAAAAGTAATTGGTTTTGTTGCTCATTACTACTGCCAAAGGTAATTGGTTTCTGTTAAGAATTTGCTTGGGAAAGGCAGCAAGAGAAAAGATTGAGATCTTGAAGATATCAGGATTTTCCATGATGGCAAGGAACCAAGCATAGTTCTTAGAAGTTGCTAGGGTAAGGAGGTATTATTGAAATGCATGGTGTTTCATCAGCAAACATCTGAGCACATCTTCTTGGAAATTTACAGCATCTTGAAGAAGTGTGACAGTTGTGTATAAAATAAGGATTTTAGAGCTTGATATGGAGAATCTAAGTTGATGGCCTTTCTTTGGAACTTTTGGCTCTGTTTGAAAGTTGCTCCCCATAGCAAAACATCAAGGGATGCAGTGATAAGTTAATGAAATATTTGTTGCCCAAGTATCTTGCTCTCTATTCTCATCTCTCTTGTTTGACTAGTCTCTTTGCATATAAACAGAAAGATATAATTTTCTGCCTCTTTGATACTTGTTTTCTCTGCTAGACTTGGTCAACCAGCGCCTCTACTGGGTAGACTCCAAGTACCACTCAGTTTCCAGCATTGATGTGGATGGAGGAAACAGGAAGACCATCCTTGTGAATGAGGAGAAGTTGGCTCACCCTTTTGCCATCACAGTCTTTGAGGTGAGGCATGATATGCCTGAATGCATTTGGGAATGCCTGTAGTCAAGAGATGGAGCTACAGGCTGTGCCTTTTGCATTTGAGAGACTGAATGAGCTCCTCTCTTCTTACCCCAGTTTCTTGCAAAACATACCCCTTCCCTGCACCAAAACAATTGCTTAGCCATCATTGCTTCCTTTCAAAATGTCTGTTTTCTCTGTATAACATCTATTTTGAGGAGATGGAAGTAGTTGCTTTTAGTCTTGAAATCTTCTGAACACTTGCTTCTAACTCTTCCTCTGGTTGGCACATGAAACAGTGGCTAAGAATTGCAGTAGTATATTATTGGATTTAATACTGCAGAAGCACAACAGCAGGGCAGGGCAAATTCAGAGGAACCTAGAAGTCAGTTTTTGGCCCTGAGGTTCTTTGAAGTCACAAGACTACCAACAAGCAAACAAGAACTAAACTGGAAGTAGCTAAAAGTCTGCGTCTGGTGTTCCTGGAAACTACTTATGACAGCAAAATGGCAGTTGCAAGAGATGCCAAACAGCCTTTCAGGACTGCATGGAGCCCTAGGACTATACTTTGTTCAATTCTTTATGAATCTGAGCCCTTATAGAGTCATAAAATCAGAGAGTTAGAAGAGACCTCAAGTTCCAACAATAAAACAATAAAAGTAGAGCTTGGAACACCACTTTTAAAAAGTAAAATTATTAATGGCAAAGCTAATTTATTAACAATTTTTAGTTTTTTATAAAATGTCAGGTTACTTTGCTGAGTGTGTGTGTGTGCGTGTGTGTGTGTGTTGTAATTGACAGTTACTATAGAACAATGGCCAGAGAGATTTTTCTCTATTTTACTTTTAGACTTGGGCCCTGGGTAGCTCAGAACAGTTGGCTGTTCTGGCTCTGTTGCTCTGCCCAGATTAGACTGACTAATGTGATGTTGTGAGTGCTTCTGGAGTGGCTGAAGTGATAAGCAGAGTTCTAATTCCTCTCTCAAATATTGAATTGTCACCCAGGATAAAGTATTCTGGACAGATGTTATGAATGAAGCTATTTACAGCGCCAACCGGATGACAGGCTCAGACATTGTCAAGGTGGCACAGGACCTGTTTTCCCCAGAGGATTTGGCTCTTTTCCACTCTGTTCGGCAACCAAAAGGTATATGTTCATGTGGCTGTTTTAAGCCTGCTCCTTGCTGCATATATAGGCATGTTTCCCCATTCCCTTCTTCATATCCTTCCACTTTTGTACAGTGTATTTTAGATTGCAAGCCTGCAAGTGGGGTCTGTTCAAAGATATAGCCATGCTAGTCTGGAAAATCGGAATGTAGAGAGATCTTGTAGCAACCTTGAGAAAGAAGTTGGCAGCATGAGCTTTCATAGACTTAAGTCTACTTCATCAGATGTAATGTCATAGTGTAATGCATCCACCAAATGCATCTGAGGAAGTAGACTGAAATCTACGAAAGCTCATGCTGCTAACTTCTTTCTTTCAGTGAGTCTCAAAAGTGCTACATGATTTTTATCCAGTGGGGTCTGTGTTTTGCTTTATGATATGTATTTAAAAGCAATAAGAATATTAAAAAAAAAAAAGTAAACACACACACACACAGAGAGAGAGAGAAAGTGTCCAAATGTCAGAAGAATCTGGACATGAGCATTTAACTTTTTTGCGTACTTGTGAAAAAATGTTAAAATTGCGTACTTAAATCTGGTTGTTCCCTATCCTATTTTGCAGGTGTGAATTGGTGTGAAAGGAGTGGCATTCCTAATGGAGGTTGCCAATACTTATGCCTTCCTGCCCCACAAATCACCCTCCACTCAGCCAAATACACCTGTGCCTGTCCTGATGGCATGCACCTGGCCGCAGATATGAGAAGCTGCACAACAGGTACAGAGGCAAAGTGGGCAGCACTACAACAGGGACCATTCACCAAGTTGTGTTTGTGGTGAATGAGAGGGAATATGTGTCTGAGAAAGAAAGGATATGTGCTTTCTGCAAAACTGGGAGGAATGCTCATTTTGACGTTGGCACTGATGCACTGCCTTGTCCACTGCACAGATCCTGTTGTCCCTGATGCCACAACGTCTGTTGCTGCCCCAGCTCTGCCTGCAAGGACCACACCTTTGGTGCAGCTTCTCTCCACATCTAGGGCTCCAAGACCGACAACTCAACCTCTCCCTGTCTCTACTGTGCCAAACAAACATGCCCCTGACAGCCCTGAACATACCACCTCTGAAATGGTCACCCTTTCCCAGCAAGGTAAGAGGGTCTTGTATTTTCAGCCAGTTGCTCTTTACCAAGACCCTTCAGGTACTTGTCCTGCAAGTCCTTCAAAGCTTCTGCACCTTTTTGGGAACTTTATTTGGTGGATTATACCTGTGGCTGATGCTCAAGTGATTTGTTATTTTAGTTGTTGTGATCTTTTGCCTTTCAACATTTGTGGAAGTGAATAATATTGGAGTTCTGCCTGTGATTTGGATGGTGCTATGAGCCACTGTGTTGTAGTGGTTTGAGCATTGGACTAGGACTCTGGAAACCAGAGTTCGAATCCCTGCTCAGCCATGAAAACCCACTGGGTGGCCTCGGGCATTTAACACACTCAAATGAAAGCAGAGGCACACATTCCTGGATCTTGTCAAGAAAACCCATGATGGGTTCATCTTAGGGTTACCATAAATTGGAAATGACTTGAAGGCACACAACAACAACAAAGCTGAAATGTTTTCACAATGTAAACACTGTTGTTTTGTTTCACTACTTTGGAAAAGTTCCTTTTTGGACTACAACTCTCAGAATCCCTCAAACAAAATCTGTCCATGCCAGCGGGGGAAATTTCTGAAATCTGCAATCCAAAAAAGGTAACATTTTCAAGTTAGTGAGAAAGCAGCAAATTTTTGCACTATGAAAACACCGTAGCTTAGTGCCATCTTGTGGTTTTCTGCCCTAATGTACCTTAGTACTTTGCCTATATTTTGTGATTGGCAAGGTTTTGAACTTTTATACGTAACAAAGGGGATGGAACAAAATGTTTGTAGTGAGAGACTAAGTTTCAGTTTTTGTCTAATCCTAAAATGGAAAGGGTTGATGTGGAGAAGGATTAAAATGTTTTTCAACTAAGTTTGAAAGGTAGCCATTTAAAAAACTAGAGTAGTTCATACTGTTCCCCCTAAAATCAACATATTTGGAGAGCTTCATTTTTTGTGTTCTGTCTCCTCAGCCCGAAATGGGATTGCTGCCGAAACTGATGGGGCAAAACAAAGGGGTCCACCAGCGCTTTCTATTGTCCTGCCATTAGGTAAGTCCCCCCTCTTTTTCAGGGACCTTTTTGGGGGGTGGGATGGGGTTTTCCACCATCATACTGTAATTGCTTCTGCTGATGGCAATAGCCAAAATTGGCATTTATGCTCAAAGCACTCTTAAACTGATCCTCCTTACTAGTATAGATCCATTAGCTGCATTGTGTTTTACTGTTTTCATTCTGGATTATTCACTGAATGACAGCTCATAGTTTTCTAAATTGTATAACATATTGCATGTTCTTTTGCACTGTTGTGGTAGTACAGTTAAAACAACCAGTTTGCCGGGCTTTCTTTTTTTCAGTCCTGATTTGCTTAGTCTCTTTTGGGGCTTTCCTTGTTTGGAAGAACTGGCGACTCAAGAACACCAACAGTATCAACTTTGACAACCCTGTCTATCAGAAGACAACAGAGGATGAGATTCACATTTGTCGGAGTCAGGAAGGGTATACGTACCCATCGGTAAGCTAACATTTAAAACTGAGGGAATCCGGATGTCTCAGTGTGGCTTGTGGGTTGTGAAGGGCACTGGAGAGTGTTTCAAAGAGACTTTGGTTCCTTTTATTCTTATTTTACTCAAGGACCCAGTTCACACCCAGGCGACTATTCTGACTCTTCCTTGGTTTCCATGGTAGAGCACCTTCAGTAAAGCCTTGCACAAAAGCTGTGCGTGTGTGTTTGTATTTCTGTGCCCATTGCTTGCATGCATTCAGAATATAATGAACTGTCAGGTTTATGGAGCTTAGAATCAATGTTTCCACATACTGGGAAGCACTGAGGAAAGGAACCAATCTTCTGCTGAGCCTAGATTGTTTTCTGTTTCTCTTCCCCATCAGCTGGTTCAGCTTTGAATGAATCAGGCTGCTAGACTACATAGCACTCCATATCATGAAACTAGAATCATAGCAAGGGCTTGACCCATTACACACTCCTGAATGGGTCTGAGGCACTTAGGAACCAGGAATGTTTCTGGTTTTGTTTTCACTAGACGGAACTTAAACCTGGCCACCAACATTTCAGTATTAGGCTTCATGTGCAAGCAGCTGACATTCTTCCATCTCCCTTTCCCTGGATGTTTTGTTCAGAGTCTGAATTCTCTTCCCTCCCGGGTCATTGTCAAAAGTGGAGATGGTGGCTCAAAAGAGTTCCTAGTTAAAATGGGAAATAAAATCTGAGGTGCTTAAATCCCTGGTTATGCAGGTGATTAAAGGAAATAAAACATGTAAACTGCATTGCTTTGGGACAGCACTGAATATTTGCAGTGAAGACAATGAAAATCTATTGTGGTTAGGAGTCATCCTCCCCATGCCTCCCTTTTTATACTAGTTCAAAACATATTCACAACCCCAATAAGTTACTGTTATACCCCAATTTCCTTTCAGTTAAGTTTCCTTTCCTAAAGTAAGTGAATTATCATGGGAGCAAGAAGATTTGACTATAGCATGCTGTGACTGGTTAACTTAGAATGGGCTTTGTTACTATTCATAAGAGTTAGTTTACTTTGCCTTCAGTGATGTTCTCACACAGCCAGCACTATTTAACTCCATGGTGACCCACTTAAATTCTAGTTCATGAGAGCTTTGCTACTTGCAGTAGAATTTGAACTCAAAAGAATCTATAAACACTCAAGTAGCCCATTAAAAAAATACTTATCTTTTTGTCAGAGACAAATGGTCAGAATGGAAGATGACGCAGCGTGAACCTGCCTCAACACCTGAAGTCTCTCTCTCCAGACCTTGCTGCTTATTTTCGGGGAGGAGAACCTCGGTGCCCTGGCCTTCAGTTCTCTTTCAGCCGTCCAACACCACTTCCTGAATGACTTGATGGAACTTTTCCCTTTCTCCTTTATTAATTTTTTTTTTAAAGAAAGAGTGCATTGGTCAACTGCTGTCTATGGAGAACATTGCAAATGAAGCTTGGCAGTCTTGTTGGGTTTTTACATTTTTGTATATTTATTATTATTATTATTTCTTTTTTGTATCCGGTGCTGCCAAGACGCACCAACGTGTCTGCTGCGTTCCGGTTCTCCTTCGTAATCTGGGCAGGGTCATTGTTTTCTTACATGTGAAGGAGAATAAAGGTTCGACAAGAGGAGAAGGCTCCTCTCTAGATGCACAGCTCGGTGTCTCAGGGTTGTTTCAGGGACTGGCCTTTGTGCCCTGCTGCTCTGCTTTCAAAGCTCCCACTGGCAGACATGAGGCCACCTTGGAAGGAGTGGGAGTCCAGAAGCCGAGCCTGCCTTGTCCGTGAGCCTCAGGAACCTTTCCTATCTCAAGCCACCCCAGAGAAGCTTGGGAAATGGATCCCAGCCATCCGTGCCGTCAGCAAGGAATAAGTGACTTTGTTCTCTCTGGTTCCAAAGAAAAAGCAAAACAGAACACACAGCTCCAGATTCTGGGTCTCCTGACTGGATCCTGTTGGAAACCTGTTGGATCCTGTTGGCCCAGGGCTTCCAGTTCCTCTTTGGCCCACCTTGCATTTTGGTTTCACTCTTTGGTTCTGTTCATGGTCTGTGTTGCCCTATAGTCTTGTATTTGCACTCAATCCCTTTCTTGGTCTCTCTGGCCCACGTGTGCTAGAAGGACAAGAGAAAACCAACCAACCAACCAACAAGCCCAAACCAATGAGACAAACAGGCTGAGTGTGTGGGAAGGAAAAGAGGAATGGGGAGGGTGTTGCATTGGCTTTGCACAGGCCCTCTGTGTGGCTTGCATGCAAGTGGACACAGGAAAAGTAGATTGTGCTGGCCAAGAAACCAGGAAACTGAAGCCATTCGTCCTGCGTGTTCTAGCTTAACCACAGGTTTGCAGTTGCCTTATGCTGTGCTTCTTTATGTCAGGAATCTTTCACAGCTTCTTCTGCCTTCAATTTTGCTTTGCTTGCTTTTTATACGCTTACCCTTACCCTTCCTTTACTAATGACGGTTGTTTTTTATGTGGCTGGGACAAGGTGGGAGAAATGCAGAGTGCTCCTCTGCCCATCACTGTAAGCTCTGGCTCTGCACTTTAGACAGGAATAAATAGGCTTCGTATGTGCCACTTCTGCAGCTTTCATAGATGAAAGCACTGTGTTCTAAAGTGGGTTGAGTTGGAGCCAGTGCATTCTTCTGCCAACACTCACAGACTTTCTGTAATGACAAATGGGTTATGTCCTGTAACTGCTCAGCAATTTTACAGTTGATGTCTCCTTACATGTACAAAGAAGCAGAATCAGGGTGCAAATTTAAAAATAGACACTAGTTCAAACCACAACAAATATCTAGCAGTGGAGGGCTAAATTCCATGTATTCACCCATTCCCCTTGTAACACCAAGCAAATGTTGGCAGGATTCTAGAATAACAAATGGGCAACTTTGTGTTCTTGGCCTAATTCCCTTCCATTGATGGGGCAAAGCACTAAATACCAAGGAAAAGTCCTCAGACCTTTTGGTCTGAAGCTGTGAAAGATTCCAACCTCTTTTTCCTGTTATCAAGTATGTAAATAATGTATATGTACAATGTTGATAAACAAAAGTTGCCTTGTCTATTTGTACATATGTTCATAAAAGATATGAGTTATTTATTTAAGTTTATGTTCTTATGGTTGCTAATTTGCTTTTCTCTTTCAACCTTTGTTTCTCTTTCTTTCTTTCTTTCTCTTCCTTTGTTCATTCTTAAAACAAAACTTGGATGGATAAAATAAGTGTGTGTATGGATGTTTGTGGGGGGCAGATCAACTGTGATTAAATAAAGTGCAGTCCTAATCTGGGGGGGGGGGGAAGATCTGACTGTGAACACATGCATTTATAGAAGTGTACTTTTAAATTGAGAATGTATTGTATGCACTGTTACATCAAACTGTTCTGATCTCCTTACCTATGTTGATGCTTTGATTAATAAATTATCCTTACTTGCTGTTCTTACTGGTGCTGTTAACAGTGGGGGGCTGAAACCAAAAGGACAATTAGCTTTGTCTTTTGTAAGATTCATTCATATAACTAGTTTGGTGAGGTCATATTTCCTATGCATTTAGTTGCAACACTGCATGTTCCTTCCAATTCAGCAGGGAGTGGTTGCACCTGGAGATGATCTAAAACCATTTGCTGTATTTGATTCTGTTGCTGTTGCCTGCTCTGAAATGCTTACACTCATGTCTGGATCACTGAAGTGGGCTGGCATGTGGCTGTCCAAACCCAGAAGCACAAAAGCTGGTCAAGTGCGGCTCTACAACATTGTGTGTACGATTGTGTTAGTGGCCTAAACAGTTGTAGAGTGTCCTGCTTTGCATAACCTTGAGAACAGCCTGGTTCTCTTGCGTTTGTTAATAATGACATTGTACTAAACGTTCTTGTGTGCCTTCGAGGCATTTCCGACTTAGGGCAACCCTAAGGCAGCGACTCTGTGGCAAGGTTTTCTTGGCAAGATTTGTTTAGAAGGAGCCTTCCTCTGAGGCAGAGTGTATGTGGCTTGGCCACTTGCCTAGTGGGATTCCAGGGTTGAATGGGAACTCGAACCCTGCTCTCCAAAGTCAGTCCAGTGCTCAAATCATGACCCTGCGCTGGCTCTCTTTGTACCAAACTAGGGACCTTAAAATGAGTGGGTTTTTCTTTTAGGAGTAAAACTTGACAAGGAAGCCTTTTCCGAAATGAAGGATCAGCTGGTTAACTTGGGGAGGAAAGGAAAGAACTGGCAATGTACCCTTGGTCTTTGCTTGGCAAATTCAGTGCCTCCTTCTCTCCCCTTGGGATGCTTTAGTGCCCTTTCCTAGGTTTGCCATCAAAGGAGTGGCAAGAATGTGCCAACACCGCTGGCAATGGACTGGAATCAAAACCCCATATTATTAAGCTTTCATCTGATTTTGTCACCCTGCTTTAGATAAGTGTAGGAAATACCATTTCTACCCAAGTATTCATAATGGTGCTAATTTGGAACCCCAAAAAGTGTCCTTTTTTTGGTAAAGTTGAAGGGAAGTGACAACTTTAGCTGCTATTTTTGTGTTCTCTGCAGAGGTCCAGTGGATTGCTCTAGTTCTTCCTGTGGGGCTGTTTGGTTTTGCAGGGTCAAAAAGATAGGGTCCCTCGGTGCCTTGCTCTCCGTAATGAGTCTTCGGAGAATCATTTCTGCATAGAGCTGTGTCGCACGATAAGGAGAGCCAGATTTTCAGAGTGTTGACGTTGAAATTTCAGTGCATCTTACATGGTACAGTTTTGTTTTTAAAAGGGCAAGAAACTTGTGCAGGATTGTCTAGATCTAGGGTTGTGGGGCGGGGGGGATGAACACCAGTTTGCTTTCAAACAAATAAGGTCCTTGCAAGAAGATAAGGTTCCCAGATAAGGTCCTTGAAGAATGGCTTGGAAATTGGTGGAGGACAAGGCCATCTTTCACTCAGCGCAGAACCTTTAGTTCTTGCATAAACTGGCACTTTGTCCTTGCTGGATGAGGCAAAGAAATTGAGTTAAAACCCTTTTAGCTCAGAACTTTAGAAAGAAGCTAAGAAAAGAAGGCACAGTTTGGCTAGAAGCTAAGAAAGAAGGCACAGTTTTCTCCTCGGCGGTTTGCAGTTGCCAAAGCTAAAACGTTACAAGTCCCTTAGAAAGCAAGAAAGAGTTGCCAGCCTTAAGTATCTTTTCCTAACCTAGTGTTTGTAAGAATTTCTTGGGCTGCAGTGCTCATGATCATTGTCTGCCATTGGTTGTCTAGTTGAAGCTGATGGAAGTTATAGTCCAAAACGTGGCGGGTACCCGATTGATGGACGTTGGGCCCAAAGTATTTGGTTTTGTGCAGCTCTTTTGGGCCATATGCAAGTGGCAGATGAATGGGAGGTGCCTTGCACCGAGCTAGACATTCTTTACAAAAATGTGTTCTCTGTTTAAAATCTATGGGGCTCTTTCCCCGGATTATGCTGAAGTTCAATAAACCTTTCAATACATTGCAACTGGTTCTCTTGATTTTTCGCTTTTGATTTGTGTGCCCATGCTGACTTTTAGTAGAATCGTTCATTAGAAAGGCGATTGGGATTGTGGGAGGAGAAATAGGAGAATTGCTTTCTAACCAGAAGTAGTTTTGGGGAAAGCTTTGGTTTGGAGGCTGGCAGAAGGGATTTCAAGAAACTTCAGTCTTCTAGATGCACAAGCTTGGGGAGAATTTAAAGCCAGGTTGACTTGACTGTCAAAATCCAGATGAAACAAGCACCCACAAAAAGCTGGTCCTTCTGATCCGGCATGAGGAGGGAATTTACAAGATCAAGTGCCCAAATGTATTAATTTAGAAAAATGAAATACCTGGCCTGGCTCTCCGGTTCTGGATGCTAGAAGCAGGTCCATCTACTATGTTGTGTCCCTTGAAGTCATTTCCGACTTATGGCAACCTTAAGGCAAACCCATCATGGGGCTTTCTCGGCAAGATTTGTTCAGAGGAGGTTTGCCATTGCCTTCCCCTGAGGCTGAGAGAGTGTGACTTGCCCAAAGTCTCCCGGGGGGGTTCATGGCTGAACTGGAAACTGAACCTTGTTCTCCAGAGTCATAGTCCAACACTAACCACTATGCCACACTGGCTCACACTCTTATTTTCTTTATTGTCCACCACACAAGGATAGCTGGGGGATTCTGGGAATTGTGGTTTTAAGAAAGAACTTTTCCAATGTTTTTCCTGTGCCAGCAATGCTATTCTTTCTGCTGCGGTGCTGCATTTCCTCTGCATTTGGGGAGGATTTTCTCCACAGTATCCAATGACAGAAGACCAGTGTGGTTTGAGCATTGGACTAGGACACCTGGGAGACCAGGGTTCGAATCCCAGCTTGGCCATGGAAACCCACTGGGTGACCTTGGGCAAGTCACACACTCTCAGCCTCAGAGGATGGAAATGGCAAACCCCCTCTGAAGAAACTTGCCAAGTGATA
This sequence comes from Phrynosoma blainvillii, assembly GCA_026167975.1. Lineage (NCBI taxonomy): Eukaryota > Metazoa > Chordata > Lepidosauria > Squamata > Phrynosomatidae > Phrynosoma > Phrynosoma blainvillii. Next base: position 165,283,620 of record JANUYF010000002.1, on the reverse strand, counting down.
GATTTGCCTTAGGATTGCCGCAAGTCGGAAACGACTTGAAGGCACACAACAGTAACAAATCCAATTGCACCTACTTTTATTTAAAAAGGCAAGGTTCTTTGTAGGCTGTGCCTGTATCCTATCCAGGTAATAACACTGGCATCAGACATGGCCTTATTCTTGAGTCTTGTATTTCTGCATTGAGCGCTCTCTCTGGAAGTGCCTTTTGAGAAAGATCACTGGGAATCAGGAGCCTGGAGTTTGCTGGCTTTTTAATACGAGAAATTGGCTGCTTTTGCAGCTAAGTGGCTCTTTGCCTTTATTATTATTATTATTAAAACATAAAAACATAGACAGACATCTGCTTATACATCTTTACAAACACAAAACTTAAAAACGAACATTAAAAAAAAAACCCAACTTCTCTTCCTTTACTATGAATATCAATGATTTACATACATCTGACTTTCTGATTATCTCAATGTTTTCCTTTCTACCTAAAGTTATACATCAGTTAGGTTTTTATTATATATTGATCTCTGTCTATTATATTATCTCTTTACATATCCCACACCGTGTAAATGTTGTGGACATTTCTACCTCTTTGTCTAAGACTGAATTATATTCTTTTTTGTGCATTTTGTCTATGGCACTCTTTTGACTGTTGTATGTCGCAGTTCATGGCCCTAAAAGGGACTGGGACTCTGCCAGTGGACTTTCCCAGCAACAGTGTCGTCAGACTTTGCAAAAAGTCCACTTGCTGGTGGCAAGTTGGTCTCTGCAGCTCTTTGGCTTAGGTCCAGGACACACTGCAGATATAATCCAGTTTGAGACCGCTTTAACTGTGCCCTGGCCAATGCTAGGGAATTCTGAGAACTGGAGTTTTGTCAGACATTGAGCCTTCTCTGTCAGAGAGCTCTGGTGCCACAATAAACTATTTCTGCAGTGTGTTTTGGGCCTGCGTCTGCCCAGTGCTTCCAAATCCCAAGCAAGTACAGTCGCTCCTCCATTCTCGCAGACGTGAAGTCCGGGTTTTTGCATATTCACGGAGGGGTGACCTCAGTTAAAATCAATGGGGAACGCACCTGCGGGCACCTGTGGGCACGCACCCCATTCAAGCCCATGGAGCTTGAATATTGGCGATCTCCATTTTTGCATCATCTGGAATGGATCCTCCGTGAAAATGGAGGGCCAACTGTATTTAAAATGCTCCAACTCTTTTATTTCAGCATTAGGTCTGAGCAGGAACAAACCATTACCTTTAGATTGAATTAAAATGACGCTGGGAAACAACTGAGTAGCAGATCTTGTCCCTGAGTTGGCACAGCTGCTGTTGTTGTCCACCTTCCAGTCGTTCCCCTCTTATGGTGAATCTAACATGGGTTTTTCTTGGCAAGATTTCATCAGAGGAGGTTTGCCACTGCCTTCTCATGAGGCTGAGAGAGTGTGACTTGCCCAAGGTCACCTGATTGGTTTCATGGCTGGGAATCAAACCCTGCTCTCCAGAGTCACTCAAGCAGAGCAGTACTGTATAATATGCCTTTTAACTCAACATAATATTCCAAGTTGAAGGCAGTAATAGTCGCATTATATTCTGTGCTTGGTCAGGCCTCATCAGGAGTACTGTGTTCAGTTCTGGGTGCCTCATTTTAAGAAGGATATAGAAGGTGGAACGAATTCGGCGAAGGACAATGAGAATGATAAGAGATACGGAGTAAAAATCATAGAATCATAGATTTGGAAGAGACTACAAGGGCCATCCAGTCCAGCCCCCTGCCATGCAGGAACTCCCAATCAAAGCATCCCCAACAGATGGCCATCCAGCCTCTGCTTAAAGACATATGAGAAGAGGTTGAAAGAATGAACAAACCGAGGGGTAGGCTGATCATATTTCCTCGTGACAAAAAATGGACATTGGTATGGCAAAACCGGGACGGGGTTATGTAATATTCCATATTCATGAGAAAGTAAGATGATAACAAAAGTCGTATTACATGAATATATTGAGCTAGCCATTATTCTTCAGTGACAGAACTCATGCAAAAATTTAGCTAGACCTAGAGGAGGACTCTATTTAACCACAATCGTACCATGAATATGTCTCTGAGGAAGCAACCATACGCAGCAAATTTCAGTTTTCAACACCTTACCATAAACACCTCCTCACACTCCTCGACACAATTTTTGTGGGTGACACCCACAATTACCGACACGGATCTTCAAACCATTTTTGCAACCTAACAGAGCATTTTTCTTGGAAACGGGACACAATTCACATTTCTATTAAGAGACGGGACAGTCTGGAAATACAATAAATAAATAAATAATGGTACTGTCCTGTTTAAAATGGTACTTATGGTCAGCCTACTGAGGACTGAACAGGATTGAGCATGATTTAAAAACTTCAAGGGCTGTCACAGAGAGGAAAGGGCAAGCAATTGCAGCCGCAACAGCAAAGATACTTCTGCAACCACTTCTAAAATTTCATGTTGCCAAACCTGATGGGGAGACCAAGCAAGATCCCATAGGAAGAAGTTGAAGGCTTTCATGGCCGGCATCCATAGGTTTTTGTGGGTTTTTCGGGCTATGTGGCCATGTTCTAGAAGAGTTTCTTTCTGACATTTCGCCAGCATCTGTGGCTGGCATTTCTCCTTTAGTTTTCCTTCCTTCCTTCCTTCCTTCCTTCCTTCCTTCCTTAAATTCTTTAAGAGCAAAACAATGCTTGAAAGAGTTCCAAACAGATCTCTCTGCAATTATGAAATGGAAAATAACATAAAGTGAAATGGTGTATATTGGAGTAAACAAACAAACCAAACTTAACATGTTCCTCTGGGTTATTAGGCAAACCTTTAAATGCTACTCAATGCAAATGTTACAGCCAATCCCACTCTCGCCTCCTACTAACAGCGTCTCCCTGACAGAAACTGGTGCTTAAAGAAGCCCCAGTAAATGGATTTCTTTAGACCAGAAATAAATCCAATCTCATAGTGCCGCCATATGGCAGATATTGGAAGCTGCAAGGAGTGATTTCTGACCAGTTAATGCACTGCTAGCGGAAAACATGAGACTTGGAAGTGACTGCTAAGGAAGGTAAAAGAAAAGCAGGCTTGTTGCTGAACTTTATCACATGGGGGAAATCCCGTACAGAAACAGGATTTAAAAGGTGGGGAAAACCCACAAAAGCGGGTAGATTTTCACATACATTGATGTTAAAGTGTTATTAACCCAAACGGAAAGTAATCAAAAGCCGCTTCTTTTTACTTTTGGGATTTTCTGAAAGTAAAAAGAAACAGCTTTTGTGTACTTTCCATTTGAGTTAAGAACACTTTAACAGTGACGTCGTCTGAAAATCTACCCGCTTTTGTGGATTTTTTTCCTATTTAAAACCCCATTTCTGCACGGGATTTCCCCCGTGTGATAAAGTCCATTGAGAAAACAAAAATGATGACCACAGAGAGTAACTACATAAATTCCCCATAGCTTGGATCAAACATTGATCAGAATGGAAACTACAGCCAAGAAATCTGAAGATTAGGAATGGGAAGGGCAGCCATGAAAGAACTAGACAAGATCCTAAAGAGTAAAGATATACAACTGAGCATGAAAGTTAGAATTATCCAAACTACTGTGTTCCCCATCACCATGTACGGATGTGAGAGCTGGGCAGTGAAGAAAGCAAATAGGAAGAAAATAAATGTATTTGAGATGTGTTGGAGAAGAGTGCTGAGGATACTGTGGACTATGAAAAAGTCAAACAAATGAATCCTTGAACAGAACAGAAATCTCTCTGAAATGTCCTTGGAAGCCAAGATGATCAAACTGAGGCTGTTGTACTTTGGCCGCTTCATGAGAAGGCAGGAATCATTGGAAAAGACAATTAATGCTGGGAAAAGTTGAGGGCAGAAGAAAGAGAGGAAGCCCACACACCAGATGGCTAGTTTAGACAATTCTAACTTTAGTGCTCAGTTGTATATCTTTACTCTTTGGGATCTTGTCTAGTACATTCATGGCTGCCCTTCCCATTCCTGTTTTCTTGTGTGCAGTCTCCATTCTGACCAATGTTTGATCCAAGCCAAGGGGAATTTATGTAGTCTATCAGGGAAGTCGTGGCTCTGAACTTACAGGACCTGAGGAGAGCAGTGGAGGACAGGGGTCTTGGAGATGTCTCATCCACAGGGTTGCCATGAGTAATGAATAACTGGAAAAGACAATGACCCTAGGAAAGGTAGAATGCAGTAGAAAGAGAGGAAGACCACAAGCCAAATGGATGGACTCAAGAGAGCTCATGGATATGAACTTACAAGACCTGAGCAGATCAATGGAAGACAAGGGGTCTTGGAGATGTCTCATCCACAGGGTTGCCATGAGTTAGGGACAACTCAAAGGCAGTTGACGACAAACAACAATGCAGCGTTAGCTATGATGACTATGTAGTTTTCCCCACCATCATCCTCTATGCCAGGGGTAGGCAACCTTTCCCCTTTAAGGGCCGAGGGACTTCAGCTCCCAGAATCCCAGGAGCTATTGGCCAACATGGGACTATTGGCCAACATGGCTGAGGCTTCTGGAAGCTGAAGTCCCTCGGCCCTTAAAGGGAAAAGGTTGCCTACCCCTGCTCTATGCAATGAGTTTACTGATTCCCATCCAGTATGCATTGCGTTCAGTTTCTGTGAGACTCCAGTAGACAGTTGTCCTTTCACACATGGGCCTTCACAGTACAAAATGGATAAATGCTTGGCATGGACCCATGTGGTCCATTGGGAAATTTAGAGAGCAGGTCCCAATTTCTTTTTGGGAAGGAAATGCTATTCTCAGACTCTGCAGTGTGAAACCAGTGCTATACAGTACTGCACATATTGCTACTTGCTATTGTGGTTCGCGGGCCAGGGCCTTGTCAGCTTGTTCAGTATAATGAACTTGGATAACGTTCAGTTGTTATCAAACACATGTGACTTTTGCTAAGTGGTAAAATTCAAAGGGGTAGAATTTGAGATAATGTGGTGCTGGAGAAGAGTGCTGAGGATCCCATGGACAGCCAAAAGGACAAAGAAATGGGTCCTAGAGCAGATCAAGCCAGAGATATCCCTAGAAGCCAGGATGACAAGACTTAGACTGTCATACTTTGGACACATCATGAGAAGAAAGGAGTCCTTGGAAAAGACAATAATGCTGGGAAAGTTGGAGGGAAGTAGAAAGAGAAGAAGGCCACATGCTCGATGGATGGACTTTATTAAAGAGACCACGAATATGAGTTTGCAGGAGCTGGACAGAGCAGTAGAGGACATAGGGGCCTGGAGATGTCTCATCCATAGGGTCACCATGGGTCAAGATCAGTGCGAAGGCAGTTAACAACAACAAAGTATTCAAAGATATAGCTGCGTTACTCTGTAGAATCAGTATGTAGAGATCTTGCAACATCTTTGTGAACAACTCAAATGCATCTGAGGAAGCAGACTGAAGTCTATGAAAGCTCATGTTGCCAACTTCTTTCTTTGAGTCTCAAAGGTGCTACAAGATCTCTTTACATACTTTTGTTATGTGGTTCAAGATACTCTTGCATGCCAAATATACAATTCAAGTAGGGCTTGTTAATTTAGCTGTAACACAGAAAATGGGGTGCTTTATGGTGAAATGGAAGTCCATTTTATTCCAGGATCTCCATTTCTTCTTATTCTCCCATCCTAAGGACAGGAGGAAAGGGATCACTGTTAGTGTGACAGAATAAAGCAAACAAACAAAAACCTGGAAGCAGGCTGAAATGTAATAAGCAGGTTCAAAGGGAGATTTTTGATGTATTGTTGTTGTTGTTGTTGTTGTGTGCTTTCAAGTCATTTCTAACTTACAGTGACCCTAAGGCAGTGTTTCTCCATTATTTTCTGTCACGCCCCCCCTAGGAAAGAAGAAAACATTTCGCGCCCCCCGCGCGATCACATGGGCGGGTTTGGCCAATCAGGATAGAGCTACTGGGGCTGTGCTGGGACAATCTCCCTCTCTCCAGCCGTAACGGGGCCCCCTTTATGGAGCCTCGCGCCCCCCCTGGGGGGCCCGCCCCACTATTTGAGAACCGCTGCCCTAAGGCAAGATTTCTTGGCAAGATTTCTTCAGAGAAGGATTGCCATAACCTTCCCTTGAGGCTGAGAGAGTGTGACTTGCTTAAGGTCACCCAGTGGGTTTCATGGCCAAGCTGGGAATCGAACCCTGATCCCGTCGTAGTGCAATGCTCACACCACCAAACCACACTGGCTCTCATAGTGCAGAAAAAATAAACTTTTCACCTCTCTATAGTTCTGAGGTTTATCAGGCTTATATGTCATAGGATCAGAACCACAGAGTTGGAAGGTATCACGATATTTTGGTATCATTGTAAAGCCCTTTAATATTAACAGCGCAAGAAACAGTCATATTGAATAATTTTATTTATTTATTTATTTAGGTTATGCTTTTATAAATTGAATTAACTTCACTTAAATGCATAGAAATATTATATGGAAATTGTAAAGGAGATTACATGTTTATGAGGCAATATCCCAAATACATGACTCAGATACTCTCCCTTTTAAAGCCGTGCAACTTTAAAAAAAACTTCTTGTTGCCCATTTAAAATATCAGCTTTGTAAGCAGCAACAGAAAATAATTCTTAAGAAGAAATACTTGTACCGCCTGAGTGTTCAGAACACCGCAAGAGCCACAGCTCCAAATAAACATTTGTTTTAAGCCCAAACTCGTTTCTATAGGCTTTTACACAAGGCAGAGAATAAAGTGTGCAAAGAAAATAACCAGGAAATCTGCAGCTAAGAAGGCAGCTCCTCCTGTTCATTTTGGACACCAAATCCTTGAAGATCCCTAAACCAATGTGCACTAAAATAATTTACATATAGTCCTTTTCTTGGTGTATATTAAAATACATATATATATATATTTATATAAAAATAGGATGTACCCTTCTATTATTTCGAATGGTTAGCAATTTAAAATACACACAACTACTTCATGCTCCAATTTCATTATTACTTTCTTCCCTCCTCCTCTGCGGTGTCATTTTTTGTTAGGAGAGAGAAGAAAATTTTGACATTGAGAACCACTTAGAATTAAGGAAAGAGGACTTTTCAACTTGCAAATCCATGGCATGTCACTTTCCTTAAAGAGGATTCATAAATGAATTCAGTGGATAATTAAGAGAAAGCAGATGGGTTTACCTAGTTGGTCATGTACAATTCCAGGTGTATGTCCTGAGATCTCAGTTGTCCAAGATCTTGAAATTAGATTGTATTTATCAGATCTGACTTCCATTACAGATAAAAGGTTCAATTCATTGGAAGAATGTCTCCTGTGCAAACTCCACAAAAAAGACTACACACTTCACTCTTCACACCCTCTCCTTGTGCAGAATTTTTTTTTTACAAACAAAATGAAAATTAATGAGATCACTTTTATGGACTACAACTTGCAGAATATTCCAGCCTACATGGCCATCCGTCACACCTTAGTCTTGGGATACTGTGGAAGCTGTAGTCTAAAGAAGTAAGTTTTCCATGCTGTGGGCCTAGACCAATCTTGGCTATAAACTAGGGCCAGGGAGTTTTGGATGAGAAAGAATATATATATATATATATATATATATATATACCCCAAATTCACACTTTCCCAATATGTAAAATCCAACTTTGATTTTAGCCTGGCTTAACGTGAGTACATGGGAAAGGGATCTAGGAGTCCTAGTAGACCACAAGTTGAACATGAGTCAACAGTGCGATGCAGCAGCTAAAAAGGCCAATGTCATTTTAGGCTGCATCAATAGAAGTATAGAGTGTAGATCAAGGGAAGTAATAGTGCTACTCTGTTCTGCTTTGGTCAGGCCTCACCTGGAATAATACTGTGTCCAGTTCTGGCCACCACAATTCAAAAAGGATGTGGAGAAACTGGAGCGTGTCCAAAGGAGGGCAACTAAAATGGTGACGGGTCTGGAAACCAAGCCCTATGAGGAACGACTTAGGGAGCTGGGGATGTTTAGCCTGGAGAAGAGAAGGTTGAGAGGTGATATGATAGCCATGTTTAAATATTTGAAGTGGTGTCACACTGAGGATGGAACAAGCTTGTTTTATACTGGTCCAGAGACTAGAACATGGAACAATGGATGTAAACTACAGGAAAAGAGAGTCTACCTAAACATTAGGAGGAACTTTAGGAGTCTCCTTCCTTGGAGGTCTTTAAACAGAGGTTGGTTGGCCACCTGTCAGGTATGCTTTGATTGTGATTTCCTGCATGATAGGGGGTTGGACTGGATGGCCTTTGGGGTCCCTTCCAACTCTATCAGTCTATGATTGTATGATTCGCTTTAGTTGTATCGCAAGATTTCTCATATAGTAAAATCACTTATTCCCCCCTAAAAGGAAAATTAGAAATCTTTCTTAACCCCTACTTAAATGAAGACATATTATCTCACACAAGACAGTGTATCCAAATTGCTTTCCCCAAATTATTTCAAGTAAATTCATGTTTAAGCAGAGTGTTTCCCCCTCAGATCAAGAAAAGGTACATCTTATCTGTTTGGAGTTGCTTTAGAGAGACACTCCTTCATTAGCCTCTTAAAATATATATTTTTTAGCCTCAATGGAAGGAGGAGATAGGCCAGAAAAGGCCAGAGATGTGGCTCAAAATCACCATGATGTCCAGGGTTACAAAAAGCGCATCCCAGTAGCCCACTCTTTTCTACAACAGACAGAACTGGAATCTCCATGAACCTTGACTAACTTGACTCAACTCTAATACTCCATATCTACAGATTTCTTTATCCATGTATTCAACCGTTCACGGCTTGACAATTATTTTTTAAAAATATAAATCCCAAAAAGCAAACCTTGGTTTTGCCATTTTACGTAAGGGACGCCATTTCACTACGCCATTGTATTTAATGGGACTTGAGCATCCATAGATTTTGGTATCCATGGGAGAGGGTGTCCTGGAACCAAATCCCAGCCGATACCAAGGGCCGACTGTAAATAAAAATGCAACTGTCCCTCCCAATGGTTGCTTGTTGCATTATCACTGATGGGAAGATTTGGTTGCATTTCCTATCCAGTTTGGAATGAATGGGAGAAATATACAGGTAGCCCTCTGTATCCACGGCTTCTTTATGCACAGCTTTAACTATCCACAGCTTGAAAATATTCAGAAATATATAAAGTTCAAAAAGGAAACCTTGATTTTGCTATTTTATATAAGGAACACCATTTTACTATGCCACTGTATTTAATGGGAATTTAGCACCCACGGATTTTGGTATCTATGTGGGGTCCTGGAACCAAAACTACAGCAGATACCAAGGGTCCGCTGCCTTTCTATGAAGCTGCAAGGCTGTGCTAAATTGCATCCAGAGACCCTTTGCCAATCTTCTCTTTGGCTCACTAGATAGCAGAAATATTCTGCTAGAAGCCCAGCTGACCCAGACAGTGCATCAGATGGCAGAGATTCCTGCTGAAGGAGTGGGGAACAAGGCTGCATATGGGCAGCATTTCTTGGGGAATGGATCGACTTGCAATCTGCACCATGAACTCCTTTTATCCCTCAGTCCTTGACAAAGCTGTAGTACTTCTTCAACATGAGAAATCCTCTGGTGTTAATGAGAAATGCTGCCACCATCATCCTTTGTGCTACTGGGTATCACTGGATGTCATAGCTGCATTGTCAGGCTTCGGTGGCTTTGGGGTCCCCTGAAAGAGACATTTCATGTTTAGTTCTTAATTCTACACTTTCCTTCTTCTTTTTTTTAACTTGATACTTTTTATTGTAATTTCCATATATTTCACAAGCATAGAATAATAATAAAATAATAATAATAATAAAATTTATTTGTATCCCGCCTCTCTGTGCAAACACAACCAGGGTGGCTTACACCATAAAATACACAATCCCGTATCCCAATAACCACCCCCCACAACTTCACATTATTTGATTTGAATTATCTTCATCCACTAAAACCTTTCCCTCTCCCTCCCCCTTTACATTAGGCATTTAACATCTCTTAGCCTTGTTAATAGCATCCAATAACATTTGCTTTCTTTTCTGTACATTCTTCATTCTGTCACTATCTTCTTAGCATATACAATTCACCACTATTTAAATAATGTTACCTTTTTATTCTTACCAATCCTGGCTATTCCTTCATTTAAATCAAACATTAATGTTACCTTTAACCCTACCATTATTAAAATAGTATCTACTATTTGCTATTTATGAGACCTTCTGTTTAAATCAAAATAGTTTCAGTGGAAGGGTGACCATTTCTCCTTACAATATTTCATTACTTAATTCCACACTTTCTCACTTTCCTCTAGCTCCTATAGTGTGCTATATATTTTTACAGTTCATTCTGTGGAGTCTCCTCCTTTGGAGGTGTTTAAAATGAGGCTGGGTGGCCATCTGTCCCAGGGAGGGCTTCGATGGTGTCTTCCTGCATGGCAGAAAGGGGTTGGATTGGATGGTCCTTGGGGATCCCTTCCAACTCTAAGAATCTAGGTCTTTAAGCAGAGGCTGGGTGGCCATCTGTCCCAGGGAGGGCTTGGATGGTGTCTTCCTGCATGGCAGCAAGGGGTTGGATTGGATGACCTTTGGGGTCTCTTCCAACTCTAGGATTCTATGATTTGCCTCAAGGGTGCCACATTGTACTCTGTGTATGTGTGTGAGAGAGAGAGAGAAAGAGAGAGAGAGAAAGAGGTTCTCAGGTGTGGTCCCCTGTTCACTTACAGCTCTGTGTCCATAGCAGCTGTAGACAGATCAGAATAAGAACCAAGTCTGCAGAATGCAAAACAGAGGCACAAAGCCAGAAACAATTCAGCCCAAGGAGATATGGCAAGGTTTTAGATCAAGTGTTCTGATTATTTCTGAAAGGAATTTTGGGACTTGTATCCCCAGTTCCTCACAGAAAAATAATGCTTCTCCAGGGACTGGGAATACCTCTCTTTGCTGCTGTCTCCACAACCTCTACTTGCCCCAAAAGTGGGTTTTAGACACTTAGGGGTTATTCAGATGGTGAAAATAATCCTAGTAGAATGTGGGTTAAATCTTTGTTGTTCACATGCATTTCGAATGCATGCGTGCAAGTTGGGGGGGAGCTGCCAAAAAAACCCTATTTAACCTGGGTTAATCGATCTCGGGGGGGGGTGGGGGAGTTTTCATAAAAGAACTGCATCCTCAGCTGTGTGAATAACTGATGCAAATATAGCCAGGATATACTGGAATAAAAATCTGCATGCATTGAACATGTTTTGAATACATCTGCATCATCAACACCATTTTTATTCACAGTGCTGAAATGTGTGAGCAACGGAACTTGCAGAGATGAGCAGAGATGTGGTTCGAAAAATAGAGTGAACAACAAAATGGGAATGCATGAGTCATAGAATCATAGAATCATAGAATCATAGAGTTGGAAGAGACCACAAGGGCCATCCAGTCCAACCCCCTGCCATGCAGGAACTCCCAATCAAAGCATCCCTGACAGATGGCCATCCAGCCTCTGCTTAAAGACCTCCAAGGAAGGAGACTCCACTACTCTCCAAGGGAGTGTGTTCCACTCTCGAACCGCCCTTACTGTCAGGAAGTTCCTCCTAATGTTGAGGTGGAATCTCTTTTCTTGCAGCTTGCATCCATTGTTTCGGGTCCTAGTCTCTGGAGCAGCAGAAAACAAGCTTGTTCCCTCCTCGATATGACATCCCTTCAAATATTTAAACATGGCTATCATGTCACCTCTCAGCCTTCTCTTCTCCAGGCTAAACATCCCCAGCTCCCTAAGTCGTTCCTCATAGGGCTTGGTTTCCAGACCCTTCACCATTTTAGTTGCCCTCCTTTGGACACGCTCCAGTTTCTCCACATCCTTTTTGAATTGTGGTGCCCAGAACTGGACACAGTATTCCAGGTGAGGCCTGACCAAAGCAGATTATTCAGCTAATTGAGCTAAAAACAACAACGTCTGAATAACGTTAGAGTAAGAGGTAAGGTAAAAGAAGGATTCTCACTATAATTGAGTGGCCAAAACCTGCAAGAATGTGGTGCTCACCCATGTAATGATTAATAGCATGTGTTGACGCCAAACCACAGAGAAGCATCTTTCATATAATATTGTAGCTTTTGAAGGACAGCACAGATAAAAATAATTACTGCTGGGGGGAAAATTTGGTAGATAAGGATAATTTGTTGTTACCATGAGCCTTCTAGTCATTTCCGATTTATGGCAACTCCAAGTCAAGCCTATCATAGGGTTTTCTAGCCAAGATTTGTTCAGAAAAGGTGCGCCTTTGCTTGCCTCTGAGGCTGAGAGTGTGTGACTGCACTTTGTCCACCCATGTCAAAGATTTAAGCTGTCTGGGGGTTTAAAACACAAGCCCTTTGAACTGAAACTCATTATTAGCAATCCAAGGAAGCTCTTGTATCAATGGCATAATGGGCAAGAGCCATGTAGTTACCTCCTGGACCAAGAATTTGGGAAATTTCTTAAGGGAGAAACAACGAACAATCTTGCCACTATTTAAAGACTAACAACGTTTACTTCACATAAGCTTTTGTGGACTGCTGACCACTTGCATCTGATAGAGTCCATGAAATCTTATGGCAATAGAGCTTGCTAGCTTTTAAGGTGCCACAAGACTTTTTGATATTTTTGGAGCATTTTCTTTATTGATTTATGTCCTATCCTTCTCCTAAGATTGGGGTGAAATATGACTTCCAATATACAGTATCCCTTCCGATTCGTGGGGGGATCTGTTCCGGACCCTCCCGCAAATCAGAAAAACTGCAAATATTGGAGCCCCATTGTTTTTTAATGGCCGCACATACCATTTTGTCCCTCCTGGCTTCTCGTCCGCGGAAATTCAAAACCACGAACGGGAAGTCAGCAAATCCAGAGGGACGACTGTAATTCAAAAGGTTTCAATAAAAAGACAAAATATTAAAATATGAATTAAATGTGTCATAATATTAAAACATTGATTTAATTAAAGAAAACATAATGGGTACAGGGCAAAGTTTTATTTTCAGCTGCCTCATTTTCAGGACAAGCTCTAATGGGCCTTGTACTGGAGGCTTTCACTTGACTTGCTGATGGTAAGAACTGTTTGAAAACGGAACCAATGCAACCTAAGGTGGAAGCATTCAAGCATTGGAGATGGTCTAGAACTGGATATACTATACTGAACAGATTAATGGGTTGTTGTTGTTGTGTGCATTCAAGGCGTTTCTGCCTTATGGCGACGCTAAGACCAGCCTATCATGTGGTTTTCTTGGCAAGATTTCTTCAGAGGAGATTTGCCATTGCCTTCCCTTGAGGCTGAGAGTGTGTGACTTAATTAAGGTCACCCAGTGGGTTTCATGGCCAAGCTGGGAATCAAACCCTAGTCTCAAGAGTCATAGTCCAATGCTCAAACCACTACACCAAGCTGGTTAGATGGTCTAAAAACCAGTTTTCCTGATTCTGTGATTCCTTGACTATAGATGGCAACTCACCGGAGATGTAGTTTTGGCAAAGTTCAGATGAGCATACAGCATGATAGCAATGTCATTTTGGCCTGCCTCTAGTGCAATGGAGAGTGCTGTGCTGCCATCCTGAAAGAAAAGACAAACACAACCTTAGTGATGGATGGACCACTATTTTCAACAAATGAGAATGACAGGGAAGAGACTGACTTCATCATCTCACACCAAGGCTGCCATTGCTTAGAATTCCAAGAAATGGTACCCATAATTAGATCAAAGAGGTCCATTAACAGCTCTTAGCCTAGATAAACTAGCGGAGCTTCTATGTACCTCTGAATGCTGGGGTCAAACTAGAGATTATGTTGTCAGCCAGACTGTGCTGTCATTCTGTTAGTGGCATGCAGAGGCTTAAAGTAATCTTATGCCTGGGTATTTCTCTTTTTGGTCAATGCGGAGGCTGGTGTCCTCTTTCTCGACACACTTTCTCCACACTGACCATAGAGTCACTGCAATTTCCAACCATTCTATGCCTGGTGAGAATCCGGGAAGATTGGTGAAGTGCCTATTTACGTCCTTGCAGCCAGATGCAAAATGATGACACTGTCCACTGAGACCTCCAAAGGACATAGACAGACATTTCTCCAATCCCCCATTGCTCTCACCAAGCATGAAATGGATGGGGAAGGGACTGCAGAGACCCCATGGGAGGTGAAGGGGTCAGTGAATGGCCAGTTGTAGCTCTAGCTACACTATGCTGGCCAATACAGATTTGTAGCCTCTGAGTATAGTATTATTATCATATTCATCATCATCATCATCATCATCATTTATATGCCACCTTTCTACCAGAAAGGGAGTGTAGTACAGCAAAATAACCAAGAAGCCACACACTAAGGACCAGCTGAATTTGACAGGGGACAAATTAAAATAGTCAGTTTATAGATTTCTGTCTTCTGTTTCTTTCCTTAATTTTTATAAGGAATTGAACGCATATGTCTACCAACTGAGGTTGGTTCTCAATTACTAAACAGTGAGGAAAAGGTACTATTATCTCAGATACTTCAGTGCTGAAACCTGGCACATATTACTTGTTTATTTTACTGTGATATGAAATTGAAGATGTTGCATGGAATGTATGTATGTAAAGCAATCCAGGCTTTGCAAACATCTGGAAAAACAGCTTGCTTTGTTTTTACCATACAGTGCAGAAGGCAGGCAGTCGTGTTGTGGGCACTGAGATGGAATAAAAGGGACTCCTTCCACTTGCCAAACCCAGCTAGTGGTACACACAAGACTCACATTGTCAGAGAGGGCAACATCACAGCCAGGGGTGGCCAGCAGCAGGCGGACAATCTCAGTGTGCCCATGTTCACAGGCACACATCAGTGCCGTGGAACCGTCGTCATCTTGCAAGTTGACGTCTGCCGCACTTGCTAGCAAGGCACGCACCATATCAAGACGCCCGTGGCTGACGGCCAACATCAGCGCAGTCTGTCCTGCCTGCAGGAGCGGAAATGGAAGAAGCAACACTGTTAAACTACAGTTTATCTCCATGGGCAAAGAGAAAAATGGTGCGTAGGAAACGATTCTAAAGGGTTAAGCACATAAATTTGAAAGATTAAACAAAGATGCCATGGACAGCCAAAAAGACAAACAAATGGGTCCTAGAATGGATCAAGCCTGAAATCTCCCTGGAAGCCAGGATGACCAAACTGAGACTGTAGTACTCTGGACACATAATGAGAAGGCGCGACTCATTAGAAAAGATAATAATGCTGCGAAAGGTGAAGAGACAAGAGGAAGCATGCTAGATGGTTAGACTCTATTAAGGAGGTTACAGATATGAATTTGCAGGACCTAAGCAGAGCTGTGGAGGACAGAAGGTCTTGGAGATGTCTCATCCACAGGGTCACCATGAGTTGGTGACTACCCAGTTACCCAAAGGTAGTTAACAGCAATAACAAACAAGGACAGACTTCTGATTTAAATACAACTCTGTTCTGAAAATTCTTACTACGGTGGACTCTTGGTATCCCCTGGGGTTTGGTCCCAGGACCCCTGTGGATACCAAAATCTGTGGATGCTGAAGTCCTATTATATACAAAGATTTAGTAAAATGGGGTTCCTTATATAAAATGGCAAGATCATGATTTGTCTTTTTGGAGTATTATTTTCTGGAAAATATTTCAAGCTGTGGATAGTGAAGTCGGTGGATACGGAGGGCCAACTGTATTGTGCTGAATTCATTTACAAAAAAAAATAGCAGTAGAGACCAATATATGTGATAACTAAGCTTAGAGGAATTAGAGAAAGCTATCTTTAAAGAAGAGGACTATAATGTGTTTGGGAAGTTTTTCAACAAACTGAAGATTTAAAGCATTCTCATTTAATTATTATATGTGATGATGTCTTATGACAATAAGTGATGTATGCAGAAGCAATCATTTGTATTATATGACAACTCTGTAGTGTTTGTATGTTTATGTTTTATAATAATAAAATTTATTTTTAAAAAATGCAGAAAAAGAAAACCTGAAACTGAACTTTGTACTGCAGCTGAAGAAGTGGGTTTTTGTCCACAAAAGCTCATTCCAAAATAAAAAGCAGATAATCTTAAAGGTGCCGCTACATTTCTTTCCCCTCCTTCCCTTTTTATGCACTATGTATGTGAATGAGAGAAAGAGAGGGAAAAGGAGGCGTAAGCATTAAAATCATCCACTGCTTCATCAAAGTGGAACAGCTGAAGGGTTGAGTATCCAACCTTGACCAAAACAGAGTCCTTCTCATGGCTCCCTTGTCTGATATGCACATCCTTGCTGGGAATTTGGGTACCTGACTGGCTTTGGCATTAACGTTGCCCATTTTTAGCAGCTGCACAATGGTCTCCATATCACTTTCTGACTGGGAGGCAGCCAGCGCTGTCAGCATGATGGCTGTATAACCAGCTTTGTTCTGTTGGTCCACATGGCACAAGCCTAGAAGAAGAAAGAAGTTATGAGGCGCCTCGTCTCTTTGGACATTTGAGCAAAGGGCAGGATAACAACAACATCATCATCATCAACAACAACAACAATTTGTCTTGCAACCCCAAATCCCAACCCCAGATATACCACAACAGGCAACTATCTGAACCTGTTTTCAAAAATTTCCAGGGAGAACCCATCATTTCCCCAGACAAGTTGGTATCAATAATAACACCTTGTTTATCTTTAGTTTAAATTGGGGCAGGCAAGTTCTGGGGTTCTGGGCAATAATGTGCCACTCCTAGAACCCACTTGGGGCAACATCAAACTCTTCCCTGCGACAAAAATACCTGGAAAAACAAAACAAAACCATAATTGGACAGGAGTCCACCTGAAGAAATAAGGGTTTATGCATTAACAAGGGACTCATTGGGAGTGAAGGGGTGACAAATCTTTTAAAACATGAATTGCCAGCCGCAGAAGCTTTCAGGAATAACAATTCACATTTTTCACTGACATTTTTGTTTCTGGAAAAAGAGGATCAGGGGAGCCTGTGAAGAGATTTAGGGCTGCAAAAAATTGAGGAGGTTGTACATTGTCCACAAAGAAATATGAAGGGGCAGAAAAGAGCCAGAATTTTTTTTAAAAAAGCATTTCCATAGAGTTTCCCCCCCAAAATGGGAAAAATATGGATTATGAAATATTGTTAGAATGATGAATAAAATGTTTCATACAAGGTGTTCACATATTTGCTGTTTCCAAATAATTTCTAAAAGCTATGTAAGAGGAAAACTTGTATTTAAGTCTGTGTACAGTATCTGATTATTCCATTCCTGGTCTTGATTTCCTTTTCTTAGCTCTTTTTATGAGAATGAATGTATTATGTCTGCTTGACACTATGGAGAACTAGTGTAGACAAAATATTATTATTATAATTTATTTATATAGCACCATCCATGTACGTGGCCCTTTACAAACAAAGAATATAATTTTCTTTGTTTTACTAATGTTGATGGTTTCTTCTTTTAATTGATTCCCCCCCCCCCCCCGCCACTCACAAACTGGAACATCAAACATAATTTTATGCCAAGCCAAGTTATATATAATGTATGTCATGTTCCTTAAGCAATAATGTAACTTTTAGTCTGTAAAGAAGGATAATACTGCATTTTTAGTTTTTCTTAAAATATCTAATTCTTTCCATCCCTTCAACATTTCCAGACACTGTAGACCCATGGGCTCTATGATTCCCAACTCTGATCTTGATGTCCTGCCCATCGCACCTTGCAAATCCCTCAACAGACCCAGATCAGTCCTAACAACAGTCCTAACAATGAGTTTCAGAGCGGTTCTTAGGGATTGTAGTCTAGTGGTGAACGGGACCGACGTCAAAAGAATGGGACCAAAATAGCCACAAGTTTTAGCTTAATGTTCATAGGAACTAAGCCTTAGTAGAGACTTTCATGTACATGCACCAAATACTAGTGTCATGGGGAAGTGTGGTGTGGCCATCTGGGGATGCCTAGTGAGTCTGACATTAGGAGTATTAAATCTGGCCCTAGAGCCTGAGTTCCCCATCCCTACTTCAGCTCAAGCCCTTTCCCCAAATGTATAAATCCCAGCCAACATGGCATAGTGGTCACAGACACAAGGAATTTCATTGTTAGGAAACTCAGCCTCTAAAAGATTAAGCTCATGTAGGTTCAGCCTCCAAAATACTCAGCACTTTGGAGTCTGGGCCACATGAAGTCTGGAGGTCCTGAGTAGCCAGAGTTCATGTGCCGACATGCTATGGCAAAAGTGGCCATATGGGTCATCATCTCATCAAAGGGGACTGACTTCCTTGGGTTCCAAATTTCCCTATTTCTCTGTGCTCACTTACCTGTTTCAAGAAGTTTTGTGACCACAGGGAAGTTGGAATGTGAGACAGTGTAATGCAGAGCCGTGTTACCATTGGCGTCAGCCATATTGATGACAAACTCCAGCAGTTGTGGGGAGATGGCTCGAAAAGCAGCCAGATGCTGCGAGACCAATTCTGGATCTGCTTCTTTGTGGCAGGAAAGCCTCAACCAATAAGGCAGCACTGTGGTATATGCCAATTTCTACAGTAATGCAAGGGAAACAACAGTAACAACACACATCAGGTAGGATGCTATTATGTCCTAGTATGTCTTAGCTAAATGCAATGGGTCTGCTTTACAAAAAATCTAGCTTTCATCTTACTTTTCCAGTATGTGTACATGACAATCTAATCTGCCTTTGGTTCAACCAGCATGACTTCACCAAGAAAACTCTGTGAATTGTGGTTTTGTGAAGTGCAGGGAAGTCCCTGTGCAGATATTCCAAATTTTCCAACAGTAATTACAACAGTAATACAGATATTCCAACAGTAATTTCTCATTAGATATCTCCTGTTCATCTGGTTAAGTGTCAAAAGACCACTTTAATCATTACTGGAATATACATGAGCCCAGTGTGGTGTAGCGGTTTGAGTGTTGCACTAGGACTCTGGAGGTTTGATTCCTAGCTTGGCCATGAAATCCACTGGGTGATCTTGGGCAAATTACACTCTCTCAGCCTCAAGAGTATGGCAATGGCAAATCCCTCTGAACAAACTTGCCAAGAAAACTCCATTAACCTCAGAGTTGCCATAAGTTGGAAATGGCTTGAAAGCACATAACAACAAACATCAGCCCACAAATGCCTGTCCATAAAGCCAGAAATGTTTAGTGAGACAGTCAAAGAACTGAGCTTCACAAAGGGACGTTTACATGACCACCCACATTTTAAGTTTTCTTCCACTTCCCCAAACTATGGAGATGTATATATACCATCTCTTCATCCATGTGTGCATTGGGGCTCTCCAAGTATTTCTGAAGAACTTCACAGGCTGAAAGCAGCTCCTTGCTGAGTACCATCCTGGTTATACAAGGGAGGAGAAAATGGAGGAATATATTAGTGTCTAAATGGAACATACTTGTTGCTAATAGTATTTGCATGAAACATTAGTTTAGAGGAATTAGTATTACATGTACAAGCCTCTGTGAACCTGTGGAAAGTCTTAATGTTAAGTGTACTTAACCAGAATTAACTTTAACTTTTCCTATTTTTTGGCCTTATTAACCATGAACTAGAAACTGTGGTTTACAACAAACTCTAGTCCCTTAAACAAGCCAACAAACCACTGGCATCTCTAGTGTTGGTGTCACCCAGTGCGGCTGCCAGGGGCAGTGGTGGTGTTGGCTTGTTCTGCCCACCCCATGCGTCGCTTGCCTGCCCCTGTCTCCCCAACTGCCTGGTCACCCGCCACCCAGCCAGCCCCAAAAAGGTTGCACCTGCCCTGCCCTCCCTGCCCTTCTACTGCATCACTTGTTCAAAAAGCCAGTTGGATGCCACCTGCCCAGAAGCCCACCTAGACCTGCTCGGAGGTAGGCAGGCAGCCAGATAAGTGGGAGGTAATGGAAGGGGAGTGTGCTTCTCCACTGCCTTGGCTTCCTCCTCATCCAAGATAGACAAGGCAGTGGAGAAGGCATGCTTGTCCCTCCTAATCTGGTGCCTTGTCCAAGAGAGCCAGGGCAATGGAGGAGGCAAGAAGGGCCCATGTGTGCTTTCCTTCCTTCTCCGGTGCCTTGTCTCCCTCGTCCAAGAGAGCCAGGGCAATGGAAAAGGCAAGAGCGGCCCATGTGTGCTTGTCCCTTCTTCTCTGATATCTTGTCTCCCTTGTCCAAGAGCGCCAGGGCAATGGAGAAAGCAACAGGGGCCCATGTGTGCTTGTCTCTCCTTCTCTGACGTCTCCCTCGTCCAAAAGAGCCAGGGCAATGAAGAAGACAAGAGGAGCCCATGTGTCCTTGTCTCTCCTCTGATGTCTCCCTCATCCAAGAGATCCAGGGCAATGGAGGAGGCAACAGGGGCCCATGTTTGCTTGTCTCTCCTTCTCCGGTGCCTTGTCTCCCTCATCCAAGAGATCCAGGGGAAGGGAGAAGGCAAGCAGAGTTCATGTATGCTTGTCCCTCCTTCTCCGGTGCCTTGGCTCCTCATCCAAGAGAACCACAGCAGCAGAGATGGCAGGAAGGGCATGCGCTTGCACCGCACCCCCACCACACACACACAGCAGGTGGAGGGCCTGACCAAGTGTCACCCCTCTGCTGAGGTGTCACCCAGTGTGGTCTGTACCCTCCTAGTAATGCCACTGCAACAAACTGATCCAGGTTGTAGTGTCAGCATGTATAATAATCGTCCATTAGTTTGCTTCAAAGCTCAATTCCTGATTCATACCTAATGACAAGCTAGGAACTGGGGAAACATGAAATGAATAATAGGTTTTTTCCATCTCCCAACCATACAAATGGAGGAGAGGAAAGTGGGGAATCAAGGCTTGTCCAGATAAAGATAAATCTTGGTTTAGAACTAAGTGCAAACTGAGCCAGTGAGTTTCTCCAAGAAGACATGCATCACATAAAAAACAAAACAAAAACAGAGTTCCTCTTCCTACTCCACAACTCCAGAAACTAAAAATTACTTCCTTCCATCCCTTTCTGACTACCACATTCTGCCAGAATGTTAGCAATATTTTGGAAATCAGCAAAATGCCGGTGCCGATTCTATGTGCAAAGCTTTGCTTACTCTGAACATTAAGATTGAGTTTCTCTAGGGAAGCAAATGTGGAATAATCTGAGCACAGAGGCTTGATAGCCTCAAAGATGCCTGCAGTGATAGTTACCCAGTGGTGCTTGCTGGTTCTTTGCTGGTTCCTCCCGCTGGTGCTGGTATTTCACCTCCCTCAGTGGGGACTCTAAGGTGAGTAGTGGCTGCTCCGGATGGCTTTGCAGACTCTGTTACAGCTGCCTGTGTTGCAGGGAGCCCCTCACTCGCCTCGTGGTATTCGCTCTCTGTGCTTTCGTTGTCCGAGACGTTCTCTGCAGTACTGGAATCCTCGGAGGAGGTGGACTCGTACCTGAACAGGGGCAACATAGAGTGAGAAGGGTCACAAAAGGCTTGAGGAACCAGAAATTGAGAAAATCCTGAAAGTAAAAAGCGTCAATTTTATCCACCTTCTGTGTGGGTTAATTTCAGATTAATAATAATAATAATAATAATAATTTTTATTTATAGCCCGCCCCTCTGCTCAACAATCGAGGCGGGTTACAGCATTAAAACAAACAACGGATTAAAACATTCCCACATCCCCAGCCCTGCCCTCCCAAGCCCCTTAAAACAGGATTAAACTAGAAAAGATTAAAATACACTTATCCATTAAAAACAGTAACATAAAACACACTGCAATGGGAACATAATAATGATAAAAACTGAAGTCACATCTCCCTGAAGCAGATGCTATTCCGGGAAAGCCTGCCGGAAGAGATCCGTCTTTACTGCCTTTTTAAAGGCAGTAAGCGTAGTAATGAGACGGATCTCATCCGGCAGGCCATTCCACAGCCTGGGAGCGACGGCAGAAAAGGTCCTCCGGGAGGTCTGAGACAGCCTAGTTTTTATTGGCTGTAACAGATTCCTCCCAGAGGACCGAAGGGCGCGGTGGGGATCATATGGGGAGAGGCGGTCCCTAAAATAAGATGGACCCAAGTCATGTAGGGCTTTAAAGGTCAAGACCAACACCTTGTACCGCGCCCGGAAACTAATTGGCAGCCAGTGGAGGGATTTAAGCACAGGAGTTATGTGCTCCCTCTGAGATGTTCCTGTGATCAGCCTGGCTGCCATATTCTGTACCAACTGAAGTTTTCGGGTTAGGCACAAGGGTAGCCCCATGTAGAGTGTGTTGCAGTAATCCAGATGTGAGGTTACCAGGGCATGTACCACGGTTTCCAAGTCCCTCATGTCCAGATAAGGGCGCAGTTGGCGTATCAGCCGAAGCTGATAACAGGCACTCCTGACCGCCGCATTCACCTGACTATAGTCATGTGAAGCGACAAATCAAGGAGTACCCCCAGACTGCGAACACAGTCCTTAGAGGAGAGTGTGACTCCGTCCAGGACTGGAGACTGTATTCCCAGATCTGCTCAATGTGTCTGAAAACAATCTCGCTTTTGTGGGATTTGTCCACTTTCTGTGTGGATTAATTTTGGATTAATGCTCAATGCATCAGAAAACAATCCCGCTTTTGTGGATTTAAATCCTGCTTCTGCACAGGATTTGGTCGATTCCCTCCCATGTGATAAACTCCTTAGACTTCATCAGAGAGGGCAAGTAATGGAGCAAAGTCATTAAAGTTCTTCAGAGTGTGAGGTTTTACATATGTCAGGTGTGATGATTTGGGACCCCCTGCAAAATACATGTGGGCTGTGAAGATCCCTGTGGACAAATATGCCACTCAGGAAGAGAAGCACAATCTGTAGTCATGGGCATTGTGGGGTGTGTGTGTGTGTGGGGGGGGGGTTGCATGCTCCTGTGAGGCAAGAGGTTATACTGATGGCTGCAGTGCTGCTGGTGGGGTTTCCCATGTCAGACCGGCTTTTGCTGGGGAGCCAGATGAAATGTGCCAAACTACAACTGAACAGCAACAGTAGTGAAGGGTGACAGTGGAAGAGGATCTCTCAGAGACAATGGCAGTGGTTATGGCACCATAGCTAACACTTGTTAGTACTTCATAGAAGGAGGCACTGGTAAACTCCTTTTGACTGTCTCTTACCATGAAAACCCTATGATGAGACAGTCTAAAATGACAGAAGAGGATAAAACTCCCAGTTTGGATGGCACTCAAGAAGTTACTGGGGTACAGCAGAGGTCAACGACGACTAGCACCATAACTAAAGACACAACTGGGATTCAAAAGGACAGCCAGCTGTTGACATGCCCAGAGGTGAAAGGAAAGTCTGGAGCTGCACAAAATATATCATAGGAACATGGAATGTGAGAAGCATGAATCAGGAGATGCTAGGGATAGTAAAACAAGAAATGGAACATATAAACATTACAATACTTGGAATGTGTGAGCTAAAGTGGACAGGAATGGGACTTTTTGAATCAGATGTTCTACTCAGTAAAATAATCTTTTACTCAGGAAATGAAAATCTAAGAAGAAAAGGGGTGGCATTAATAGTGAGGAGAAATGTAGCTGAAAAGTCTGACTGAATCGTATCAATAAGACTTCAGGGAAAAACCTATCAATATAACCATAATCTAAGTTTATGTTCCAACTACAGAGGCAGCAGAAGAAATTGAAAGATTCTTTTGCTGGAGGCCAGGAGCAGACTGACAACACACCAAAACAGGAATTGTTAATCATAGGTGATTGGAATGCAAAATTAGGAAACAGAGCAGAATCAAAAATTGTAGGAAAATTTGGTCTAGGATTAAGAAATGAACAGGACAGCAACTGGCTAAATTTTATGGGGCCAGCAGTTTGTTCATCACAAACACATTTTTTAAGCAACTAAAGAGACAACTCTATAGACATCATCTGATGACTAATATAAAAACCAGACTATGGGCCTTTGCAGACTGTTAGAAATAGTGCAAATTGAGTCTACTTTAAGGGTTAGGGTTAGGGTTAGGGAATCATGGAAACTGTATTTTATTGTGGCACCAGAGCTCTCTGACAGAGAAGGCTCAATGTCTCAGGGGGGGAAAAACAATTCCCATGATTCCCTAGCACTAACCCTAACCCTTAAAGTGGACTCAATTTACACTATTTCTGGGAGTCTGCAAAGGCCCTTTATAACTGGAAGCTGAAGATGGAGAAACTCTATGCTTTCTGCAAAAATCATACCAGGAGCAGATAGTGACACAGCCAAGAACTGCTAATACAAAAAATAGAGTAAAGCTAAAGAGGAATACTCAACCAACCATCATGCTGAAATACAATCTGAAGGACATCTCAGTAGAATTTTAAAATGTAAAACACAGATTTGTACTATTAAGCCTAATTGACAGAGAACCAGAAGAACTGTGGACTAAGCCAGGGACATTGTCGGGGGGGAATATTAACAGACACTATCTGTAGTCAAAAAGAAAGAGAAGCCACAATGGATGACAGATGAAACTATTCAAGCAGTTAAGGATATACAAAAAGCAAAACTAAAAGGTGACAGAAATAGAGTGAGAACCCTGAATGCGACTGTTCAATGACTTGTGCACAGGGACAAGAAGAACCACTATGATAATCAATGCAGAGAAATAGACTGTGACAACAAAAAAGGAATAGCAGGAAACCTCTTTCATAAGATCGAAGAAATCAAAGGGAAATTTAAACCAAGAGTGGGCATGCTATACAGCCAGCATGGGAACACATTACAAGACCAAGAAGACTTTTAAAAAGAGAAACCTTGATGGAAACAATACACTGAAGAGATGAAAGGATGAAAGACTCATTCAGGAAAGAACTATTTGAAGATGAACATGCAATTTTATGAGGGGGTATTCTAAAGTTTTAATTATCACCTTTAAAAAATTGACAGAAAGTCTGTTTTGATTTGTAGTTGTTAACTTTTCTCTATGTAGTCACCATCCAGATTTACACATTTTCCCCACATTTCTTGACCCTCCAAATGCCGTTATTGTAGAAGTCTGCAGATTGCATCTTAAACCACTCTTCCACTTCATGAATGAAATCATTTGTATTATCAAATCAGCGCCCCCGCAATGGATTTTTCATTTCTGGGAACAAGAAAAAGTCACTCAGTGAGCGGTTGGGAGAATAAGGTGGATGCTGCAGGATCTCAAAGCCACATGTTCATGCTTTGTTAGCTGCAACTTGAAATGAGGGACCTGGTATATTGTCAGCTACGAGACGAATGCCTCTGGAGAGCGTACCACGGCACTTCTTTTTCAGAGCATCTCAAAATTTGTCCAGAAGATTGCTGTAGTATGTGCCAGTGATGGTTTGTCTCTTTGCAAGGTACTCTGTGAGAATGACTCCATGACAGTCCCAAAACACTGAGAGCATGACCTTCCCTGTTGACTTTTGCACCTTTGTCTTTTTGGGGGAAGGGAAATCAGCATGCTTCAACTCCATGCTCATGGTTTTGGTCTCTGGATCGTACTGATAGCTCCAAGATTCATCCATGGTTACCAAATGAACAAAAAAATCCTCTTCCTCCTGTTCCAACAGTGTCAACATCTGTCTTGAAAGGTCACACCATGTTTGTTTCTGAAAAGAGATTAGCAAACGTGCAGACACCTTAGACATGTGCAGTTCGTCATGAATAATTTTCCACATGCTACCATAAGTGAGACCAGTTTCATTCATGATTATTTGACTGTCTTCCAGGATTAAACACTCCACTGTGGCTGCATTGTCTGTCAATGATGATCTTCTAGGTCTTGGCTCATCTGTGAGGGACATGTGACCAGTTTGTAAATTCCTTTTCTACCTCACAATAGTGTCAGAAAATGGGCAATCATTTCCATAAACTACCATCATCTCATCATGAATTTGCCAGGCACTATTACCTTTCAAATGCAGGAATTTTATCACACTGCGAGCCTCAATCTTCTCCAACTTACACTTTAGTCACTTCTGACACAACTTGTAACAAAAATGAAGGACACAAAGAACTGATTTTCTCAACATCATGCACTTCAGGACCAATGATGACACTGACAAAATTTCATCAATATACCATAATAACGTCTGGGTGATAATTATTACTTTACAATACCCTTGGTAGTAAGTGGAGTGGAACTCAGAGCACTTGAGAGAAAGAAATCACCAGGAAAAGATGGTATAGCAATTGAGATGTTTCAGGCTACAGAAAATTTGTCAACAAATATGGAAAACAAAAGAATGACCCACAGATTGGAAAAAGGGATTGTGTAGATCATGAAAAAACTATGGCTCACTCTTAAAGAAATGGATGTGCCACAACATTTGATAGAAAAATAGATCAGTTTCCAATTATCGCTTCCATTTTATCTTTTATGCTGAACATATCATACATAAAGCAAGATTAGACTTGGAGGAAGAAGGCATGAAAATTGGAGGAAGAAAGCATGAAAACTGAAGGAAGAAACTTCAACAATTTAAGATATGCAGATGACATCATACTACTAGCAGAAAATAGCAAAGACTTGGAATGATTACTGAAGAAAATCAAGAAGAAAGTGCAAAGGATGGTTTATAAATGAACATTAAGAAAACAAAAATAATGACCACAGATGATTTGTTGTTGTTGTTGTTGTTGTTGTTGTTGTTGTTGTTTTGTGCCTTCAAAACTGTTTCCGACTTATGGTGGCTCTAAAGAGAATCCATCAGGGGGCTGGGTTGTGGGTATTTTTGGTAGATTTCTTCAGAGATATACATAACTTTAAAGTAGACACTGAAGACACTGAATTATATAGTTAAAGGTTTTCCATATCTTGGCTCAGTCATTAATCAGAATGGAGTCTGCAGTGATGGAATCAGGAAAAAAATAGGACTTGGAAGGGCAGCTATGAAGGAACTGGACAAGATCTTGATGTGTCACTGAATACTAAAGTTAGGATGGTCCATGTTATTGTATTTCCCATTTCTATATATTGTTGTGAAAGATGAACAGTTAAGAAAGCTGATAGGAAGAAAATCAACTCATTTGAGATGTGGTGCTGGAGAAGCATTCTACAGATAGCATGCTAAAAAGACAAATAAATACATCCTGAAGCAAATCAAGCTTGAACACTCCCTCGAAGTCAAGATGACTAAACTGAGACTGTTGTACTTTGGACATATTTTGAGAATACAAGACTCACTAGAAAAGACAATAATGTTTGGTAAGAACATCTCAGTAGATAATTGTGTTTAGATAATTACATTGTCCTTCTTTTGTCTCTGTACAAATTAGGATCTGTCCGTAGTTACCAGTATGTTCCTGTAAGAACCTATTGTATACAACTAAAATGTTTTATTGTAATTCTGTGCTGGCTGAATGGCTGTAATAAAAGGATTGATTGATAATGTTTAGTAAGGTAGAAGGCAGTAGGAGAAGAGGAAGACCACATTCCAGATGAACAGAAATGGAAGATGGACGAATCAAGGAATCCATGGCCTTGAGTCTGCAAGACGTGCAGATGAGAGGGTGATTTGGAAATCTCTCATTCATAAGGTCAGGATAAGTCGAGGTCGACTTGATGGCAGTTAACAACAACAGTGTACTTGTGTGATGTTGTTTTCCTACGTTCCTGGTTAACTAAATGTTAAATCAGGCAACAGGAGGATGGGAAACCACTGCTACTGCTATCTAACTGGAGCCACTGGACCATGTCTCCCCTCAGGAGGATTCAAGAGCAGATCAGAAGCCCTTTCCCACATCATAATTTGGAAGTGGAGGCCTCACTGTACCCGCCATTGACGCCCACAAATTGGAGGCTCTTCTTGCTGGCCAGAATCTCTGTAGGTTCCTCCTTCTTCTTCATGATTGACCGGATCCCTGCTGTGAATGAAGCTGTGGGGATAGTGAAGGAGAAGACAGCAGTCAGGCAAGGGCTGGTTCCCTACATGATTCTTGGTGCCTCTTTCCAACTCGCATGTCTTACCTTGGTCTGCTCCTTCAGTTTGGTTATTTAATTTAGGCTCTGTTGCTTGCTCTGTCTGGAGAGAGTCCTGAGTTGAGTGCTCAGCTTTCTCCAAGGACCTCGGAGGCTCTGAAAGAGGAGAAAGGCAACAACAGCATCAGTATTTGCCTCCTGGTATCTCTCTGACCTGACCCATCATGGAGGTGGAGAAAGGCAATGCCTTGTGAATCCCAGGTGAAGCTGGGTATCTTGGTTGGCCTTTTCCCTGCAGATCCCACCACCCTTAATTTCAGTAAATGCCAGCCAGGTAAATAAGATGAATTATTGTGAGGGTATCTTGCAAGGATTTAGGTTGCCCTGAATCTCCCACAAAGAGGAAGAATTTTTTTGGAGCTGAAAGAGATCCGTAGTAAAAATACTTTTCCAATAATGAATGACTAAATGGAAAGGTGATTGGCCACAAATGTGTATACTGGCCTCCATAAATTCTTGCCAACGACTAGTATGGGCATCATATAGCTGGGGATAGAGGTGGGAGAAATTCTCCCCCCAAAGGAGATGCAGTTCCCAAAGGATTCTGAGAAAATGTGCCTCCATTCCCCTCCTCAGGCTTACTCTCTCCCATCCTGGTAGCCCCCAATCTCAGTCACAGTGGTGATACCTGACTATAATAATCAGAGAAATGCTCATAGAATCACTGCCCTGGCTAGGCTGTCATCCACCTGTCTTGTGTCTTACAGATTTACCGGTATACCCAAGTTAACCAAGTAGATAGCAACAGCAAACAGCAATAGCAATAACATCTTTACACCACTTATCAGCACTCCCTAAACAGTTTACAATGTGTAAGCTAAGAAGCTGGGGACTCATTTTAGCGGCAAACAATGAGGAGACAAGCTCCAAGTGTTAAAAGATGGTCGACTGTTTATTAGAGTTTACAAAGCCCAATGCGTTTTGGCCACCCTAGGCCTTCCTCAGGGGCTGAAAACAAATATAAATACACTCAGGATATAATATATAAAAGGATGGGACCACACTCATCAAACTGTGATACAGAGATGTTCATATAGTTCTAAACAAAGTGATACATACCCTTCAAAAGAATTAACTGGGGTTAGAAACACTCTCCAAAATACAGGACCAAAGAGATAAAGGGAACGGACACTGCAGCATTTCTGTATATATACGTATTTCAGATGATCTTGGGAAGGCATAAGCAATGAGATGTCTTGATGGGACATAGGGACACATGATGCAATCTCTCCAGACAATTGTATTATTATTATTATTATTATTATTATTATTATTATTATTATTATTTATATCCCACCCCTCTGCAGGTGATTGGGGCGGCTTACAACAATAAAACACCATAAATATACAATCCCAAAACCCACCCACCCCTTAAAATAGTATTAAACAACAAAAAGTTAAAACAGCAACAAATAATAAAACCATTGAACAGCTAAGATAAGTCACAATGGCAGAGCAGACAGCCAGCAACAAATGTGGCAAAAGGTAGGAGAAGGGATGGACTAGCTCTTAAGACCAGGAGATCTAATCAGAAAAGGCCTGCTGGAAGAGATCTGTCTTCACAGCTTCTTAAAAGCTATTTAAACTGGTAATCTGACGGAGCTCGTCTGGCAGGCCATTCCATAATCTGGGAGCGGTTGCTGAAAAGGCCCTCTGGGCAGTTGCAGAGAACCTTGTTTTTATAGGCTGTAGCAAGTTCCTCCCAGAGGACCGGAGTGCGCGGGGTGGATTATACGGGAGGAGGTGCTCCTGAAGATAGTTTGGACCCAAGCCATTTAGAGCTTTAAAGGTGATGACCAACACCTTGTACTGAGCCCGGAAACTGATAAGCAGCCAGTGGAGTGACTTTAAGACAGGTGTTATATGGTCTCTCCTTGATGTACCCGAGACCAACCTGGCTGCCATGTTCTGTACTAGTTGAAGTTTCCGGACTAAGCATGAGGGTAGCCCCATTTAGAGCGCATTACAGAAATCAAGACGAGAGGTCACCAGTGCATGCACCACAGTTTCAAGGTCCCTTACTCCCAGGAAAGGGTGCGCTGGTGTATCAGCAGAAGCTGATAACAGGCGCTCCTGACCATTGCATTTACCTGATTAGTCACCTGGAGCGACGGATCCAGGAGCACCCCCAGACTGTGAACACAGTCCTTCGCGGAAAGTGTGACCCTGTCCAGGACTGGAGGTTGTATCCCAATGCCTAGTTTCAGGGCTGCTATTGTAAGTACCTCCGTTTTATCTGGATTCAGTCTCAATCTGTTTTTCCTCATCCAGCCTATTACTGCCTTGAGACAGTCACTGAGGGGAGAGACACCATCTGAAGTCATAGCTGATGACCGAGACATGGAGAAATATATCTGGGTGTCATCAGCATACTGATAACACCCTGCCCCATGACTCCGAATAATTTCTCCCAGCAGCTTCATATAGATGTTGAACAGCATTGGGGACAGGATGGTGCCTCGAGGGACGCCACAATTAAGCTCCTTCCTGGTGGAAGAACTGTCCCCGAGCATCACCCTCTGGCATCTGCCTGAGAGGAAGGAACAGAACCACTGCAATGCAGTGCCTCCAATTCCTAAGTGTATTTATATTTGTTTTCAGCCCCTGAGGAAGGCCTAGTGTGGCCGAAATGTGTTGGGCTTTTTAAATACTAATAAACAGTTGACCATCTTTTAGCACGTGGAGCTTGTCTCCTCTTTGTTTGTTGCTTGGCTATATACTTTCAGCTCCTTACCTATACTACTCATTTTAGCAACCTATGGAAGGATGGAAGGCTGAGTCAACCTTGGAGCCTCTGGGATCGAACTCACAATCTTGTGGCCGCAGTACAGGCATTTAACCATTGTGAAACCAGGGCTCCCTTGGCATTACTTCTTTAACAGAAAATTTGATACCAGAGGCAGAAATAGCATGGACAGAATAGGGATAGGTTCCTACGCCACAAAAAAAGAAGAGCAGTGCAACAAGTTTCAGCAAAGTTTTTATTGAAAACTAACACTACACATGTGTGAAATGAAACAACAAGGTCAGGTAAACAGAAGCATCTTGAACCTTCTAGGGACCACTTGAAAGTTTCTTCCAAAATATATCCAAGAATAATTTTATTTTCACCAGTCCCTGTTTTAATAATGGTTTCCATTTTAGTGGTCATACTTATACAGATCTCTGCTTCTTCTTTTTTTAACATGGGAGAGGGATGAGATAGGCTTATTTGCTTTCCCCCTTTTCTTTGTTTTATTTCATTACACATAATGAAGAAGGAATTTTGGAAGCAGTTGCTGTTTGCCTTGTCTGTTGTAGGCAGACCTACACAACTACAGTAAGGCAGTATAAACCCATTCTTTCCCAGCTCAAACTTTATTGAATGGTTTACTGCAGACACATTGCTGCAATGTGATACCAAAAGCCTGTCACTCCAGTCCTCTTTCAACATCCCCTCAGTGTTGATATTGCTAAAAAAAACCTTCCAGATAAACAGAGGAAAAGGAGGAAAAGGTGCAAACTGGGCAGGTATATTAGTATAGCAAAGAACCTAACTGCATCAAAACTGTTAACTATCTGGGCAATTGCAATGTGTGAATCTTCCCCTGAGAGTCTGAGACCTTCTTTCTTTGTTGTTGATGTGTGCCTTCAAGTCATTTCCAACTTAGGGCAACCCTAAGGCAAACCTATCAGGGTGTTTTCTTGGCAAGTTTGTTAAGAGGGGGTTTGCCATGGCCTTCCTCTGAGGCTGAGAGTATGCGACTTGCCCAAGGTCAGCAAGTGGGTTTCATGGCCGAGCTGGGAATTGAACCCTAGTCTCCAGAATCGTAGTCCAACCCTCAAACCACTATGTCATGCCGGCTCTCTCATCCTTATTCCCAAAACAAGCTGAACAGAAACAGAAGAACCCAAGGGTGGGAACTCTAATTTGTCAGAGTCAAATGTCCATCAGCCCCAGCCAGCATGGCTAATAGTCAGTGATGCTGGGCAATGAGTCAACAGTACCAGGTCATAACTTTCCTTCCTGAGTCCTAAACCTTTACACAGTACTACTCTACAGGCTTCATGTTCACCCATCCCCATGTCCAGATAGCAAGTTCTAGGTCAGTAGATTGGGGACCCTATGACCCTCCAGATGTTGTTGAACTCTAGTTCCCATCATTCCTTACCATCCTGGCCAATAGTGACGCATGATGTAGCATTTTGTTCAACATCTCCATCCCTGCTGCAGGCTGTGCATCCCAAAGTGGCTAGGAAATTCCCTTCAGCTTTCATATTGGACTTTCTTTGAATGCAGAGGAGCTAAGAGTACATCTCATAGATCCAAGTGAGATCCAACACTGGAAAGAAAAGCTGATTTCTGTTGGGCTTTCCTGAGATGTGGAGCTTAGGTTGGTCCTTGACCTGTGAGAAATCTTTCCTTCTGCCCTTCTTCAATGTTTTTGTGTGTTGTAAATTTGGCTCATAATTGGAGTTTCCAACAATTTTTTCATTCCAGGACCTTTGATCTCACCCTGGGAACGTGACAGGCTATTTTAAGGTTATTTTGAGAGCTTCCCTTCCCCTCATTCCTGCTATAAACAGCTGGTTAAAATCACCATCATAGATGCACACAAAACTTTCAGTATAAAAGTTGCTTGGGGAGATCAGTAAGAGCTTTGAATAGACTGGCAGGTCAAAGACAAAATACAAGGCTACATATTATTTCATGAGCCAAGAGAGAAGAGGATATTGGTGGAACGCCCTCCTAGGAAAAGCTGGAACTTTCCCTAGAAGACTAGCTTCTTTTTGGCGGTGGGAATTCATCCGGTGGGAGCTAAATTTTTAATCTGACATAACATTTTACAATTAGTTGGGTTTCTAATTCCATTGATCAGTTGAAAACTTTGTAGGATAGCCCTGAAGCTTTCACTTCAAAACAATAGCCAGGGGGATTGCAAGGTGCTTTTAAAAATGCAGGGCACAGAACCATAGCACCGACTTGACCATAATTTGCACAAAATCATTTATCTATGCACATTTAAAATTACTAGAATTAATTTTAATTTCACAAACATTGTTAAAAGAATGCTTATCCTAGACTTCCTAGGGAGTTCAAAAGCCTAGGAGTGAATGCTCAAAGTCCTCGGTAGTAATCTGAAGGTCTGGACAGACTTATCTGGGGACAGATAGCCTTGACCTAAGCGTTTCCCACACTTCCCACATATATCTCACAAACATTAAAACTTCAGCATTCCCTCCTTAGAGATTAAGTGCTGACTATACCTGTTGCAAGCAAAGAAGATCCCATACTTCTGTTCTTCTCTGTGCAACAAGGACTGCTCAATTTTCCTCCCTTTAGCAATTCTTAAATATTATTTTTTAATGCTTTCTGTTAGTTTTTTGCAACTTGTCACTAGCATGTTCATGTTACAAGCATAACCCCATAACCTAATTTGTGCCAAGATGTTGTTGGAATTTAGCTAAGGACCTGGTTTTAATACCAGGGCTAAGATCTAAAAAGAACATATATTGTTTTAATCTTGATGCTTTTATTTTTGTATTTAATTTTAAGTGGGGTATTGTATTACGATTTTATGGCATGTATGTTTTTAATCTGTTTTTGTACTTGTAAGCCGCCCTGATTGCCATGGCAAAAGGCGGGGTATAAGAAATAATAATAATAATAATAATAATAATAATAGGGCATGGACATTTCCAGGAATAAAGAGAACATTGTTCCCCATTTAGGAGCATGGAGACTCTCCACCACCCATTATATTACAAAGAAGGTGAACAGGCCAACTACCTCCATTCAGGGTGACCAGATGTACTCTTTTTCCAGGATCTGTCCTATATTTCAGCCTTCTGTCTAGGAGGAATTTCAAAATGTCCTCTATTTTTGAGCATGACTAAGAAGCAGAATTTATATTTACATTATTGTTCTTAGCTTTTATTTTGTAATGTCCCACATTTTTCTTGAATATCCTACATCTTGCAGTCTCTGGTCCTCCTTTGCAGTTAGGACATCTGGTCACATTTCCTCCATTCCTAGATGCTCCTAGGTGGAGTGGGAATGCTGAAGTTTTAATGTTTGTGAGATATATGTGGGAAGTGTGGGAAACACTTAGGTCAAGGCTATCTGTCGTTTCTGGTTCTCCGGGATCTATTTAGGACATGAGGGTATTTTTACCCCAGAAGAGAGCTAGAGTTGCTGGGGACCTGTGTGCCAATCTTTCAGCCAACCTGCGTGCAAGCCAAGAAAGCACTTTGTTCACTTTGGTTTTAGAATATGAAGAAAGTACTCCTAAGCTGTTAGACTAGGACTCTGGAGACCAAGGTTCGATTCCCGGCTTGGCCATGAAACCCGCTGGGTGACCTTGGGCAAGTCACACTCTCTCTACCTCAGGGGAAGGCCATGGCAAACCTACTCTATACAAATCTTGCCAAGAAACCTCCATGATGGATTCACCTTAGGGTTGCCATAAGTTAGAAAGGACTTGAAGGCACAAGAGAACCTCTGAGCAGGTAACAAGTGCCTCTGCTTCACTGAAGCATTGTTATTGTTGTGTGCCTTCAAGTTGTTTCTGACTTACAGCAACCCTAAGGTGAACCTATCATGGGGTTTTCTTGGCAGGATTTGTTCAGAGGAGGTTTGCCATAGCCTTCCCCTGAGGCTAGAGGTCATGCAAAACAGAGAAACGCAAACGACAAAACATGCATACAATTGGCAATAGAATGGAATGGGGTGAGCAACATATGATAATATCTCGCTCCTATCTCACAACCATTCAGTGGACTAGGCCTCCAACATTCCTAAATGTTATCACAAGATGCAATCACATGTTTACGTTTCTGGAAGTAAGCCCCACCAAACATACAGAGACTGACTTCTGAGTAGACATACACAGGACTGCACAGCTGAGCACAATTTATCCCTACCCATACCCAATACTGGCTTTTATTAAAAGCTTGCAATTTTGCTACTGAGTAACAGTGACAAAAGAAATAGCCCCAGACAGCTTCCTTTGCAACTGGGCGAGCCCATTTTCCCTAAACACTTTTGCAAAAAAGAGGAGAAAAACAAACCATCTTAGAAACACAGAATCATAGAGTTGGAAGAGACCTCAAGGGCCACCCAGCCTCTGTTTAAAAAACCTCCAAAGAAGGAGACTCCACCACTCTCCGAGGGAGAGGAAGCATCTTCCACTGTTGAACAGCTCTTCCTAATGTTTAGGTGGACTTTCTTTTCCTGTAGTTTACATCTGCATACATTGCTCCTTGTCTTATCTCTGGAGCAGCAGAAAAAAGCTTGCTCCATCCCCAACATGACATCCCTCTATCATATCAATTCTTAACTTTTTCTTCTCTGGGTTAAATATACCCAGCCCCCTAAGTCACTCCCCATAGGGCTTGGTGGTTTTCAAACCTTTCACCATTTTGGTTGCCCTCCTCTGGACACGCTCTTGTCTACTTGTTTCATGCCATGCAGAATGCACAACTTCTCTTAGACACCCCCTTCCCTCTGTTGAACTACTAAATTCAGAAGGAAAGGAAAGCTGGCATTAAGAGAGACAATGCCATCAGGGCAGCTCAAATGATACAAGGCAAAGCCCAGGAGATTTGGGGCATCTGTCCTGGAGCGTCCTTCCTCCAGAAATTCCCATGACAATAGGTAAACATAATAGATAGGCTACATGTAATGGAAAAGAAGGAGCACTTGGGGACAGAGGGAGAGTACTTCTCCTCTATTCATGGCCAGGATTTTGTGATCTTATGCAATAGCTGCATAACTGACAATTTCACAATGACTGGAAACACCTGAACTTAACTCTCATTGTTTTGTTGCATTACTACTTATCTTGAGCATTTAGCGGGGAGAAGGAAAACGAAATAGAGATGAGACATCACTCTGAGAATTGGCTGGGCTTGTGGGAAAATATGCCAAGTATTCTCTTGTCTGGGGTGG
The DNA here is from genome assembly GCA_026167975.1 of Phrynosoma blainvillii. Taxonomy (NCBI): domain Eukaryota; kingdom Metazoa; phylum Chordata; class Lepidosauria; order Squamata; family Phrynosomatidae; genus Phrynosoma; species Phrynosoma blainvillii. The sequence continues at coordinate 165,247,806 of JANUYF010000002.1, read as the reverse complement.
ATACGCTGTCCTCCCCTCAAAGGAAACTGAACAGATGCCCCACCTCCTTACCTGTTACGTCTTGCTTCCCATTGCCATCCTCCTCTGTGCCGGCAATGCTGATCTTTTTCACACAGTGGAAAATGGAAGGAGGGCTTGCTGGTCCCGCATGGACAGGGAACATGGTCTCCATCACCTCACTGCTGCGATACGTGGCACAGAGTGGCATCTTCACTTCCTCAGATCCTGTATCTTTGCCTACCAAAGCTCTGAGGCTGGCATAAGGCTCCTTGGTCTCCAGGGTTTGTGCCCTCTGTGGCCTGTGGTCCATCCCTGTGGCTGTGCTGGCTACAACCTCTGGCTCCCTCTCCACTTGGACAACCTTGACTGTATCCACCCGTATGGGGGCATCTGGTGGGCCCTGGGAAGCCCCGTGACCCCACTGCCCTGGACCTTCTTCTTCTACTCTCCATTCTGTCAGGAGACCCCCATCCCTTGTGGATGTTTCTTTGTCTTCCTGATCCCTGCCCTGATGCTCCAGTTTCTGATGGGCAGCCTGGAGTTCTTGGAGTGCCCTCTTCAGCTGCGTCTCTAGGACGGCAATCTTGGTGGACAGGGCCTGGACAGCTTGGCGCTGCCGCTCCTCCTCAGGGGAAGGCAACCCCAGCTCCTCCTCTCTGACCGCTACTCCAACATCACATCTTCCCATCTCCCCATTCCACTCTCGCTCTTCAGCTGACCTACCTACACCCACTGACCTCACTTCCTTCCTGTCCAGCCTGAGTCCGGTGTCAGGCTTTGCTCTGCCCTCCTCTGCGTTTCCACTTGCCCCCTCCTCAGGGATGTCTATATAGAGCTCTCCTCTGGACTTGCCCTTACCAAACCCCCCAGGATGCCCCAAGAACTTCTGGCTTTTGAGCTGGACACTAAGTTGCCGCTTCTCCTCCTGCAGCACTGAGATCTTCACCTGAAGCACGGGAATCATCTTGACTTGCTCTTCCAACTGGCGCAACTTCTTCAAGGCCACAGCCATCTGCTCCCGGACGTGCTGGAGGTGTCCTGGGGTTGGGGACACTGGCGTGGACAACCCAGAACCAATTGGCGTGAACTGTCCGGAAGCGCCTGGCTGTGAGCCATTGTAAGAAGTCTGGCGGGAAAGGCTCTGGCTTCCCACCAAAGAGCTGGTTGACCCAGATACGCTGCTATGGAGGCTCCCAAGGCCACTTGCTCTGGACCTTTCCCCGTCTCCTGAATCCGCCTGGTCTTCCAACTTCCTCCTGGCATCCAGCAAAGTCTTCTCCACACGGGCATTGAAACTGCCTGGTGTGGTGTTGGGGTACTGTGGGTAGAAGCTGCGTCCACAATACGAATAGGAAGAATGGCGGCTGTCCATGCTGATGTTGGAGCAGAGGGACTCAGTGGAAGTCCACCATGAACCCGTGTAGCCATACCCCCGTGGCAACGAACTGTAGCGTGGTCGCCGATGGACCGGGATCCTCTTAATTGTGTGACCCTTCTCAATGTCATCCACATACTTGAGAAAGTCCAGATCCAGGCGGTAGCCATAGGGAGTCTCCACTGAATAGGGCAAGTCCTGCTCCTTTGCATGGAAGGCTGTAGCAGAGGTGGGATTGGGCTTCCCTGCAACAAGGGAAAAGAAATCAGCCTAAAACAGTTTTTCTCATCTGGTTCAAGACTCTTGTGAAGGGACTGACCATTTCCATCACATACTGGTGTCATACTTTATTCAGATATTTTATCCAATAAGTTTTTGCTTGCTTTTTTTTATTTTAATCTTTTTTCATCTTGTGTCTAATGCAATTATAATTTTGTCACCAGTACATGATTTGTTGTACCAGATACATTGTTTTGTTAGAATGCCTTGTAATGGACGTTGTGCCACAGACAAATAAAATTATCTATCTACTGGTGTCATCATGGCCTGGTTCAATAAATATCTTTAAAGTTTTCCAGACTACAACAACCTAAGGTCTCAGAACATGTGCACATATATTCAATGGGCCAGATTTATCTGCACCATGGACAGTTTTAACTCTGAAACAGTTAATGTCTATGATTATTCCATGGCACCATAGCAGTTTCCCATGGCAAGAAATTCATCAGTGTCTACAATTCTTCTTTCTTGGCCAATTCCACTTTTTACATTTTTGCAAAGGTATATGTTCAGTACTTAAATGTGTTTTCTCAATCCATAATAAATGCCACAGCAGTTTATCCACAGTTAAATACCTACATAGGCAAAAAAAAGTACCATGACCCCAGTAGGTTCCCTTGATTTTATCACAGAACTATCTTCATGTAGGAGCTCAGCAAAATATGGAGCATCTTTTGCCATTTAGCTGTGTAAGTTACTACCAAAAAATGAAAGAGGCAAATTGTAAACCTTGTTGTTGTTGTATGCCTTCATGTCGTTTCTGACTTACGGCAACCCTATCGTGGGATTTTCTTGGCATGATTTGTTCAGAGGAGGTTTACCCTTGAGGCTGAGAGAGTGTGACTTGCCCAAGGTCATTCAATGGGTTTCATGGCTGAGCTGGGAATCAAATCCTGGTCTCCAGAGTCACTCAAACCACTACACCACACTGGCTCTTATGACTTTTTTAAAAACGCTACAGGTGTGCACAGGTATACACAGAAACTGCTGCAGAGGAATATAAGTATTCTATCTATATCAATACATCCTTAAGTACCAAGTTGTAAAGACAAACAACAATAACAATATATCTCTGCTTGTGAGTTTCCAAACTTGGACATGTGGCTGAGTACTATTAGAGGAAGAATGCAGACAGACCCAGCTGTTAGCCATCAAAAAGCAGTGCTCACGCACCCACCTGGGAAAGCAGTTTCCATGTGCAGAACCTGAGCCATTCTTTAATCCTGATCCAAGTTCACAGGCGCATCCAGAAGAAACAGGGAGGTCTTCTCAGAGTACAAAGAGAACCCACACAACCTGCAAGAGAAGCACACATACTGTTCATATCCATATCTGCCTGGATCAAGGGGCTGTCAGACTTCTTGCCACATAAAACATGGTTAGCAATGGTGAAATGGGAAATTTCGATAGTATTACAAAAACCAGGTCAGTTGCCATAATGCCCTCGGCCTGTGACAGTTAATTATTTCCAATATCACCTTTTGTGTCCAAAAATGGTTGGTAATAAACACTGTTGTTGTTGTTGTTGTTGTTGTATGCCTTCAAGTTGTTTCTGACTTACGGCAACCCTGAGGTTTGTCCTAGCATAGGTTTTTGTTTTGTTTTGCTTTGAGATTTGATCAAAGGGAGCTTGCCACTGCCTTCCTCTGAGCTGAGAAAGTGTGACTTGTCCACTAACACTTCAAAGATCAAAACTGGGAGATGAGTGGCCAAGCGACATCAGAGTTGCAACATCAGGATGGCAGAAGTTATTAAGGCTGCAGCAGTTTGCCTTTGCCTGGACCTAGCAAGGGGGTAAGACTCTGCTTCTCCTTTCCTCTCTCCTCTGCTGCATTCATTGAGTGCAATCAACATTTGCACAAGTTTGCAGCAACTGGAGAAAGCTGCGTACAAAGGAGGAAAGTGAGAGGGGGAGAGAAACTGGTACATTTTAAAAACAGTAGGGAATGTGGGACAATAGAGGATTATATGGGATTATCCAAGCCAAATATGGCCAGTTGGAGGAAATAATAATAATTTATTTATTTATATCCCGCCCCTCTGCAACGCATTCGGGGTGGCTTACAACATTAAAACTATAATAAGCCTTAGTTATCATTTTGCAAAAAAACCTCTTTAATTTTATTTAAAATTTACAATAACCACTCCCTGCTGCATAGCTGGGATTGCAAGAAGTTACCTTTCCGAGATGGTGTTCTTGTACAGAGGACTAACATTTCCTTAAACTGACCCAAGACTTTTATCCACAACTAACACTTCCCAAATTAACCTCCAAAAATGGATAAACAATACTTTTACATTTTCACACATTAGCTACCTGTATTCCAGCTGTCTTCAGAAAACAAGAAATTAAATATAATAATAATAATAATAATAATAATAATAATAATAATTTTTATTTATATACCGCCCTATGGCGGACCAATCCGGGCGGTGAACATGATAAATAAAATATACAATAATACAATGTAAAACAACAACATTCCCCCTCTCCACTTAGAGGTCTAAGTAGTTAAACAGCACAGTTCTCGTACAGAAGATAACATGTTCCATAAATGGAATATAGTTTAATATGTGCTCCCCTCTCTTCAACATTTGCATCTTTCTTTGTCCAGCCTATGCGTAAGCAGTCCCAAACAAAACCATTTTTTTCCAGCTGAAGTTACAGTGCACTTTACTTACATCACTTGGCAGATCTAAGATATTACTGGGTAAAGTATGTTTTGAAAGAGGGCTCATAAGGGAAAAGGGAAAATTTCTGGAAAAGGACATTAAGAATGATGTTATCGAGGTGGACGGCCACATTCAGTTTAGGACAAGGCCTCAACTAGCTCCTTTCCCCTTCCATTATGATACCAAAATCACTGGAAAAATGTTAATCCTTGTTAAAAGCAAGAGGAAAAGGGGGAGGCTGCATTGCAGGTGGCTAGTCTCAATCAAGGAAGCCATGGTCCTGAATTTATCCAGCCCTGAGCAGGGTCTCTTCCAAGACACTCATTCATAAGGTTGCTATAAATCAAAGCTGGCTTGACAGCATAGTAGAAAAACAAATTATTATTATTATTATTATTATTATAAGTGCCATTAAGTTTGCACAGCGCTTCCAAAGACGCTATTTTGGAAGCATCCAAACATCCCCAAATATATTTATCAATCCAGCTATACTTGAATTAGGTACTAGTATGAGCAGACGCAGTTGCGATGGCATACTGTACATTGCACTGGAATAGGTAGTGTGAATGACACATAGACCCAGCCATGTGAAAAGGTGTGGGGACAGTGGAGATTGCTGGAAGAGCATTGTCACACTAACACACATACACACACACACACATACACTGCATTTCTGATGGAAACCAATAGCCAACAGATGAGTTGGCCAGATCAAACAAGATCACAATCTCTCTTTCATCTCTTGTGTATTCCCAAACATCCCTTCCTTTCCTCTCATTTCTGGGGACTCCAGATCTTGTCTAGGTGTTGGAAAGTCCATCAAGCATCATTGATCAAAATCAAACCTTCTCATCTCACGAATATCAAAACAATCTCTCTACTTTGGAAAACCTTCTCAGGTTCCATTGTTGTTGTTGTAATATCCCAGAGGAGAGGATCAAAATTCAAAATGACCTTAATAGATTAGAAAGCTGGGCCAAGGCTAACAAAATGAATTTCAACAAAGAGAAATGTAAGGTACTGCACTTAGGGCACAACAATGAAATGCATAGATATAGGATGGGGGGCACCTGGATTAACGTGACTACGTGTGAAAGGGATCTAGGAGTCCTAGTAGACCACAAGTTAAACATGAGTCATCAGTGTTATGCGACAGCTAAAAGGCCAATGTGATTTTAGGCTGCATCAATAAAAGTATAGTGTCTAGATCAAGGGAAGTAATAGCATCATTCTGTTCTGCTTTGGTCAAGCCTCACCTGGAATACCGTGACCACCATAATCCAGAAGGGATATTGAGAAGCTGGAGCATGTGCAGAGGAGGGCAACCTCTCCTATAAAGAGAGACTTAGGGAGCTGGGTATGTTTAGCATGGAGAAGAGAAGGTTAGGAGGTGATATGATAGCCCTGTTTAAATATTTGAATGGGTGTCATATTGAGGAGGGAACAAGCTTGTTTTCTGCTGCTCCAGAGACTAGAACCTTGAACAATGGATGCAAGCTCCAGGAAAAGAGATTCCACCTCAACATTAGGAGGAACTTCCTGACAGTAAGGGCTGTTCGACAGTGGGACATACTCCCTCGGAGAGTGGTGGATCTCCTTCTTTGGAGGTCTTTAAACAGAGGCTGGATGGCCATCTGTCGGGGATGCTTTGATTTTGAGTTCCTGCATGGCAGAATGAGGTTGGACTGGATGGCCCTTGGGGTCTCTTCCAACTCTTTGATTCTATGCTTCTTCATACTTCCTGGCTTTCCATGGACCCTGTTTTCCAAGACAGTTAGTTATTACCTTATCCAGCCCTAAGACTCTGCTGCCCACTTCCATTTCTCTCTCTCAGTTGGCTTTGTATGCTGGTTAACTGAATGGGTTATCTGTGTGTGTGTTCTGTCATATTTCTTATAATAAAAGTTCATGCAGTTGCCTGAAGTCTCTATCAGTTATTAGCAGTATAGCTAGTGCTCAGTTCCTGTATAGGTGTTGCTCAGTCCCCCTCTCACAAAGCCAAGCTAAATATTCCCCAGATTAATTAAAGATAGACTGCAACTGTCAGTGGAGGCTCTCCAAGCCTGGAAAGAAAGACAAAAAAAGACTATATTAGAGCTTAAAGTAGAAGAGGAAATAATTAATAAGCAAGAAGAAATAGAAAACGCTTTTTGGAAATACTATACCAACTTATATAAGAAAGATGAAGTGTCTGCAGAATCAATTAGTAGCATATTTGGATAATCAAGAAATTTTAAAAATTCCTGAAAATCAACAAAAAATATTGAATGCGACCTTCACTGCCAAGGAAATTTCTGAAGCAATTAGGAAACTTAAAATAGATAAAGTGCCTGGCCCAGATGGTTTTACCGCAAGGTATTACAAGAAATTCCAAGATGAAATAAAGATTCCATTACAAAGAATGTTCAATGACACAAAGACTAATGGAGTACTGGAGTCATGGAAGAATGCGGATATAGTTGTAATTCCAAAAGAAGGAAAGGATTTTACAGATATGACAAATTACAGACCTATCTCACCATTAAACATGGACTATAAGATTTTTGCAATTGCAGAAAAATTTAAACAAGTTTTTATGGAGTATATTGATAAAGATCGAATGGGGTTTTTTTGACAACAAGACAGTTAAAGGAGAACATTAGATTTGCATTAGATATATTGGAATATTATGAAAGAAACAATGATAAAAAAAAAACTAGCCTTAATCTTCGCAGATGCGGAGAAGGCATTTGACACCGTCAACTGAAACTGCATGTTTGAAATACTGACCAGAATGGGACTTGGAGATAACTTTGTGACTTGAATTAGAAAAATTTATGAAGATCCACAAATAATTGTTAATGGGAACAAATAAAAAGTGAGATACATGAAGAAACCCATTAAGAGTTGTCCTTTATCCTCATTGCTTTTTATTATGGTTCTGGAAGCTCTGGCTAATAAAATAAGGAAGGAAAAAGATACCTGTGGTAAAAAAATCAAGGAATGTAAATACAAATTGAAAGCCTTCACAGATTATTTGGTCATAATTTTGGAAGAACCAACTAATCAAATAGAAAAGATCTGAGGAAGTATATTAAAATTTAGGAAATCTCATGCTGCCAACTTCTTTCTTTCAGTTAATTTCAAAGGTGCTACAAGATCTCTCTACATACTGATTCTACAGATTAACATGGCTATATCTTTTAATAATAATAATAATAATAATAATAGAAAGAAGTTGGCATTTTCTTTCAGCGAGTCTCAAAGGTGCTACAAGATCTCTCTACATACTGATTCTACAGGCTAACACGGCTATATCTTTGAATAGTTTCATCTGGTTAAAGTGAAAATTTGGTAAAATGTGATGTTTTTAAACAAAATTTAAAAGAATAAATGTAAAACAATTTTTAAATGTAAAAAAATTAAAAATCTGAAATTTGATTTTACAAAAAACAAAACTGGGGCCTCTCCTTTCTCCTCCCACTGAACCTCACCCCACTCACCCAATCTCTCCAGCATTTTAAAGGAACACAGGCAAATGCCACAGCCTGTTTCTGCCCAATTGCAGATGTTTGAGAAGCAGTGCTGTCACCCCCTTTTGGGTGTCACCTGCTGCAGTTCACAGCCTCTAGTGATGCCACTGACTTCAGGGGCAAAGAACAGGCCCATGACAATCTGCATACAGCCCTGTCTTCTAGCAGAGGAGTACAGAAGTTGGAGTGGGGGAAACAGGAGGGATGGCCAGGTGCCCAGGTTCACTTCCAGCATTTGACCGTTCAACAGCTGCATCTCTCTGCCTCATGTGAGGCCACCCTTGCAAAGACTCCTAACTCTGGGGTGGGCAACTGTAGTGGGCCCAGTTTCCAGGTGACTATGGGCCGATGCAGATCAGCAGTTTAGGCTGGCCTGGGGGTGGAGTTGGGGCAGGGCAATTGCACGCTGGCCACCCCAACTCTGCCCCGATGCCATGCGCCCCTCTGCATGGTGCACGGCATCAGAGTGCCCTCTTGGCACAGCGTGCATACACACTGCACCAAAAGGGCGTGAAAGAGCCGCCATGGTGGTTCAAAGGGTGGCAAAAAGGAGGATTGGGGCTGCGGCGTTTGGTTGCCACGGCCCCAATGCACCGTTTCCAGGGGAGGCCCAGAGCTGCCCGAAATGGACCATCTGCACCGGCCCTATGTCACATTAATCTTGTCTTATCTTATTGGCTAGCACTGACTTACTGCTGAACATAAAGAGAACAAAAATAATGACCACGGAGGATCTACATAAGTTCAACCTAGATAATGAGGCCACCTAAATAGTTAAAGAGTTCCCATACTTTGGATCAAAAATGGATAAGAACAGTGTCAGCAATCAAGAAATAAGAAGAAGACTAGGAATGGTAAGAGCAGCCCAGAAAGAACTAGACAAGATCCTAAAGAATTAAAGCTATACAGCTAAGTGCTAAAGTTACAATTATAGAAGCCACTGTATTCCCCATCACCATGTACGGATATGGGAGCTGGAGGGTGAAGAAAGCAGATAGGAAGGAAATAAACTTGTTTGAGATGAAGTACAGGAGAAAATTGCTACGGATACCATGGAGGAACAAAAAGATCCTTGAACAGATCAAGCTGAAATTTCTCAGAAATCCAAGATGATGAAACTGAGGCTGTCATACTTTGGCCACGTCATGAGAAGGCATGACTCATGGGAAAAGACAATGATGCTGGGAAAGGTGGAAGGCAGCAAAAAGAGAGGAAGACTGCATGTCAGATGGATAGGCTCAATTAGGGAGGTTATGTGAATGAATTTGCAGGACCTGAGCAGAGCAGTGGTCTTGGAGATGCCTCATCTACAGGGTCACCATGAGTTGTGGTCAACATGAGGAAAGTTAACAACAATAACGAGCACTGCCCTATAGCAGAGAGGGGCAACTTGGTCTGAGGACCAATTTCTTGGGATCTTCATGGAGTGCCAAAAATGCCCCCCAAACCCCCAAGCAACCCCTCAAAGGGATGCAACCAGAAGACTATTTAGTTTTGAATATGGTGGATTTCCTTCCTTTGGTTTTTTTTTTTTAAGCAAGGGATGCATGGCTGTCTCTCAGAAGAGCTTTAGTTGCACAACAAGGGGTTGGACTAAATGGCCTTTGTGTCCCCTTCCAAGTTTATGATTTTATGAAAAACTGGTATTTTGTAGTGTTAAATGGTGCAACGGTGTTGCAGCTTATGTGAAAGGTTAGCTGCCATCCCTGGAGGAGGGGAGAGAACTCTGATCTAAGTCATATGGAAAGGGTGCCAAAAACAATTTTGGGTGGAGGAACATGTGGCCTCAACGTCACACTTGGTTCACCCTGCCCCACCTCCCAAAATCAGCTCTTCCACATCTACGTTCAGAATATAACTATCTTAAAAATATCAGGTTTAGGCTATCCAAACAGAATCTGTCGCACACTTTGAAAACACAGGACAAAGCTCTGTAGACACACACATGTTGAAGACGGGAGGGAAGGAGGGCACCGAGCTGTGTGATAGCCCTGAGAGCGTGAGAACAGAGAGCCGCCTGGATCACAACCAGACAAAGAGACCAAGGAATTGGACAAGAAGAGCAAGAAGGAGGGATCAATGGTACTTATTGTTTCCCACTGACCAGTCAAATCTTTGGCTGCATCTCTCTACAGCTGTGGGGAAAATCATTGCACCACCATGAAAATCCTTGTCTCCTTATCCATATTCTCCCTCCTGTTCTCTCATTCTTGGGTTGAAAAGCACAAACACAGTGAAAGCAGGGCAGTGGAGAGGAGACTCATCTGTTGCTTTCTTTCTTACTCCCCTCCCTTTCTTCTGTCCCATTGCAAAATCCCACACCCGAGTCCCACAGCGCTGGGTCAGCAGATAAAGTCCTGCACTCTCTCCAGCTCCATCTCCTGCCAAAACCTCAACACACTAGACAGTCCCGCTAATTCAGCCCATTCCAGCCCTCACGAACTCCAGCCAAAGCCTGGAAGATAACAATCCTGCAGGAGCTTTTCCAGTCCAAATTCCTGTGTCAAAGAGAAGGAGTACCACAAACGTAATAGGAAGAGCAGAGGCCTGGAACAGGAGGCGCAGTGACTCCAATGCCAAGCAACGGGGCAGTGATGAATCTCCATCTTCTGAAAAAGAAGGGCCAGATCCTCCGGAGGACTGCCTTGCAATTCATGGCCTCTGGGCCTGGAGGCACTCGGTCCATGCACAGACTCCTTCTCACAGGAGCTTACTTTTAGATATACTTTACCAGTGGTTCCCAAACTTTGGTTCTCCAGATGTTTTGGACTTCAGCTCCCAGAATTCTAGACTGTTGGCCAAGCTGGCTGGGGCTACTGGGAGTTGAAGACCAAAAGACCTGGAGGATCAAAGTTTGGGAACCAACACTAGGCCTTTGAGGCATCAGAGATGAGTTCAAGAGCTAAGCCAAGGATGGGCAGAGTGTGGCCCCAAGGCTATTTCTGTGGTTCCTAACCCCTCCAGACTTGCCAAACAATCCTTTTCGCAGTTTAGAAAAAAGTGAATTACTTCTCCTGGAAGCATCCAGCCTTTTAAATAGGTGGTTTGTTGTTGTTGTTGTTGTTGTGTGCCTTCAATTGGGAGGAATAGCTAATACCCCAGAGGACAGGATGAAAATTCAAAATGACTTTAATAGATTAGAAAGCTGGGCCAAAGATAACAAAATGAATTTCAACACGGAGAACTGTAAGGTACTGCACTTAGGGCAGGAAAATGAAATGCATAGATATAAGATGGGGGCCACCTGGCTTAAGAAGACTACATGTGAAAGGGATCTAGGAGTCCTAGTAGACCACAAATTGAACATGAGTCAATAGTGGACGTTATCACACGTGGGCCAGTTTCATTGTTAAAGAGATAATAAAGTGAAAATGAAGCATCCCGAAAAGAAAGCAAAAGAGCTTAATTGCGCAAAAGCTTTTCACAAGTAATTACAGTAATAACGGAATTAAGTTAAAAGTGAAAAAAAGACGTTTTTAACTTTCATATACAAGTGAAAAGAACCCGTACATGTACTGGAAATGGGTGTGTTTCGTGACCAAACTCCTCCTTTTTCCAGGGTGGGTCCTGCATTTCCCAGGAGGAAATGTCAGACTGTCCTACATTTGAGGTCATGTCCTCCTGCACAGGTCCTAACCCCCTTCCGTTGGGGTTAGGACCTCTCAAGAGAGCAGAGGAGGAGGAGGAGGCTGGAAAGGCAAGGCAAGGCAAGCCGAGGCAAGAAAGGGATTGGGATGGCTCACCCTCCCTTTGATCTCTCTCCTTTCCTGGCATTGGAGGCTGTCAGCTGCTGGGGAGATGGGCAAGGAGGGCAGGATAACAGGCAGAGCTGGCAGGGAAGGGCGAAGAGGAGGAGGAAAAGGAAGGAAGGAAGGGAGGGAGGGAGGGAGGGAGGGCTGGGTGTTCCCTGGGGAGAGCCAGAGCCTTGGATGATGCCCAGGAGAGGGGGAAACTGGAGGTAGCTCCCATGCCCCCCCCCCATAAGCCTTTCCCCTTTGTAGGACCTGTAGGGCAGAACTTCATGGTGAGGTTGATTTCCAAGTTGCTCCACAAGCACACCCCACACTTGCACCCACATCCACCCACAGCTGCTGTGAGGGAAGCCTTCTTTCCCCTCCTTTTCCCTCCATCCCAAATGCCAAACTTCTCCTCTGTCCCAAACTTCCCTCTCCTTGCTTTGCCTTGCCTTGCCTTGCCTTCCCCTTCCCTTCCCTGGCACTGAGAAGGAGCCCAGGACTCTCCCCCCCAGAAGCCCCTCCTCCTCCTCCTCTTGGCCCTCCTCCAGCTTTTAGAAGAGAATTGTCCGTGCGTATTTGCTTTTCACATTACAGTAAATGCGAAATTACTGTAATTTCGCAAATGCATTTCCTCTAAACTCCCAAAGTTAAAAAGATCTCGGATAATACCAGTTTCTGTCCACTTTCTATCCAGTTTCTGTGCAACGTCGTGTGAAATTGTGAGGCACAAATTCAGTTTTTGTTTGGGATTTGTGTGGATTAACCAACAGATTTCCCCCGTGTGATAACGTCCAGTGTGATGTCGCAGCTAAAAAGACCAATGCAATTTTAGGCTGCATTAATAGAAGTATAGTATCTAGATCAAGGGAGGCAATAGTGCCACTGTATTCTGCTTTGGTCAGGCCTCACCTGGAATACTGTGTCTAGTTCTGGGCACCACAATTCAAAACAGATGTTGAAAAACTGGAGCGTGTCCAGAGGAGTGCGTCTAAAATGGTGAAGGGTCTGGAAACCATGTCCTACGAGGAACGACTTAGGGAACTGGGTATGTTTAGCCTGGAGAAGAGACGGTTAATAGGGGATATGATAGCCCTCTTTAAATATTTGAAGGGATGCCATATTGAGTAGGGAGCTCCAGAGACTAGAACACGGAACAACAGATGCAAGCTATAGGAAAAGAGATTCCATTTCAGATACCAGGCTGGGGAAGGGTGACTCAGACATTTCACTGTCATTATGGCTACCACAGTTGTACCACAGGATGTACCACAGGATGATACAAAATCATGGAAATAGCCTGTCGCTAGCTGTTCATCTAGGCAGCTGTTCAGAGTAGAATGTACTGAATAGCAAACATTGGTAGGGACAGACAACAGGGGATAGCTATTACCTTTAGAGCTTGGCCAAGGGATCTGTGTCACCTGATTTAATTTATTTGCCTTCCAGAGTCATCCTTCCCTGACTCCCGCAAAGTTAGCTCCAAAACCCTTCCCAAATTTGCTTTCATTTCCCCCTCACTTGTCCCCTAAAAGAAGTACCTCATTTTGGTCTCTCAATCAGCACCAATTTTGCTTAACTCTTTGCAGCACAATCCCAATTTCCTTACTCATTTCATAGTCAGTTGCAGAAGAGCTTATTCCCTTCCCATCATGCTGGAGAACAAAGGTATGAAATTTAAAATGGGCAGCTGGTATCCAAGTCCACTTCTTTACTGTGACTCAATGCAAGCACCTGCCTGAACAAGTCCTGAGTTAGACCATAGCAAGGGTGGACAACATGTTGCCCTCCAGATATGGTAGAACTGCAACTCCCATCAGGCATAACCAGCATTGACAATGGTGAGGAGTGCTTGGAGGCAGAGTCCGACAACATCTAGAAGATCACACTTCTCCTTCTAAAGATCTATAGGGTAGAATGGGCACCTGTGGTCATCCAGATGCTCATGAATCACTGACCCACCATGCTTCAGCAGTGGCCAGGCTGGCTAGGGCTAATGGGAATTAGCTAAGAGTTAATTAGCTAAGAGTTCAGTAACATTTGGATAAAAAAACAGGATTCTTTTTACCTGAGAGAATATCTCTCTAGGAATCTCCAGGTTCTCCAGTGCAACTCTATGGTCAACATCTGCCAGAAGCTGATCATGGAATCATGCTGGAGGATCTACAAATGCCTAGAGAAATTCTAGATTCTATGGACAACTTCCAGCAGAATTGCACTGGAGGAATTAAGAGATTCCTAGGACGTTTTCACACTACCCTCCCTAAAGCCGGGTGGAGCCATTCCGGAACGGGTCGTGCTGCCGATTCCAGAATGGCTCCGCCGCCGGCAGGCTAATTCCTTTTGACACCCGGAATTACCTTTAAGCCGCAGAAGCCGGAGTTACAGGTCTTTTGGCCGGAGTGAGGCCGGACTTACGGCTCCGTGCGTCTGAACACACGGAGCAAGAAGCCGGACGGACGCAGGGATGGCACCGGAAGGGGCGGGGTTTGCCGCCGCGCGTGTGTGAACATGCCGGAAATGGAGCCGGAGTGGGGCCGGACGGAGGCCGGCTAGCGTCCTCCAAAAGCCCCGTGTGAAAACGTCCCTAGAGAGGACATATTAATCAAACCTGCAAATAATAAATCCACAAAAGTCAAAGCTGCAAATGTGGATGTGCTGTACTTGTGCGATGCACAAATCTATCCATTTCAGTTTCTCTCTGCTTCTAATTTTTTTCCAGTCGTCCACTGAGTTTATCTTCTTTCTATATCCATTTGTAAATTATGGAAAAAAATATCTTGACCAAAAATTCATATCCATTTTCAAGTATTTGTTGTTGTCAACTGCCCTCAAGTCAAGCCCATTCATGGTGACCTTGTGAATGAGACATCTCCAAGACCCCTGTCCTCCACTGCTCTACTTAGGTCCTGTAATTTCAGACCCATGACCTCCCTGATGGACTCTCTTTCTACTACCCTCCACCTTTCCCAGCATTATTGTCTTTTCTAGTGAGTCTTGCCTTCACTACCTAGTCACATGATGTGACCAAAATATTATATAGATGCCCTTCCCGTTCCTAGTCTTCTTGTTTCTTGACTGCAGTTTCCATTCTGATCAATCTTTAATCCAAGGTATGGGAAATCTTAACTATTTCAATTTCCTTGTTATCTAGGCTGAATTTATGTAAATCCTCTGTGGCCATTATTTTTGTTTTAGCATTAATCTCACCTTTGCACTTTCTTCTTTGACCTTCCTTAAAAATTGTCCCAAATCTCTGATGTTTTCCGCTAGTAGTATGGTATCATCCACATATCTTAGATAGTTTATGTTCCTTCTTCCTATCTTCATTCCTCCTCCTTCAAAGTCTAAATCTGCTCTTCTTATGATCGTCTCTGCGTACAAGTTGAACAAATAAGGAATGTCACCAAATAAAGCTGTCAATAAATAAATAAACTCACATTCTTTGCTGAATGCATGCATTTTGGAAAGCGGTTTTCCCTCATATAATGCTTTCTTGCAGGTTTCCTTGAAAATACTCATTTTTACAATTTTTATTCAGAGCATGACATTTAGAAAAGGAAAACTGCATTCTAGTCCACATATTGATTTGAAAAGTGTGGTTCTCGTTTAAATTCCTATCAACCTGTGAAGTGAACAAAACTTATTGTTCTTGGGGACAATAATGGAAAAATGAAGCTCCCTTACTATGGACTTCTTGGGCAGAAAACCGGACAATGTCAAAAACAGGATGCTGGGGGCTTTGGGCTCATCCAGCTGGATTCTTATGCCCTTTCTAAATTTGAGGATAGTGTCAATATTTTGCTTTCAGCCCAAGCATTCACTTCAGTGCCAGCAAGAAAATAAACAAGGCTACCCTCTTGGAAATGGTTACCCTGGAAGTTTCTTGATGTTTTGCTGACAGAGAAGCACACAGCTGCTTGGTGACTAAAATCAAGAACTGGTTTATTTATTTTACCTCTTTCCACAACATTGCCAGAGCGGGAGGCAGGCATCACTCCTGCAGCCAAAATGTCTATCAAACAATCACTAAAATCTTATTTTTACAGTTGACAAAGTGCCATGACAACAAAGATGTAAACTGGGGATCACCCGGCCAGCTCCAACAGTGTATTTTCAGAGCAGCGTATGGACTTAGGAAAGCCAAAAGCAACAGACGTGAGGCTGTTCTATGCAAACAAACCGTTGCTGACTTTTAGCTACACTGCCAGCACTCACAGAACGCACCAGATGTTTCACTATGCTAAAACAACTGGTTTTAAGGTGATTCTGCATGACAGTCAGAGATTGAGAAAATACTAATTTTCTGATTTCAGTGCGTCCTTGGTTTGGTCCTAGTTCTCCCCACCTCCTGTGGATACCAAAAACCATGGATGCTCAAGCCCCATTAAATACAATGGCACAGTAAAATGGTGTTTGCTTGTTGGAATTTATATATTTTTTCAGTATTTTCAATCCGTGTGTGCTTGAGTCCCTGAATAAAGAATCTCTGGATATAGAGGACCGACTGTATAACTCCCAGAATCCTGCATGGTCAGGGCTGAGGGGAATCTGTAAATTGCAATCCCAAAAAGTACAGTGGGCTCTTGGTATCCGCTGGGGTTTGGTTCTAGGATGCTCTATGGATACTAAAATCCGTGGATACTCAGGTCCCATTAAATAGAATGGCTTAGGGGGGGTTGCAGACTACCAGAAATAGTGCAAATTGAGTCCACTTTAAGGGTTAGGGTTAATGCTAGGGAATCATGGGAATTTTTTTTTTCTGAGGCATTGAGCCTTCTCTGTCAGAGAGCTCTGGTGCCGCAATAAAATACAGTTCCCATGATTCCCTAACCCTAATCCTAAAAGTGGACTCAATTTGCACTATTTCTGGCAGTCTGCAACCCCCCATAGTAAAACTATATAAAACTATATATGCCATCTATATAAAATGGCAAAACCAAGCTTTGCTTTTTGCAACATATTGGAAAATATATTGAATATTATTTTAGATGCTTGAATCCATGGATAAAAAAAACTTTGTGGATGCAGAAGGTCAACTGTATCTTTATCCGGCTCTGCTTCAACGATAGTCACGCACAGCTGAAAACCAGCACATGCTAATAATAATAGAAAGGAACCCATCTAGTGTGAGGCAGTTGTGTAAATGATCTGATGCCATTGCTTCCCTAGTAAGCAACAGCTGGTTCATTTCATTCACACTGCAAGGAAAACAGCCTGAGGCATACATTCACTACTCAGACACAGAGAGAAGCCAGATCCCACACAGCCTTCTGCTGGGAAGTGGGATGAGGGTGGGGGACGGATACGGTACACCACGTTGTGGAGGGCCTTTGAATCCCAGGGTCTTGCTGCAAGACCTTCCTTTCACTTAGCCCTCCTAGAGGAATGACTGCATCCTTTCAAACAACCCCCCTTCCCAATTCCTTTTCCTTATTTTTGGTTTCTGGGGCTGGCAGAAATGCTCTGAGACTTTCTGGAGGAAGGCGAGTGTGCTGTGAAAAACTGATTTGGGATATTGCCAGACATAACATCACAACCACACCTCTTGAGCTATGCGAAAGCAAGGTGCCTGGCCAAGGATGTCATACTGAAGATGGAGCAAGCTTGTTTCCTGCTGCTCCAAAGAATAGGCTCCAGAGCACTGGATTCAAGTTACAGGAATAGGGATTCCAGCTCTCAACATTAGGAGGAACCTCCTGACGGTAAGAGCTATTCCACAGTGGAATAATACACTCCTCAGAGTGTGTTGGAGTCTCTTTCTTTGGAGGTTTTTAAAGAGAGGCTGGATGGCCATCTGTTGGAAGTTCTTTGATTGTGTCTTCCAGCATGGCAGAAAAGGGTTGGATTGGATGGCCCTTGGGGTCTCTTCCAACTCTATGATTCTATGAATCTATGCAAAGAGGATACGCCTGTGCCTAAGAAACCTTTTGACAACTCAGCCTATCTCACCTCTACTTTCTGATCACACTCCTCATCTTCCTACTACCCTCCTGCTTCTCAGCTACCAGAAGCCCAGAGTACAGCGATGAGTCTGCAAAGGAAAGAGTATGCGAGTGTTTGTGAGATGGGGAAAAAGAACTACTGTGCCATACAACTAAGAGAGCACACAACAACAGGAACCACAACAGACCCCTTCTGGAGCCTCCTTTAGACTTGGTTTGCAGAGCAAGCCCTTCTGAGGCCAAAAGACAAGAGCATCCCAAGCAGAAAGCAAATGAGCCTTTCTGGCACAGTGGTTTCAGCATTGGATTATAACTGGAGAGCATGGTTCGAATCCTCGCTCGGCCATGGAAACCCAATGAGTGACCCTGGGCATGTGGCATACTCTCAACCTCAGAGGAAGGCAATGGCAAACCTCCTCTGAACAACTTAAGCAGAGGCTGGATGGCCATCTCTCGGGGGTGCTTTGATTGGGAGTTCCTGCATGGCAGGGGGGTTGGACTGGATGGCCCTTGTGGTCTCTTCCAATTCTATGATTCTATGAAAGAAAACCCTATGGTGAGCATTAGGGTCACCATATGTTGGAACTGACTTGAGGGCACACAATAACACCACCACCAACAATACACCAAGAGTTTCAGACTGGCAGCTAGGAGCATGCTATTAAAGCAAAGGCATTTCATATAATCAAGGATGACCTGGCTCATTTTCCACTATGGGAGTTATTTACAAAGAGGCCATCCTGGTGATCAGTGAGGGATATATGGTTTCCCACTTGACACAGAACAGAAATGCTCTTATTAGGACCAACTGAAAAGTTGCAAAATACTGAGCGAGCTTTTGAGCATCAGGCCAAACACTGAACGAAACAAGGTGGAAAAGGTGGGGTATGTGGTCATAGCTTCCGGTCTGCAGCTTAAGTCTTAAGATGGAGCACTAGAGAGTTATGTGTACATAAATTAATTAAAAGAATAAAGTGTGCTGTATCACATTTTAAAAATAATTTATTATCTTACGGGTGTATGAGCAAGGTTTGAGACCTTTAGGGGAAAGCTTTCTCTTGGTCCCAACATGGCAAGGATGTTTGATGAAGATACAGGGGAGAAACTTCTTGGCACCTGACCCCAGAATGAAGAATTCCTCCTCTTGGGAGGTTTGGTTGGCCCTCTTTGGTCAAAAACACATTGCAGAAATAATCCAATTTGAGACCGCTTTAGCTGCCCTGGCTCAGTGCTAGGGAATACTGGGAATTCTAGTTTGTTGTGGCACCAGAGTTCTCTGAAAGAGAAAGCACAATGTCTCACAAAATGACAGTCCCAGGATTGCCTAGCATCGAGCATTAAAGCGGTCTCAAACTGGATTATTTCTGCAGTATGTTTTGGACCTTTCTCTTCCATTTCCACTAGCATGCAAAGATCTTTGAGATATACTTCATGTGGCTGTGCTTTCGGCTTTTTAACAATGTTTTAAACAGCTTTAACATTGTTTTTAATAAATTGTTTGTTTAGTTGTTTAACTTTTAACTTCTGTATATATATATATATATATATATATACCTTGTTTTTAATTGGCCATGTGCTGCTTTGAGCCCTGTGCGAGGAGAAAAGTGGCATGTAGATAAAATAAAAGGGAAGAACAACAAAAAGGGAAGAATGAGAGACCTATTCCACAAGATTTGAGAAATCGAGGGAAAGTTCAAACCAAAGACCAGGATGCTCTATGACAATAACAATGACAAAATGAAGGACACATGGAGCGGAGAGCCATATGAAGATGAATTCCAAATTCTAAAAACTGAGGTGGAAGCTGCAATAAAAGAAATGGCAAAAAACAAGACTCCAGAAAGAGATGATATTCCAATAGAACTGTTGCAATCCACATTGGCAGAGTCAACTCTAGTGCTAACCAACATATGTCAACAGATATGGAAAACAAAACGATGGCCAACAGATTGGAAGCGATCAACATACATCCCCATCCACAATAAAGGAGACACAAGAAACTGCAGCAATCATAGAACCATAGAGTTGGAAGAGACCACAAGGGCCATCCAGTCCAACCCCATTCAGCCATGCAGGAACTCAAAATCAAAGCATCCCCGACAGATGGCCATCCGGCCTCTGTTTAAAGACCTCCAAACAAGGAGACTCTGAGGGAGTGTCTTCCACAGTCGAACAGCCCTTACTGTCAGGAAGTTCCTCCTGATGGGGTGGAATCTCTTTTCCTGGAACTTACATCCATTGTTTCGGGTCCTAGTCTCTGGAGCAGCAGAACACAAGCTTGTTCCCTCCTCAATATGACATCCCTTCAAATATTTAAAGAGGGCTATCATATCACCTCTTAACCGTCTCTTCTCCAGGCTAAACATACCTAGTTCCCTAAGGGGGGTTGCAGACTGCCAGAAATAGTGTGAATTCAGTCCACTTTTAGGGTTAGGGTTAGAGTTAGGGAACCATGGGAACTGTATTTTATTGTGGCATCAGAGTTGTCTGACAGAGAAGGCTCAATGTCTCAGAAAAATAACAGTTCCCATGATTCCCTAGCACTAACCCTAACCCTAAAAGTGGACTGAATTCACACTATTTCTGGCAGTCTGCAACCCCCCTAAGTCGTTCCTCATAGGGCATGGTTTCCAGACCCTCCACCATTTTAGGGCCTTTACAGACTGCCAGAAATTGTGCAAATTGAGGCCACTTTAACTGTCCTGACTCAATGCTAGGGAATCATGGGAATTGTATTTTTTTCTGGGACATTGATCATTCTCTGTCAGAGAGCTCTAGTGCCACAATAAACTACAGCTCCCATGATTCCTTAGCACTGAGCCAGGACAGTTAAAGTGGCCTCAATTTGCACTATTTCTGGCAGTCTGTAAAGGCCCTTCGTCGCCCTCCTCTGGACATGCTCCAGTTTTTCAACATCATTTTTGAATTATGGTGCCCAGAACTGGACACAGTATTCCAGGTGGGGACTGACCAAAGCAGAATAAAGTGGCACTATCACTTCCCTTGATCTAGACACTGTACTTCTATTAATGCAGCCTAAAATCGCATTGGCCTTTTTAGCTGCCACATCACACTGTTGACTCATGTTCAACTTGTGGTCTACTAGGACTCCTAGATCCCTTTCACACGTAGTCTCCTTAAGCCAAGTGTCCCCCAACCTCCCATGCAAGCAAACTCATGCTCAAAATTCTGCAACATAGACCCCAACCATACATGGAGAGAGAAATCCCAGCGGTCCAAGCGGGGTTCAGGAAAGGAAGAGGCACCAGAGATCACATTGCAAATATATGATGGCTAATGGAGCATAGCAGGGAGTTCCAAAAGAAAATTAGCATGTGCTTTATAGACTATAGCAAAGCCTTTGACTGCATAGATCATGAAAGGCTATGAAACACCCTTAAAGACATGGGAGTGCCAATACATCTGATAGTCCTGATGAGGAATCTGTACTCAGGACAAGAAACTACTGTCAGAAAAACACATAGAGAAACAGAATGGTTCCCAATTGACAAAGGAGTCAGACAAGGCTGCATCCTATCACCCTACCTATTCAAACTATACACAGAACATATTATAAGAAAAGCAGGCTTGGACACAGAAGAAGGAGGAGTGAAAATAGGAGGAAGAAATATCAACAATCTAAGATATGCTGACGACACATAATACTAGCAGAAAACTTCAGAGACCTGGAAAACCTACTAAAGAAGATCAAAGAAGAAAGTGCAAAGGCAGGCTTACTGTTGAACATAGGACGTTATCACACGGGGAGTTGTGGGGAGAAAGTGGAAATAAACGGGACGAGCAGAAGACTTTAATTTATGGGATTTGTCCCGTTCCGCCTCGTCTGATAACTAAATTCGAATTTAAAAGGGGGGTAATTCAAACAAAAACCTGATCTTTTCAAATCCTCAAAAATCCCGAAAATGAAAAGATCAGGTTTTCGTTCGAATTAACCCCCTTTTAAATTCGAATTTAGTTATCAGACGAGGCGGAACGGGACAAATCCCGTAAATTAAAGACTTCCGCTCGTGCCCGTTTATTTCCACTTTCTCCCCACGACTCCCCGTGTGATAACGTCCAAAAAGAAAGCAAAAATAATGACCACACACACACTTTCAAACTAGACAATGAGGAAATAGAAATAGTAAAAGTTCTCATATCTGGGATCAAACATTGATCAGAACAGTAGCCAGGAAATCAGGAGAAGATTAAGAATGGGGAGGGTGGCTATGAAAGAACTAGAAAGGATCCTAAAATGCAAAGACATACAACTCAGCACAAAAGTCAGAATCATATAAGCCATTGTATTCCCTACTACCCTGTATGGATGTAAGAGCTGGACAGTCAAGAAAGAAGACAGGAGGAAAATCAATGCATTTGAGATAATGTGGTGCTGGAAAAGAGTGCTGAAGATCCCATGGACAGCCAAAAGGACAAACAAATGGGTCCTAGAACAGATCAAGCCAGAAATATCCCTAGAAGCCAAGATGATAAGACTTAGACTGTCGTACTTTGGACACATCATGAGAAGGCAGGAATCGTTGGAAAAGACAATAATGTTTGGAAAGGTGGAGGGAAATAGAAAGAGAGGAAGGCCACATGCTAGATGGATGGATTTTATTGAAGAGACCATGAATATGAGTTTTCAGGAGCTGGGCACGGCAGTAGAGGACAGAAGATGTCTCATCCATAGGGTCACCATGGGTTGAGATTGACGCAAAGGCAGTTAACAACAACAAAGATAAAATAAAATTAACTTTGTGGACTACAGTCCATTTAATACAGCTACCCCTATGGAAATAATTGGTTCAGACCCACTAAGAACCAGACAGATTTCAAAATACCGCAGGGCTGAGAGGAAAAAATGGTAATCTCCCATTTTTTAATATATATTTTTCCAATTTCTAGTTGCAGCAATACTGGCTGAGAATCACGTGAACAGCAAAATTAACCATCGTGGAAAGTTAGATAAAATACCATTAAGTAAAGCAGGATTCAGGCAAACATGAGGGACCTAAATAATAATAATAACTACTACTACTACTACTATTATTTCTTACTTGCCTCTCCCCATGGATCAAGGTGAGGAACAACAATAATTAACAAACAACATCAGTTAAAAAGACATAAATTAAAATACACATCAATTTAAAAGGACAAATAAGATGTACACATATTAAAACAATCCACATTTAAGTACTCTAAGGCACCAGATCCTATCTGACCTTGGGAGCTAAGCAGGGTCAGCCCTGGTTAGTACTTGGATGTTAGACCGCCAATGACTACTAGATGCTATAGGCTACACTTCAGAGGAAGGAACTGGCAAAACCACTTTTGAGTACTCTTTGCCTACGAAAAGTCTATGAAATACAAGGGATCACTGTAAGTCAACAGGTGACTTGAAGGCACACATACACACACAATGGTAAGCATACTTCTGAATCTTTCAACCCTTTCCTTTATGTTACTTGACTTCTGAATTGTGTGCACATGTACGTGTGAAATAAAAACAGAATGAGAGAGGATGTGCTGATGTACTTACTTCTCCCAAGGAGCCCTGACCTCCTGAAAAGCAAAAGGATCACAACTCAGGATTGCTAGTCTTAGAATCATAGAATCACAGAGTTGGAAGAGACCCCAAGGGCCATCCAGTCCAACCCCATTCTGCCATGCAGGAACTCAAAATCAAAGCATCTCCGACAGATGGCCATCCAGCCTTTGTTGCAAATGCGTTTCAAGGACAGCTCCTGAAATCCACTTTTGCTCCACAACAAAATCATCCCAACTTGCACTGCAAACCTAACAGGTGTATTTTTAAATGATGCTCATGTGTTTTCACTGGCATGTCTTTCAGGCAAGCTGTGCTCCCAGGTTTTAGAACCTGAAAACAAGAAGAGGGACGTGCAATGGTGCTGTTGCCAGAAGACAAGAAAGGGACCTAGGAATGTTGGATTTTATCCATCCTTCCAAGATTGCTAGACTTCAGCTGCATTTCCAGACACAGGAGGAGATTTGGTCACAACGCTCACGTTTGCCAACAACTCCTTTGCAGCGCCGGAGATAGCAGCCTGAGCTTTAAGCACAGAGAGAACCAATCTTGCTTCCTTCATTGCAGCAGCATGGCATGGAAAGAATTTGGGCTAGGCAGCATATTTAATCCATTAATATATTGGCAAGGTACTTCTAGAGCCAGGGAAGAGGGTGCTGCATCCCATGCAAGCCAAGAGAGGCGTGAGGTTTTTCCAGAGCTCTGGCCAAGCAGACCTGCAACTCCTAGCAAAATTCCATGCGGCTTGGTCACAACTAGCACACATCCCACTTCCACAACTAGCACACATTTCCACTTCAGCTCTGGAAAATCTGAGGCAGGCAGAGGGAGTGATACTGAGTCATGGTTATACATTTCATACTTCTTCGCCACACTGGACAAGTTCAACATGCATCTAACTTCATGCAAGAGACTTCACTTTAAGCTGTTTGGATGAAGGAAACCATGCTGCAGAGATCGAATGAGGGCAGGAAGGAAGGGACACTTCACATGGCAGGAAGGGACAGAACGCAGGCTTACGTAGATACCCAGCTCAGTTAGTAGGAGGAGAAAATTAAAAACTAGTCAGTTTAATGAGAAAAGGTGGATTTTGAAAAGGAAAAGAGGCAGCATATTTGAGTGAATGTGTCTGGGTGACCTTGGGCATGTCCATGCTCTCAGCCTCAGGGAAAGGCAATGGCAAACCTCTGAAAAATTCTTGCCAAGAAAGCCCCATCTTAAGGTAAGTCAGAAATGACTTGAAGGCACACAACAACAAGTAAGAATCCAAAGGGATCTGTAGCACCTTTGAGACTAACTGAAAGAAAGAAGTTGGTAGCATGAGCTTATGTAGACTTCAGTCTACTGCTTTAGATTCATGTAACATGCCAACTTCTTTCTTTTAGTTAGTCTCAAAGGTGCTGCAAGATCCCTTTGCACACTGATTTTTCACACTAACATGGCTATACCTTTGAACAAGGAAGCAACACTAGAGACTAGTACAATGTGGTACCAGATGTAGAGCTTTGGTGTTGGGTGTGTAAGTTTCCATACCCCCCAGCCACAAAGCAACTCTATCACAAGAGGAATAAAGTGCTAATTTCTCTAACTTGTGCCACCACAAAAGCCAAACATTGTGCAAACTCCATTATTACAGGTTTACCCTTCAGGGGCCCATTGTTATTGTTATCCCACTTTAACTACCATTTCGGACTGTTGGTTTAGGAAGATTGGTTCCCAATTGGCAAAGGAGTCAGGCAAGGATGTATTTTATCACAATACTTGTTTAACTTGTATGCAGAAATCATCATAAGAACAGAAGGCTTAGACTCCAAAGAAGGAGTGAAGATAGGAGGAAGGAAGATCAACAATCTTAGATATGTGGACGATAGCATATTACTAGTGGAAAACATCACAGACCTGAAACAATTACTAAAGAAAGTCAAAGATGAATGTACAAAGTAGACTTCATGCTGAACATAAAGAAAACAAACTAGTGACCACAGAAGAAATACATAAATTCAACCTAGACAATGAAGAAACAAATGTTCCAGTACCTAGTATCAAACATCGCTCAGAATGGTGACTGAAGCCAAGAAATAAGAAAACTGGAGATGGTAACGGCAGCTATGGAAGAGCTAAAAAAGACCCTAATGAGTAGACATACAACGGAGCACTAAAGTCAAAATTGTCGAAGCCATAGCATTCCCCATCATCATCTATGGATGTGAGAGCTGGACAGTGAAAAATACTGATAGGAAAAAAATCAACTAATTTGAGACATGGTGTTGGAGAAGAGTGCTGAGGATACCGTGGATGATCAAAAAGACAAACAAATGGTCCTAGAATGGATCAAACCAGAACTCCCCCTGGAAGTCAAGATGACTAAAATGAGGCTGCCATACTTTGGCCACATCATGAGAAGGCATTTGACTCACTCAAAAAGGCATTGATGCTTGGAAAGGTGGAGGGTAGTAGAAAAGAGGAAGACTGCACACCAGAGGGCTGGAGTCAATTAGGGAGGCACAGACATGATTCTACAGAACTTAGAATCATAGAATCATAGAGTCAGAAGAGCCCACAAGGGCCATCCGGTCCAACTCCATTCTGCCATGCAGGAATACCCAATCAAAGCATACTCAACAGATGTCCATCCAGCCTCTGTTTAAAGACTTCCAAAGAAGGAGACTCCACCACTCTCCGAGGGACCGTGTTTCACTGTCGAACAGCTCTCACTGTCAGGATGTTCCTCCTAATGTTTAGGTGGAATCTCTTTTCCATTGTTCCTTGTCCTATTCTCTGGAGCAGCAGAAAACAAGCTGGCTCCCTCCTCAATATGACATTCTCTCAAATACTTAAACAGGGCTGTCATATCACCTCTTAAGCATCTCTTCTCCAGGCTAAACATACCCAGTTCCCTAAGTCGTTCCTCATAGGGCTTTATGGTTTCCAGACCCTTCACCATTTTAGTCTTCCTCCTCTGGACACGCTCCAGTTTTTCAACATCCTTTTTGAATTGTGGTGCCCAAAACTGGACACAGTGTTCTAGATGGGACCTGACCAAAGCAAAATACAGGGGCACTATTACTGCCCTTGATCTAAATACTATACTTCTATTAATGCAGCCTAAAATTGCATTGGCCTTTTTAGCTGCCCTATCACACTGTTGACTTGCGGTCAATTTGTGGTCTACCTGGACTCCTAGATCCCTTTCACATGTAGTCTCATTAAGCCAGGTGTCCCCCATCCTATATCTATGCATTTCATTTTTTTGCCCTAAGTGCAGGACCTTACATTTCTCCGTGTTGAAATTCATTTTGTTAGCTTTGGCCCAGCTTTCTTATCTATTAAGGTCATTTTGTATTTTCATCCTATCTTCTGAGGTATTAGCTATTCCTCCTAATTTGGTGTCATCTGCAAATTTGGTAAGCATGCCCCTATTCTTTTATCCAAGTCATTGATAAAGATGTTGAATAGCACTGGGCCCAAGACAGAACCCTCTGGCAGTTAAGGAGAGCAGTGGAGGACCGGGAGTCTTGGAGATGTCTCATCCACAGGGTCCCCGTGAGTTGTGGTTGACTTGACAGCAGTTTACAACAACAAAGTTTATGTAGGGCTATTTAGAATTTTCAGCCTTTAGAACATCAGCAAACTACAAACCCACTGAAATCGATATGATGGAACCATGGCAGTTTAAGTGGGATCATAACATTATAGCTGTGCAATGTGAAAGGATCTCAGGAATCTGCTGTGAAATAACATTTCCAGGCTATGGCTCAGCCTTGGAGCATATTGAAGAGTGCCTATGAGAGAGAGCAAACTGTGGTCCTCCACATGTTGTGGGACTGTACCTTCATCAGTGCTAGCCAATATAGTCAATGTTGAGGGAATTGTAGTCTGACAACATTTTGATACCTGTCCATGGCCCGATTGCCAGCCCATGGAGGGAGCATAGACGATTAAACTAGCTAAGCTGACTTACATTAGCTTTATAGAAAGGGATCTTACAGCACCTTTGAGACTAACTGAAAGATAGAAGTTGGTAGTGTGAGCTTTCGTAGACTTGAGTCTACTCACAAAGAAGATGTGATGAACTGGCCAAGAGAGCCCTTATCTAATGTTATAATGTGTATAGTGTGCCAGGAAACCATTGCTTCTGTTCAACCCAATGCTGATGGACTGCAGTTTGTTGATACACTCCAATTCTGTCATTTCTCTCATCTTCTTTTTGGCATCTCAATATTCATTCATATGGTTATCTACTAACCTTGGTTTCAGTCTTGCCTTGTCCCCTGGCGACCACAGTTGAAACTGAACTTGGCTTTCCACTGCATCCAAGGTAGTCTGCGAAAGCTCATGCTACCAACTTCTCTCTTTCCGTTAGTCTCAATGATGCTGCAAGATCCGTTTGCATACTGATTTTCCAGACTAACATGGCTATGTCTTTGAATTACATAAGCTTTGTTCTCCAGTTTGTTCCATTACTCAAGAAGAAGACAAGTGATTAAATAAACAACTGAATCAGAGCCAGGCTGGTATAGTGGTTGGAGTGGGACACTGGGGGGGGTTGCAGACTGCCAGAAATAGTGTGAATTCAGTCCACTTTTAGGGTTAGGGTTAGAGTTAGGGAATCATGAGAACTGTATTTTATTGTGGCATCAGAGTTGTCTGACAGAGAAGGCTCAATGTCTCAGAAAAATAACAGTTCCCATGATTCCCTAGCACTAACCCTAACCCTAAAAGTGGACTGAATTCACACTATTTCTGGCAGTCTGCAACCCCCCTGGGACACCAGGATTAAAATCCCCACTCAGCCACGAAATACTGCTGGATGGTCCTGGGCAAGTCATATTCTCTCAGACTCAGAGGAAGGCAATGGCAAAAGCACTCTGAACTAATGTTGTCAAGAAAACCCTACAATAGAGGTCTAAAACACATTGCAGAAATAATCCAGCCTGAGACTGCTTTAACTGTCCTGGCTCAATGCTAGGGAACTGTAGTTTTGTGAGATATTTCGCCTTCTCTGTCAGAGAACTCTGGGGCCACAACAAATTACAATTCCCAGAATTTCCTAGCACTGAGCTGAAACAGTTAAAGTGGTCTCAAACAGGATTATTTCTGCAGGGTGATTTGGACCAGGGTCATCATAAGTTGGAGTTGACTTGACGGCACATAACAAATGAAGCAACTGAATCATGATTGTGAATATGCAGTGACCAAAAAAATCAGAAACCATTGCAACCTAATAGTAAAGCCTGGCTACCACCTGGAGAAACAAGAAAACCTCACACTGATCTGGGTGGCCCAGGAAACTGTGGCAGACAGAGATATCAGAGCAGGCTTTGCAAATGAGCACACAACAAGAGTTGCACTGTGCACTGTGCCGCCTCTCACAGAAAAGGAATGAACTTCTGAAAACAAGGAGAAACCCCACCCAGCAAAAGCAAAAGAAGAAAATTTAATTGTGTGATCATGGGCTCAGATGAATTAAGGCAACCAAAAAGTGAGAGTTCTGTATTTGTGTGCACACGCATGTTCTTCATCTCCCTATACAACGGACACAGCCTTGTATCTGCCTCCTCTGGCAAACTCAGCTGTCCAAAAAAAGTCAAGGAGAAACTGAGCAGCTATTCCTTTAAAAGATAACATCCTGACTGGTAAATCTATATGTAAACTTTGCACATACTCCAGCTGGCAGAGAACTATAAATCTGCCTTGCTGTAAAGGTTTGCTTGTTCTCTTGTTCTTGTATTTTATTTTATTGGTCTCTGACTAAAATTAGTCTGAAATTTACCGTATTTTTCGCCATATAAGGTGCTCCGGCATATTAGGCGCACCCAATTTTAAAGGAAGAAAATCCAAGAAAAAAGGATTCCTCCCTTTAGCCGGAGGCCGGTTGTTCAATGGGCTGGTGCTGGGATCGGAGAACTTCTCCGATCCCAGCACCAGCCCATTGAACTGAGGTCGCGGGGGGAAGCGATCCCAGCGCCAGCCCATTGAAAGACTGAGGCCGCGGGGAGAAGGAGCCCTCCTTCCCCTGCGGCCCCAGTCTTGGAATGGGCTGGTGCCGGGATCGAAGCGATCCCGGCACCAGCCCATTGAAAGACTGAGGCCGCGGGGAGAATGGGCTGGTGCTGGGATCGAAGCGATCCCAGCGCCAGCCCATTGAAAGACTGAGGCCACGGGGAGAAGGAGCCCTCCTTCCCCCGCGGCCTCAGTCTTGGAATGGGCTGGCACTGGGATCGCTTCGATCCCGGCACCAGCCCATTCCAAGACTGGGGCCGCGGGGGAAGGAGGGCTCCTTCTCCCCCGCGGCCTCAGTCTTTCAATGCTTCGATCCCGGCACCAGCCCATTCCAAGACTGGGGCCGCGGGGGAAGGAGGGCTCCTTCTCCCCGTGGCCTCAGTCTTTCAATGGGCTGGTGCTGGGATCGCTTCGATCCCAGCACCAGCCCATTCAAAGACTGAGGTCGCGGGGGGAAGGAGGGCTCCTTCTCCCCGCGGCCTCGGCCCTTCGCCCTATAGGGCGCACTCACTTCCCCACGCACATTTAGGGGAAGAAAAAGTGCGTGTTATAGGGCGAAAAATACGGTAATGAAGTATATTATGGAAAGCATGTACCTAGCAGTCTCTGGCTCCTGGAGTGACAGAAAAGGACTAAGGTTTTAAATTCAGGCTACAACATGCTAGCCATGTAAAGCTCCACGGCCAAGATTTCAATTCAACTAGTTCTGCTAATTCTTTTTAGATGGCACATGAACCCTTCAGCTGCTGTTGCAGCTCAAGAACTGAATGATTTTAATAAGGATTCCTGTACAGTTAATGTGCAACAAAGTACTACCAAGCTCCGCCTGGGTTCCATAATTCCTAAAACTGTAATTTTTTGAACATCTATTTCAATATGATAAGAGCATTAAGATGCATAGTTCTTCTCTGTATGAAAAATCTTATTGCAATGCAATGGTTCTCAGCTTAGATCCCCAGATGATACTGGGTTATAATACCCAGAATTCCTGATCAATGGCCATGGTGGACACTGGGAGGTTCAGGGGTCATTCACACACTGTTGTTTCTTTAATGCGACTATCCCAATAATCTTACTCACACATTCCAGGTTTGTTGTTCACACTATGGAACCGCATCCACATCTCTATAGGTTCAGTTGCTTACACGTGTCTGCACTTGAATAAAGATGGAGTCGATGATGGGAATGTATTCCAAACACGTTCAAGGCATGCAGAGTTTTATCCTAGTTTATCCTGGGTTGATTCACATCAGTTATTCATACATCCAAAAATTTGAATCTTTTAGAAAAAATTGGGGGGAAATGCGACATCAATTATCCCGGGTTAAGTGGGGGGTTTGGCACACACACAGACACACCAAACTTAACCAGACGCATTCGAAATGCATGCGAACAACAAAGATTCAACCTAGATTCTACCTGGATTATTTTCACCATCTGAAGAACCCTCCAGTTTTTACAATCACAGCAATAATGTTTCCTGAGCATTTGAGCTTGAAGTTCGAATGCACATCAACCCATGTATTTTGAGAGACCTTCTGCTTTGTTGCAACACTAAGCTTTTTGTCTGTAGATTGTCTTTTTAGAATTTTTTGTACAATGCTAGATTTGGAGAGCTACATATTAAATGAGAGTCAGCACCTGAGAAAATTAATCTTGCTACTCAGCCAAAGGAATGACAGCCGAAGGAATGATATCACTGCTTGAGGAAGTTCCTGTTTTGGAATACAAGTCTAAGAATCCCTTAGTCAATATAGTTAGTGGCCAAATTGGATAGGGGATTCTGGGAGCTGTAGTAGAAAACAGTAAAGTTTGGGGGTTCTGAATCAGCTCGGTCTTGCTATAGGGCTTGAGTAGTCACATGCTTCCTCAAAATCAACAGAAAATTCTAGGATGGTGACAGGGAGAAAAAAGGATTGCCTTAAGAACAGGGAGTAGGGCTCTGACTTTTGCAGTTGCAGTTGTACCTGGAAGTGATTTTCCTATCTGGGAGTTCAACAGGTATTCAACTCTCAAAGTTGCAGTTGTATGGCCTAATACTGAGGACTAAAGGATATGGAGGGAAACGCTTTTGCGAAGGCCCAAAAAATAAAGTGCGTGCAACTCACTTTGGTGAATGAAAAGATTTTTAGGAGTAGGCACCTGATCCCCTGTAGTAATAGAGGAAGAAGAACCCCTTGTTGTCAACTTGTTGTTAACTGCTCTTGAGTTGACCTTGACTATTGGCAACTCTCCAAAACCACCTACTCTACACTGCTCTGCTTAGGTTTTGCAGATTCATGCCCATGATCTCCCTAACTGAGGGGCTATGCTCCCTAACAAAGAGGTGCTTTGAGGGTGACTTGTAGGTGTGGCCTTTAGATGGAGCACGCCTAAAAGTCTCCAGGAAAGCACCCTCTAGCAGTCATATGCCAAGAAAAGCCACTCCAAAAAGGAGCCGCTTTTTCTGCTCCTTTGGTGAAGATGCGCCCCTTCGCCTGTGTGTATGGATGCAGCAACACTGATGCACCAGAAAACAGCCATATAAATGCACTGTCGCACATGCAGCAGAAATTGACTCGGCGATCCAGAGCATGTGCCCTACGATTCTGGCTTTAATTTAAAGCGCCCTATGCTTCTAGGTGTGGATGCACTGGCATAGGTGCACTTGAATATTAGAACCCTAAGCCTAATTATAACCCTACGCATGCACCCTAGCAACTGTCCTCTGTTATGACAATAAATGCATTCTGTTGGATGTCCGCTTGCTGTCAGCATTCACAGCAGTTTGCATGACAGAGGCTTTTGTGACCTCTTCTGTGCAGGTGTGCATAAGACCTGCACACCATTTCCTGGCATGAGGGGGGGGGGACTCCAGGAGTAACGTTTGTTCATGTGTCCTGTTGACCATGTCCCTTGCATGACCACCAGCTGCATGTCAACCCAAATCTCCCTTGCATGTACCTCTCCCCTCCCTCCTTTCTGTGTGGGACATGTTTTGTGGAGGACAATGGAGTGTCTTTTCAGTTGACAAACCCGTTCCTTCACTGCAAGGGTGGCACAATCAGACAGTGGCACCTGTCCATGGCACCCACTCCTTGGGGGGAAGCGGAGGTCAGCGAATCCTTGATCTGTGGGTGTATGACAGATCCTGTGCAGGTACACAGGGATGCCGAACTTCAGTCACCTTTGTACACAGAGTGACAGACTGTATACCACCATATAACAGGTCCTGCGCAGGTGCACAGGGATGTTTTCCTGCACAGATGTGCAGGTGTGGAGAGATGTTCCTGCGCACGTGTGCATGCGTTTAAGAACAACAACAAAATTAAAGCAGCCGCTGCCAGCCCATGCGGTTACTCCGTCTCCCTTTGCGGCGTCCTTGGGGCTGGAGGTGCGGTCGCTGCAGCTTAGGGAAAAGGCAACTTCAGGTCACCTTTTCCTGCCTGTCTGCATAGCCCCTGAGTCTAGCCATCTGGGTTGCGGTCTTCTTCTCTGCCTCCATCCCTCAACCTTTACCAGCATTATTGCTTTTCCAATGAATCATGCCTTCTCATGATGTGGCCAAAGTACAACAGCCTTAATTTGATCATCTTGGCCACCAGGGTGAGTTCAAGTTTGATCTGTTCAAGGACCCATTTGCTTGTCTTTTTTGGCCCTCCACGGGATCCTCAGCACTCTTTTCTAGCACCACATCTCAAATAAGTTTATTTCTTCCTATCTACTTTCTTCACTGACTAACTCTCATATCCATACAAAACTTTAGTGCTCAACTGTACAGTGAGCCGTTGATACCCGTTTGGTTCCAGGACCCCCCATGGATACCAAAATCCGTGGATGCTCAGGTCCCATTAAATACAATGGCATAGTAAAATAGTGTCCCTTATATAAAAGGGCAAACTCAAGGTTTGCTTATTGGAATTTATATTCTTTTTAATATTTTCAAGGTGTGGATGCTTGGATCCCTGTTAAACAAACTGTGGATAAGGAGGGCCAACTGTATCTTTGTTCTTTAAGATCTTGTCTAGTTCTTTCATAGCTGGCCTTCCCATTCCTAGTCTTCTTATTTCTTGTCTGCAGTCACCATTCTGATCAGTGTTTGACCCAAAACGATTGGGTCTTTAACTATTTCAATGGGTAGTAAAAATCTCTAGCCTTCAATTACAGAACTTGGAAGCATTACAAATAAAAATGTTACCCATGGGGAAAATGTTACTCCCCATTATGGGACGGGGAGTAACAGGGTACTGTATAACAACATTTCTTTTACAAAGTAAAGCACCAGCTAGAAACTTATAGCTTGTGACACTAACTTTTACCATTACCTTTGATCACAGTTTCTAAGGGTTTGAGAAGATTTTGAATATACTTTCAGCCATTTTCTTGCTGTGTTTTGGTTTCCCAATCAACCCAGGAAAATGAAAAGTAACAATAAAATAAGGAGCAAAATAAGGAGAGTTTTTAAAAATTATTATGACAGTAAGAAAGAGAGATAAAATGAGTAATGGCAGTGATTCCTTGGGGAAAAAAGTAGCTGAAATAAGTTGTTTCTTTCTAAAAGGCTTCATCTCATCTTAGTAGAACCCAGAGAAAATCAGTGTAACTCTACTTCAATCAACAATTAATGACTGTTTGTGTGTTCTGAAATCATTTTAAAAATAATTCTGTTTCTATATTTAAATGAAACTTTTTTCCACTGCATTTTTAATTAAAAATATTTTAATATTTACGAACAACAAAAATACTTTGCGACTCCCAAATATGGACATTTTCTCATTTTAGTAGGAATGGTTAGCAATTACTAAAGCTTGATAAGAATGTTAACGAATTTTAAATGTTTAGATATTAAGACTCCAGGAAGAAAAGAGATGAACTCCCACCAGTGAAAGCATTTTGATTTGTGATGATCTGTATGGAATTCCTACAATATATAAGGTAGTTGTCAGACCTTCTGGGCATGAAGCCAGAAAATATAAGCATCAGATTGTCCAAACCGTTACAGGAGATATCTCCCCAAGTCTAGGCAATCCTGAAGTCTGGAGGTGCACCATAAATTATGGCTCATGCAAGAGGATGGCGCTATTAAGTAGAATCATAGAATCACAGAACATAGAGTTGGAAGAGATCCCCCCCCCCCACAAGGGACATCCTTTCAAATACTTAAACAGGGCTATCATATCATCTCTTAACCTTCTCTTCTCCAGGCTAAACATACGCAGTTCCCTAAATCGTTCCTCACATGGCTTTGTGGTTTCCAGACCCTTCACCATTTTGGTCACCCTCCTCTGGACACGCTCCAGCTTCTCAGCATCCTTTTTTAACTGAGGTGCCCAGAATTAGACCGAGGATTCCAAATTTTACCTTCAAAACTATGTGTTGTTTGAAGAAATAATATCTTTTATCCCCCACCACTGAATGGAATCCCTCACCACTCAGCCGCATTGGATAGCCTTTGGGTTCTGATATTAGGCGAGAAAGAGATAATGTTTTCATAGAGTCATAAAATCATAGAGTTGGAAGAGACCTCAAGGGCCATCCAATCCAACCCCCTTTTGCCATGCAGGAAGACATGATCAAAGCACTCTTGACAGATGGACATCCAGCCTCTGTTTAAGAAGGAGACTCCTCCTCAACATGACACCCCTTCAAATATTTAAAGAGGGCTATCATATCTCCTCTTAACCATCTCTTCTCCAGGCTAGACAGACCCAGCTCTCCTCATAAGGCTTTATGGTTTCCAGAGTAGGCCAGCACCCTTTCCCACAATGGCAGAATGTCATTTTCCAGTTTGAATTCTGGCTCTGGACTCCACAGTTATCAATGTGGAAAGGAAAATGCTTTGGCGCCAGCACTCTCAGGGTTACTAGAGTTGAGCAACATCAGTCTGCCTCTCATATTACAATTACATTAATACCTCAAAACCAAGGTCCAATGTTGCTTTTGGCAGCCTCAGGAGCCTTTCACAAGCTTCTGGGAATGGTTTTCCGGGTTAATGCTATTCGCAACAGGACCAACACTGATCTGAGAGAAGTCTTTTCAAATTCAGACCCAAGAGACATATGTCCTTACAAAAGAGACAGGAGTACTGAGCCTAGGTTTGTGTTTGGGTGTGTGGTTTATTTACAGAAATATTTAATTCTGTTCCTGTCCTGACACCGATGATATTTGGTTTTCAAACACACACACACACACACACACACACACACAGAGGCACAGTACTTTCAAAGTAAAAATCGGGAAATTGCTCTTCTTTTTAAATAATAATAATAATAATAATAATAATAATAATAATTTTTATTTATATCCCGCCCCTCTGCCAAGCAATCGGGGCGGTGTACAGCATTACAAAATTACAAACAGCAAATCAACTTGAAATCCCATCCCTCCTATACCCACCCACCCATCCTCTAGCATTTTAAACAGAATCAATAACAATAATAAAATCTTTAAAAGTCTGGTTTTTAATAAAAATGTGTTCCATAATAAATACCATTGCCTACAAACTAGTGAAGGGAATTCAAGCTTGGAAAAGGGCCTTATTGGCCAATTTAAATTATTCAGGCACCTTTTTTACGTACAAGTGGAATTTCAGAAATATGTGTTGTTGTTTTTTAAAAAAATGAAACCACTTTATTGATTAGAATGGGACCGCAGCCAAGAAATCAGAAGAAGACTAGGAATAGGGAGGGATGCTATGAAAGAACTAGACAAGGTCCTAAAGAGTAAAGATATATAATTGAGCACAAAAGTTAGAATCATCCAAGTCATTGTTTTCCCTATTACCATGTATGGATGCACCAGCTGGACATATAAGAAGATAGGAAGAAAGGCAATTCATTTGAGACATGGTGCTAGAGAAGAATGCTGAGGATACCATAGATGGCCAAAAAGATAACCAAATAGGTCTGAACTCTCCCTGGAAGCCAAGATGACTAAACTGAAGTTATTGTACTTCAGACACATCATGAGAATGGAAAAGACAATAATACTAGAAAAAGGTGGAGGAAAGTAGAAAGAGAGGAAGACTGCATGCTAGATGGACAGACTCTATTAAGGAGGTCATGGGTATGAATTTGCAAGACCTAAGCAAAGCAGTAGAGTCTTGGGGGTGACTCATCCAAAGGGTTGCCATGAGTCAGGATTGACTCAAAGGTAGTTAACAACAACAGCAACAACACATATGACTAACAATCCTGATTATGACTGTCTGTGAGAGAGATCTCCGAAATCCAACTGCTTATCCCAACTCAAATAGAAGCACTGAACTAATATGACTTCCAGATGTGCTGGCCTGCAACTCCCATGATCCCTCACCTGTACAGTCATCCCTCCATATCTGTGGGCTAGCCATCTGTGCATTAGGGCATCCATGTGGCCCATTATCATCCATGTGTGCATGTTGGCATCTGTTGAATGTAATGGGGCTTGATATCCTGTGTTTTTGGCATCTGTGGGGAGGTTCAGAACCAAAACCCCACCAATATGGACAGCCAAATGTATCTGAAGAGTAGCTGAAGATCCACATGATCTCCATCCTTGACATATGAGAATGCACCTTATTTTTAAAAATACAGCTGTTTTTAAAAAGATACAGTTGGCCCTATGTATCCGTGGATTCTTTATCCATGGATTCAACCATCCACGTCTTGAAAATGTTTTGTTATTTTTAAATGAAGTCCAAAGAGCAAACCTTGATCTTGCCATTTTATATACAGGACACCATTTTACTATGCCATTGTATTTAATGGGACTTGATGTTCTGGAGAATAAGCCTGTGTAGTCTGATGTTCAATGCCATGTTCCTTTAAAAATTCATCAAATTCAGCATTGACAAATTCAGTTCTGTTGTCTGTGTGCAGGCTCTTTGATTTGTAGCCAAATCTGTTAGGGACTCATAGAATCATGGAATCCTAGAGTTGGAAGAGACCACAAGGGCCATCCAGTCCAACCCCATTCTGCCATGCAGGAACTCCCAATCAAAGCATCCCCGACAGATGGCCATCCAACCTCTGTTTAAAGACCTCCAAGAAAGAGACTCCACCACTCTCCGAGGGAGTGTGTTCCTCTGTTGAACAGCTCTTACTGTCAGGAAGTTCCTCCTAATGCTGAGAAGAAAAGGAATGCCTTTGGCAGTCAAGCATTAACCCCAAGATCACAGCCCCCTCCTGGGCCCTTGGCAAGGGTGGCTGTTGGCAGAGGGAGTCAGTAGACTTGGGGCATCTTGAAAGAGCAGCAGATGATTTGCTGTGCAGTTTGTTGCTGAGTAGCTAATACCCCAGAGAAGAGGATCAAAATTCAAAATGACCATAATAGATTAGAAAGATGGACCAAAACTAACAAAATGAATTTCAACACAGAGAAATGTAAGGTACTGCATTTAGGCAGAAAAAAAATGAAACACATAGATATACAATGGAGCACCTGGCTTAACAACAGTACATGTGAAAGGGATCTAGGAGTCCAGGTAGACCACAAGTTGAACATGAGTGAACAGTGTGATGCAGCAGCTAAAAAGGCCAATGCAATTTTAGGCTGCATCATTAGAAGTATAGTGTCTAGATCAAAGGAAGTAATAGTGCCACTGTATTCTGCTTTGGTCAGGCCTCACCTAGAATACCGTGCCCAGTTCTTGTTAGAGCCTAGCTTTCATTAGCAGAACAACAGAAGTTTGAGTCCAGCTATTTTATTCTAAATATGCTTTCCTGAAAAAATAAAAATAAAGACTAACTCAAAAAACAACAAACATGTAGTTTGTAGTTTTAAAAACAAATAGTAATGGCTTTAATAAATATTTATATAAAATAACTAAACCCTAATCTAACTAGAGATGGTTTGGATAAAGAGAGATAAATCTCACCTTCTTTTAGATAGCAGGAAGACACTACAATGTACTGCTAACTGCAGTTACTAGCAATTTAGGATCTTCAGAGAGAGAGAGAGAGCTGTTAAACTGCCTCCAAGATTCAGTGACCAAAGTCACTTGATAGTTAGAACAAGAGAGAGGGAGGGTGCCCTATCTATATAATGAGGGACAGGAGAATGTAATACATAATTCTTCCAACACTTGACCATCCACAGATTTTGGTATCCACAGTGGATACTAAGACCCCACTGTAGATGTGTTAGACTTGTTTCAATACACAAAGAAAAGGGAAGAGCTATGTGGCACCTTTGAGGCTAACCAGTTCATTTGAGCATGAGCTTTCATGGGTCGCAGACCACTTCCCTGAATCCATTGCTAGAACAAATAGAAAAGCCTCTGGAATAGTCGCTCCGGTAATGCATGTGAGGAACTGGATTGCAGTCCAAGAAAGGAAACAGTGACGTAAATTGGTAGGTCTCAAGAGTGTCACAAGTCTCAATCTTTGCCTGGATACTTACATATACCAAAGAGCAACCACATGACAACAAACTATTCCATGTCACAAGCTGACAATACTCTATTGGTTTTCAGTATTATCATTTGGTGGAAATGGTAGAACCCCACCATAGGATACCTGGCCAGTTTTCCCAAGGGTTATGTCACAGGGCTGCATTCAAAGTAACGAGAAACAGAAATCAGATTTCTTTCTGAAAAATACATGATCTTGATTGTGAATTAATTCACCAGGGATGTAATAATAATTGTTCTTGAAAATGTTTCTGACAGAATGAATTGCAGTCCACCCACCTCAATGTCTCTGATGAAAACAGATTATACGTAAAGCAGCTCTCATTAGCACTTGACAATTCCAATTATAAACTACAATTGCAGTTATATCCGATATAAAAGCTATGGATAAACACATCACCAGCAACAGTGAATCTAATATCTCTGGATGAGGCTGCAAGTTTGTCGCATATCGCAGAGGTATACAAATGTTTATAACTCACTTTCTCCTTGCTGTAGCAATGGTACTGAACTGCATTTGGTTTGGATTTTACATCTGCAGAGCTATTTTGCTTTCTCTCTGCTGGTACCTTTTGGATTTGTTGGTCGGCTGTATGTGGACACAGTAGTGCCCAATCCTTGCTACACTAAATTTTTGGATTTCTCAATTGATTTCCACGGGCCACTGTTACTTGTCTCACAATTTTCAAGCCGTAAAATTTTCAATAAAAGTTGATGGTGTCAAGCATAGGTTCATTGTTGGGTGCTTGAACTGGGTGGTAGAGAGGATGGCAGCACAATATTCAATATTACAATACCACAATATTCAATATTACTTTTATGGTGTCAAATTGGCCACATGCTTCTGGGACTGCCTCTTCCTGGTTCCTAGTACAGTCAGCCTTCCATATCCATCAATTTCTTATCCAGGGATTCAAGTATCCATAAATAGAAGAAAACAACACATTACTTTATAACATATACAGTTGTCCCTCCTTATCCACATATATTTTTTATCCATGGGTTCAACAATCCACGGCTTGAAAATATTCAAAAAATATATAAATTCCAAAAAGCAAAAGTTGATTTTGCCATTTTATATAAGTACATAAGTACCATTTTACTATTCGCTGTATCTAATGGGATTTGAACATCCACAGATTTTGGTAATCATGAGCGGGGAGGGTCCTGGAACAAAACGCCAGTGGATACCAAGGGCCCACTGTAAAAATAAAATGTGTACCATCATGGGGGTACAGATAGCATGTTTTATAGAATACAGGGATTCACAGAATCATAGAATCATAGAGTTGGAAGAGGCCCCAAGGGCCATCCAGTCCAACCCCCTGCCATGCAGGAACTCCTGAAGAGCTGCTGTTAGCAATGTAGCCCAGTGATGTAGACTCAAGCCAACTGACTCAGACTTAAGTTGGACTCAAGTTGCTTCAGTGACTTGACAAAAACGACACACTGACTCAACTTAACGTGAAACTTGTATATTTTTACTGACTGATTTGTTGGTGCCATTCACTTCATTCAGCAGGTAAGACCCACCCCCAAAATGCAGAGTGCATTTCTCGGAAGGGACCAGCCAATGTGATAGGCAATGGGCTTGAGGTGGTCAGATCTTTCTAAAGCCTTAGAAAAGCTTTAGAAGGCTCATCCAATGTTCAATAGGGATAGGCTTCCAAGCAGACCTCAAGATCCACCTCAGACCCATTGCCTAACACTCTTGCTGTTCCCTCCTAGAAATGCACCCCACCTCCTTTTTTCTGTTGTAAGTTGGCTCCCAGATTTGACACTTGACTTGAACGTATCTTGCAAGGACTTGAGACTTGACCTGAGATTTGAAGGTAGAGACTTGACACTTGGACTAAAGACTTGAATACATCACTGGTGTAGCCACTGTCAAGTAAGTGTAAACTAAGGGTACACACACACACACACACACGGTTTATTTGCAATCTTATTTATGTGATTGAATCCAGACACACAAGATGTCATCTGAAGTTAGTGCTTCAGGAACCATAAGTCTGACCAGGAAATTGAACTAACTAGGAACCTCACCAAGAAATTGGAGTAACTAGTGGCCAAGCATTTCAACTCAGAACATCACAGCCTCTATGATTGGTATCAAGGTACCATTTCCTTTAGGCATTTTGGACAAAAGGGAGAATTTTTGGATTCATAGACTTAAGATCACAACAGTACAAGGTCTCAGCTTAGAGAATACCATCATCCACTGAAGAATGCTGAAAACAGAGTGTTCAGAAGTGCTACCTTGGATGCAGCTCACTTTTTTAGTAACTGAAGAAAGTGGAAGCCAAAACGTTTTGTTCATTTCATATGGTGACCCTAAGGTGAACCTATCATGAGGTTTTCTTGGAAAGATTTGTTCAGAGGAGGTTTGCCATTGTCTTCCCCTGAAGCTGAGATCCTGTGACTTACCCAAGGTCACCCAGTGGCCTTTCATGGCTGAGCTGGAATTCAAACCCTGGTCTCCAGAGTCATAGTCCAACGCTCAAACCACTACAGCATGCTGGCAGATACAATAAAACAGTGTTTAAAAGAATAAGATTATTACCAGGGGTAAGTGGTATGGTTAACAGTCAGGAAAAAGCCTTGCGGAAAAGGTAGAGGTTGCTGATTGACAAAGGAAAAACTCAGGATTGGGAGCCCACCCAATTTCAGTGGGGAGGCTATTTCATATAACAACAGAGAAGGCCCTCCTCCACAACATAACCAAACAAACCTGACCAAACAGTGTTAAAATAAGCATCAGCACCATCTCAGAATATAAGAATTGGGGTGATCTGTACCATCTCGAGCTGTACAGGACCTTAAAAACTAAATGTACAGTCAGCCCTCCATATCCATGGATTCTTCACACATGGATTCATGCATCCACAGCTTGGAAATATTGAAAAAATACATAAATTCCAAATAGCGAACCTTAGTTTTGCATAAGGACCCCATTTTACTACACCATTGTATTTAATGGAACTTGAGCATCCACAGATTTTCGCATCCATGGGGGATCTTGGAACCAAACCCCAGCAGATACCAAGGGCCCACTGTAATGCCTTGAGCATGGCTTGGTGGTTTAATTGGCACCCCGAATTTTCAGCAGAGGTATTATACATGTACAGCAGCAGCTACCACTAAACAACCTCTCTTCTCCGTCAACAGTCACAACATTGCAGATTTATAGCTTGGAGAAACAGCAGACCTGCCTTGGGTAACCTGGCAAGTCAAGAGCACAGTAGGACTTCTTGAGCCTATGGCTAACATGCTAACCAACAAAGTGTATTTGTAGGTTTTTTGTGGGGTTTGGGGGCTGTGAGGCTGTGTTCTAGAAGAATATACTCCTGATATTTCACCTGCATCTGTGGCTGGCATCTTCAGAGAAGATCAAAGAGGCACAGATGCAGGTGAAACGTCAGGAATAGCATTCTTCTAGAACACAGCCTCACAGCCCGAAAACCCCACAAAAACCTATGGATGCCAGCCGTGAAAGCCTTCGACTTCACAAAATATATTTGCTTGGTGCTTTCTACCATTAATCCAACACAAGACCAATGATGCAGAAAAAAGTGCCTCATATGGTCAGCATTCCTCCTAGCCCACAAACATACTTTGAACAGTATTCCCACGATTGCTCCATGTTTTGTTTTAGAAAGCAAATATAATTAGCTGTACCCACAAAATTCCCCTATGAAAGAAAGTCAAAGCCAAGGCTTGGGAGATATCTACAGCCACAGCACAAGAATTGACTACCAGTCAACATCAGAAATATTCCCTGCCTATGGCTTCAGAAGTCTAGGGGCTCTATCGGATGGCTAAGTTGTGGTGCGGGCTCTTATGTTTTTTTAGTCCAGAAGTCTCTGTCCATTGTGTGTGTGTGTGTGTGTGTGTGTGTCTTCAAGATCAAAATCAGACTGGATATGGTGCCTTTAGGTATTTAGATCCTTCTGTCCATTGTGTGTGTGTTGTGTTGTGTTGTGTACTTCAAGTTGTTTCTAACTTATGGTGACCCTAAGGCCAACCTATCATGGGGTTTCTTGGCAAGATTTGTTCAGAGGAGGCTTGCCACTGCCTTCCCTGAGACTGAGAGTGTGTGACTTGCCCAAGGTCACTCAATGGGTTTCATGGCCAAACTGGTCTCGAGAGTTGTTGTCCAACACTCAAACCACACTCTGTCCATTTTACTTTAATAAAATTCTAACAGCTGACTGGCAGGACTAGTGAAGACTGTTCCATGTTGTGCTCACGTACTAGCTGTCTCCTGATATTCCTTTTGCCCATTGTGTACCTAAAGATAACAAAACAATACTTACAAGAAGGAAATTAGCCTTTGATGTGAGAAGAGGCTGGTCAAGAACCAACTGTTACTCTTTTACTTCCAGAGAGCTTTTCATATGGAAGAGACATTCAGTCAAATGTGAAGAGGTATGAAACCATTCTGCAAACATTAGATTTAAATGCACATTGGAAGGGGGAAGAGACATATCTACTATACAGTGATATTGAGAGCCATAAGGAATAAAAAGCAAGTAGTGGTGGGAACAAGATCCAGAAGTTTACATTTTTGATAAACAAAGCTTAACTGCATCAAAGTGCCTCGTCTGTGGTTCTTTCCTACATTCCTCAATGAGTCAGATACAGTGAGGAGGAAAATTAGGAAACCCACATCCCAGATGAAATATTGTTCAGAGAGATTGCAAACACCATCGGATGGACTACAAAGAGATGGCACTATCTCAAAATAAATAAATAAATAAATAAAAATCAGAACTACCAGTAAATAAAATACAGGAAAAAGGGAAATACGGTAAACATTTAGGTGGTTTAAGTGCCTTCTGTCCAAAGAAAATTTAAGCTTGCTTCCAACTAGTGGGTCAGAATTCATACAGTGTTGGAGCATTGGTAGCTTATGAG
Source organism: Phrynosoma blainvillii (assembly GCA_026167975.1). Classification (NCBI taxonomy): domain Eukaryota; kingdom Metazoa; phylum Chordata; class Lepidosauria; order Squamata; family Phrynosomatidae; genus Phrynosoma; species Phrynosoma blainvillii. Next base: position 165,204,450 of record JANUYF010000002.1, on the reverse strand, counting down.
GTTAGTACTGTAGGAATATATGGTGATGGTGGAGAAACCAAATAATAAAGTGATTCCCAAATGCATGCTTGGTCAAATGGCGCTGTCCTAGGTCTGGAGAGGTTGTAGGATTGCCACTATTGGAAGGTTGCTGGGAGTAGTGCAACATCCAGACCCGTGTGTGTGTGTGTGTATTTGCAGCCTGTGAAGATCAAGAATTATTCCATGGATGGAGCATGCAGAAATAGCCACAATGCTCCCAATTCTGCAAGAGATGGAGCCCAGGACAAGCCAAACAGAGCAGGTTCACACCTTGTGGGTTCAGTGGAACATCTTTCTCCTACTCCCTCCCCCCAAGAGATTGCAAAGCAGAAGTAGAAGCAAATGCAACAGGAATGAGCCCATTGTCTCCTCCCAAGCTTCCAGAGGATGAGTTAGGCTCATCCATTATATCCAAGCAAAGACTCACATTCCCCAGGGTCTCCTGGAGCTGGCAAATGGCAGCCATCCTGCTGGGGCAAGAGGTTTCTGTCTCAATTAGGTTTTTGAGAAAGGCCTAATATGCACTTCTTCATTTGTTGTTGTGTGCCTTCAAATCATTTCCAACTTATGACTAGCAATAGCATTTACATTTCTATATCACTTCATACAGAACTCAGTAGTCTCTAAGCAGTTTACAATGTGTAAGCTGATTGCCCTCAACAAGCTGGGTACTCATTTTAGCGACCTACAGGAGGATACGCGGCTGAGACAACCCTGGAGCCCTGGGATTGAACTCACAACCTTGTGGCTGCAATACTGGCATTTAACCACTGTGCCATCAGGGCTCCTCCACATGAGTCAACAGTGTGATGCTGCAGCTAAAAAGGTCAATGCAATTTTAGGCTGCATTAGTAGAAGTATAGTATCTAGATCAAGAGAAATAATAGTGCCACTCTATTCTGCTTTGGTCAGGCCTCACCTGGAATACTGTGTCCAGTTCTGGGCACCACAATTCAAAAAGGATGTGGAGAAACTGGAGCATGTCCAAAGGAGGGCAACTAAAATGGTGAAGGGTCTGGAAACGATGCCCTATGAGGAATGACTTAGGGAACTGGGTATGTTTAGCCTAGAGAAGAAACGGTTAAGAGGGGGTATGATATATGTTTAAATATTTGAAGGGATGTCATATTGAGGAGGGCACTAGCTTGTTTTCTGCTGCCCCAGAGAACAGTTACCCGGAACAATGGATGCAAACTAGAGGAAAAGAGATTCCACCTAAACATTAGGAGGAACTTCCTGACAGTAAGGGCTGTTCGACAGTGGAAGACGCTCCCTTGGACAGTGGTGGAGTCTCCTTCTTTGGAGGCTGTTTTTAAACAGAGGCTGGATGGCCATCTGTCAGGGATGCTTTGATTGGGAGTTCCTGCAAGGCAGGGGGTTGGACTGGATGGCCCTTGAGGTCTCTTCCAACTCTATGATTCTATGATTCTACACTAAGGCAAACCTATAATGGTTTTTTTCTTGGCAAGATTTGTTCAGAGGTTTGCCATTGCCATCCTCTGAGGCTGAGTGAGCATGACTCTCGTGGGTTTCCATGCTGGGATTCGAACCCTGGTCTCCAGAGTCATAGTCTGTCAGAACCCAAAAGGGTTTTAGTTCTGTCATTATGGATGAAGTTGAGAAATGCATATATAAAGTCTGTATTGGTTGTGGTGTGTGTGTAGTTTGAATTTTGGCACCGTTTTCAAAGAACAGTTGGGAGTTTTACTGCAGTTGCCAGGCAGAAGTCAGAAGGCTGCATAGCAGTTACCAGGCAGAAATCAAAATGTTACATTACAGTTACCAGGCATAAAACCTCCCTCGCAGATGGCAAAAAACGCAGGACCTCAAGTCCCATTCTTCCCAATGGTGATGTGACAACTGTAGCAGCATCAATGTATATGTACAATCAAACAATATATGGTGCTTTACAAGTAAAGCAAACAAAAGCAACCCAAAACAGTGGGTCCTTCCAAAGGCACACAATCTGAATTACAAGTACAGTTGGCCCACCATATCGGCATTCTAGTGATCCACAGATTCGACCGCTTGAAGTTACCACACTCCATATTATTCAATGGTGGCGTGTGCATGCAGCTGCTCTGGTGTGGATGCACACACATCACTACCCTTTGAATAATATGGGGCTTGAGCATCCACATTTTCCCCATCTGTGGGGAGTCCCAGAACTGAACCCGCATGCATGGAAGGGTCCAATGTACACATGAACACATACACAGAGAGGGAAGGGAGGAATAATAAAAATATAAAACTATACAATACAATTGCAAATCAAATTATCACTTTTCTCATGAGGTGAAACACAAGATGCTTAAGTCTGTAAGGGTGTACCATCACCTTCCAAGTACTTCTTGTGAGAAACTGCAAACATCTGGGTATCTGCTGTTGGAAGCCCAGGACTGGGCTACAAATAACCCTATGCTGATCCACCAACAGAAATATTTATGTTTTTCTCTCCAAGCAGAGAATTCAGAGAAGAGAACAACACCAAGGTTTTTAATAGGGACAACTGGAAAAACTACTGATGCGGCGGAGGGGGGACTTTCACATGCTTAAATGGCCAGGGGGGGAAACTGTACCCTGCCAGATGTTGCTGTAGTGTAGCTGCCATTACCTCTAGCTAGAATAGACAATAATGAGGAATGTTGAGAGTTGGAGCCAAAAACATCTGGAGGACCACCAATTGTCCACTCCTGGAATAGAGGATGAAATACCTGGCAGTCAATGTTGTGGGTGAAAAGGCAATGGCATTTTTTCAACACTTGTACCAATAGGTGCCTCACTGCCAAGATGCAGGAAATTATATTACAGAGGAATAATTCCACTCCGAGAAGGCATATTTAGAGCACCGTATTCAAACTGTGGCACCCAGAAACAACAAGACTGCTGCCAAGTCAAAAAGGATTTCAAGGACAGGCTGAGGAAAATAGCTGTGCAGAGGAAACTCACCATTGAAATGTTAAAGGGAGTTTTTTAAAGACTAGAAAGGTTAGCATAAAAACAGCCCTGCTGGATCAGAGCAAAGGTCTCTGTAGTCCTTCTTCTTCCGCTGGGTAACTTGATGTCTCTAGGAAGCCCAGAAGCAGGACACAAGAGCCTGCCTATTGATGTTAGTTCCCCAGCAATTACTGCTCAAAGGCATCCTTCCTCTGGTTATTGAGGTAACAGAACTTTAACCTCCATGAAGGGGCCTATTGTTGTTGTGTGCCTTCTAGTAGTTTCAGTGACCTTAAGACAAAACTATCATGGGGGATTTCTGGGGCTGAGAATGTGTGGCTTGCTCAAGGTCACCCAGTGGGTTTCCATGACCAAGTGGGGAATTGAACCCTGATCTTCAGAGTTGTAGTCCAACACTCATACCATGCTGGCTTTCTATGAAGGGGTCTAGTCCCCCTTTATTAAAGTCATTTACATGGGGGGCAGAAATGGGGCTGCAAGGAATCTATAGGGTTTGTGATGGGCACTGAACTTCCACTGCAAGCTTTGTGTCCTCCAGTGTACTATCCACACCAGTACAGAAGTGCCATCCAATTTGTGGATGACCATGATGTGATCACAGAGATTCAGCTATCATTGCCCATTTTTCTATAACACTGCAGCAAACTCAACATGGTGGTAACCCTGAAAATGGTTGGCTTGAATGCAGCAATTTGCTCATTGGCAGAGTTCAGAAGGGAGTATATGTATTCCAGTTCTCTGCGATATATTCTATGTGCCTCTAGAGTCAATTCATGCAACTCCTGGTAGATACCTAGATGCCCAGTTATCCTTTAAGGACAACAGGAGAAAGGGTTCTGTGGTGTCTCTTCACAAAGTGAGATGAAAGCTCTGTAGAAAAGCTGCATTGTCTCAGAGGACAAGCAAGGGATAAGAAGAAGACTAGGAATGGGAAGGGCAATGATGAAAGATCAAAGGAAGTAATAGTGCCACTGTATTCTGCTTTGGTCAGGCCTCACCTGGAATAATACTGTGTCCAGTTCTGGGCACCACAATTCAAAAAGGATGTTGAGAAACTGGAGCGTGTCCAGAGGAGGGAGAATAAAATGGTGAAAGGTCTGGAAACCATAAAGCCCTATGAAGAATGACTTAGGGAGCTGGGCATGTTTGGCCTGGAGAAGAGACTGTTAAGGGGTGATGTGATAGCCCTGTTTAAGTATTTGAAAGGGTGTAATATTGAGGAGGGAGCAAGCTTGTTTTCTGCTGCTCCAGAGAATAGGACCTGGAGCAACTTATACATGAGTATATACAGTAAATTACTCTGTTCTGAAGACTGAGCAGTGAATACTGATTTTGTATACAGAGAGCCAACTCTGCAAAAATTCAGTGCTGTGATTTCGCTGCAGAGGGGCGGGATAGAAATCATCATCATCATCATCATCATCATCATCATCATCTCACAGAGTGGACCCTTTCAGGCTAGATCCCAGCAAAAGACCACAGTCTGAATCAAACTCTACCCCAGAGGCCATTAGTGGAGGCAGACAAAAGCAGCTGATAGGAGACAGGAAGGGTGGGTGGGCATCCTGAGCCCAGGGGCTTCCTGCTCTGCTAAAAAATATAATCCATGATCAACAAGCCTCAAATGGAAAAGAAAAACAAATGTTTTAAAAATAGCAGTAAGGGGAAAGCTGGGAGAAGTGCTTTTCTTGCTTTCTTTGAGGCACAAAGAAACTTGGAAGGGACACAGGAGCAATCAGATCATCCCTTTGCCAGACTGAGGGACTGAGATTATGGTCTGAACGGTGCAAAATTCCTAACTGTACAGGAACAAGGGGAGACTTTGGATCTAGCAATAACAAAATGATGCTCTCTCCAAAAAGAGCCAGATGGACAATGAAGATAAACCAGTGCATCCAAAACAGGAGAGACTGATCATTGTGCTCTCAACAACTTCAGCGTATAAAGCCTTGCACCTGTTGCCGCTAAACCAAATTCTAAAATAAAACAAAAATCCATTGCCTCTCATATCCTGTGGAAAATTATCCAAGCAGAATCAGATCATTCTTTGCAGATGTATCGCCTGACAGCGAATGGATGATGTGTAGGCTCATCTGCTCAAAGGTTTCCATAAGAAGCTGCAAACCTGTCTTGAAAACCACATTCAGTCTGGTTGCTCCAGAGTTATAAGGAATAAGGATAGAATAAGGAAGAATCATAGAATTATAGAATCATAGAATCATAGAGTTGGAAGAAACCACAAGGGCCATCCAGTCCAACCCCCTGCCATGCAGGAACTCCCAATCCCAAGATGGAAAGATGAGTGCACTGGGTAGGATTGGGAGAACATCACTGAAGAAGGTGTGTGGACAGAAGAAAGGGAATACAAAATATTAGGTGTGGGTGTCCTGAGATTTGTACAGATGAAGAGAATTTGTACAGATGAAGAGAATTGCCCCCCAACAACTGTTGGGGGGCAATGAGCTTACAGTTGTAGACCGCTTAGACATCCCATAGCGCGATATGAAGCGGTATATAAATAAAGCTGCTTTGCTTTTTGCTTTGCTATTATTTCATGATTATGGTTTTTTATTATGGTTTTTAATGCGGTTGACAAAAAGTACAAATAATAAAAGAAGCACATCCAATGGTAGCTGCGTTGGCCATATAGATAAGTACAATAATATCCAAAATCCACAAAACAGTGATACCTTTATGCGCCAACCAAAGGCATAAAATATATGTTGCAAGCTTTCAAAGCTCCACTGGCTTCTTCATCAGGCAAATGTGTTAAAAATCATACAGAAAAAAGGGGGATGTTTTTTTTAAAAAAATAAAAGGGATAAAAGTGATACTAACAGGATAAACTCCACAGCATCCGATATTTTTAAAAGCCCAGCAAAAACACAGTACAGTTGACCCTCCACATTTGCGGCTTTGACTTTTGAAGCTTTGATTATTCACGGATTTGATGTTCTCTCTAGGAATCTGTAAGTCCTCCAGCACAACTTTGCCAAAAGTTGACCATAGAGTCACACTGCAGCACCTAGAAATTCCTAGATAAAACACTTCTCTAGGCATTGTAGGTTCTCCAGTACAATTTTTATGGTCAACTTCAGCCAGATGTTGATCACAGAGTTGCACTGGAAGACCTAGAGATTCCTAGAAGTGTCCTCTCAGGTAAGAAAAAGATTAGATTATTATTTGTGTTTTCCCCCCACTTTCATGGGGGTCCTGTGCCCCTAACCCCATTGAAAGTGGAGGGCCCACTGTAGTCTGCCAACCAACCAAAAGAGATAAGGGATGATGTACAGTGGCATTTTAGAGATAGAATGAGCCTTTTCTCCAGTAGTACCTGTTCTGGAGAAGGGCTTCCAAAAATGGTAACATAAGTGAAGAAGGTAAATCTTTGGCTACCCAGGTTCCAATCCATTCAGAGTTTGAAGGTAAGCACTGTTACTCTGAATTGCACACAGAGAAATACACTGAAAATCAGTGAAGGTGTCCTAAAACAAGTAAGGTATATTCCCATTGCCAGATTCTAGTCAGTAGGTTCCATTTCTGAGCAGTGTTCGAAGACAACACAATGTAGTAGTCTATTCTGGAAGTTACCAAAAGATGTCTAATGGATGCAGCTTCAAGTTTAAGAGGCAATGGGGGGGGGGGGGGATAACAGAGTGATCCCAAAAAGAGAAAAGCAAGGGAAGGAGCAAATTTAATTCTTTAGCACAGAGTGGGCAAGCATGCTGTGTGTGCAAGCAGCCAAACGAGAAAGCATCGGTTCTTCACAAGACAGGCTGAACAGCTCTGGCCCTTTCCCCCTATATGGAAGCAATTTTCTCCGAAAATAAACAATTATGCAGACTGCTACATGAGAACTTCCTCCTGCTGACAGAGAAATCTTGGCAGGGATGGGGGAGGAACAGGGGATGAAACATCAACTCAGTGGGATAGCAAAGAGCAAGGAATTCAGCAGCCAGGCTTTTCCCGGAGCAGGAAGCAGGGGGTGGAAGGAGCACAGGGTTTGCAGGCAGAATGCAACTTTAGCAGCAAAACTTTGAACTTGGGAAAGTGGAAATCGGATTTCCCTTCCAGCGGTCAGTAGGACAGCAAGACCTGGCTGGCTGAAGAACGGGTCATAAAACCAATTGACCTTTCCAAGGGTCAGTAATTGAAACCTACTAAATTTAGGAGCAATGAGAGCTGCAATGTAATATTGCAATGTAGACTGCAGTGGTTCCCAAATTTCAGTCCTCCAGATCTTTTGAACTTCATCTCCTAGAATCCTTGATGATTGGACAAGCTGGCTGGAGCTTCTGGGAGCTGAGGTCCAACACAAATGGAGGACCAAAGTTTGGGAATCACTGATGTAGAGTATACTCCGGTTCAGGGTTTTGGCCAACAAAATGCAGCTCAAGTCACTTTGTTCTCTGACGTGGACTAGAAAATGCCCTCCACAAAAGAAAAAAAAAGAGACAAGAAAAAAAATCTGGTTATACTTTAGCTATTGTATGGCATGCAGATCTGTTGTTGCAGCTGGCTGCCTCTCTCTGCCAAAGAGCAGGGCTGGTCTTTTGTTAAGATGAAGGAATTTGGCTACCACCACCACCATTACCACCACTATCACCACTACCACCACCCTGTTTTCTGTTCCTTCACTTCCCAAAATAATAAATAAATAATAATAATAATTTATTTATACCCCGCCCCTTTGAGATCAATCGGGGCGGCTTACAGTAAAAAATGCAATACAACAATAAAAACAAATTACCTCCCACCCACCCCTTAAAAAGATATTAAATCAATTACAAGTTAAAATAAACAGAGTTAAAACAACAATCGCCAGTGTGCAATAAAGCGACAGAGAACTGCAGAAATGTAATAAATAGATAGGGCTCCCCTGAAGAAAAGTGGGGACTGAGGCTGGGATATTCTATCCTGGGAAGGCTTGCTGGAAAAGATCCGTCTTGACAGCTTTTTTAAAGCTGTCTAAAGATGTTAATTGGCGGATCTTGTCCGGCAAGCCGTTCCACAATTTGGGGGCGACAACAGAAAAAGCCCTCTGGGAGGTAGCTGAAAGCCTAGATTTTTGAGGCTGCAGCAAATTCCTCCCAAATGACCGGAGAGTGCGGGGAGGATTATAAGGGAGAAGGTGGTCCCTAAGATAGTTTAGACGCAAGCCATTTAGGGCTTTAAAGGTGATAACCAACACCTTGTACTGAGCCCGGAAGCTGATAAGCAGCCAGTGGAGGGACCTTAGTACTGGAGTAATGTGGTCCCTCCTGGATGTTCCTGATACTAATCTTGCTGCCATATTTTGCACCAGTTGTAGTTTCCGAACCAAGCACAAGGGTAGCCCCATGTAGAGCACATTACAGAAATCTAGGCGTGAGGTTACCAGTGCGTGAACAACAGTCCCTTGCTTCCAGAAAAGAAACAGATCCCTTACTTCTAGAAAAGGGCGCAGCTGGCGTATCAGCCGAAGCTGATAACAGGCGCTCCTGACCGTCGCATTTACCTGATTTATCATCAGGAGCGACAAGTCAAGGAGCACCCCCAGACTGTGAACACAGTCACTGGAGGAGAGTGTGACCCCATCCAGGACTGGAGGTTGCAACCCAATTCTTGGTTTCGGGGCCGCTACCGTGAGCATCTCCATCTTGTCCAGATTCAGCTTCAATCTATTTTTCCTCGTCCAACCTATTACTGCCCAAAGACATTCATTGAGAGAAGAGAAACCATTGGAATTCGAGGCCGACAAACGAGACACAGAGAAATAGATTTGGGTGTCATCAGCGTACTGATAACACCTAGCTCCATAACTCCGTATAATCTCACCCAGCAGCTTTATATAGATGTTAAATAACATTGGGGACAGAATAGCACCCTGTGGAACCCCACAGGTGAGCTCCCTTTTACTGGAGCTACTGTCCCCGAGCAGCACCCTCTGGGACCTACCCGAGAGGAAGGACCGGAACCACTGCAATGCAGTGCCTCCAATATCTAACCCCCTCAGGCGGTCCAAGAGGATGCTGTGATCTATCGTATCAAAAGCCGCTGAGAGGTCTAAGAGGTCACACTACCCCTGTCGATGCTTAGACTCAGATCGTCAGTCAAGGCAACCATGGCAGTCTCAACCCTAAAGCCTGTCCTAAAGCCGGTTTGAAATGGGTCTAGATAATCGGTTTCATCCAAGACCGCCTGGAGTTGAAGAGCAACCGCTCTCTCGATAACCTTGCTCAAGAATGGCAACAATGAAACTGGCCTATAGTTTTTCATATCAAGGGGGTCCAGGGAAGGTTTTTTCAGAAGCGGCTTTACAGCCGCCTCCTTCAAACATGATGGCACCTTTCCCTCCCTGAAGGATGCATTGATGATATCCCTAAGGAATCTCCTTAATGCATCCCCCCCCCCAAATGGCCAGCCATGATGGGCAAGGGTCGAGAGGGCAAGTTGTTTTCCTCACACTACCAAGGAGCTTGTCCACATCATCGGTACTCACAGATTGCAGCTGATCCAGAATAACTTCATCGACGGAGTCACTGGACACTTCAGCTATGGTTTCTGTTAAATTATTGGCATCTAAGTCGGCTCTTATCTGAGAGATTTTATTGCAAAGAAGTTGTTAAACGTGTCATAGCAGGCCGTTGTCGGGTTAATCAAGGGATTTGGCGCAGGGAGTACCTGCATCAGCTCCCTCACCACCCTAAACAGCTCTGCTGAACAAGACTCTGTAGAAGCAATACGTGCAGAGGAGAAAGATCTCTGCGCTGCACGTATTGCCTCCCGATAGGACCAAAGAAAGTTCCTATGGTGAGTCCTGTCAGATGAGAGTCGAGTCTTCCGCCATCTGCGCTCTAGTCATTGTCCAAGCCGCTTCATTTTCCTAAGCTCAAGTGTGTACCATGGCTTACGGTTAGAAGCAAAATGGCAAGGACGCTTGGGAGCCATCGTGTCAATAGCCCTGGTAAGATCGGTGTTCCAAGTATTAACCAGATCATCGACAGGGTCACTGGCATTCCCAACCATTAACCCTTCTAGGGCTTTCTGGAATCCAATTGGCTCCATTAGCCTTCGAGGGCAGACCATTCTAATGGGTCCACCGCCCCCAGTGGGGCGGATACAGGCTCTAAGTTTTGTCTTGACCAGGAAATGATCCATCCATGACAATGCGGAGGTACTAATGACCTCTGCCCATGGATATTCCTGTTATGTACTGAAGATCGCATCGAGTGTATGACCAGCAAAATGTGTGGGCCCAACGACCAACTGGGATAGGCCCATGTTTGTCATGGTCTCCATGAACTCCCGAGCTGCACCTGTTAGGCTGGTTTCAAGCAGAATATTGAAGTCCCCCAAAACTAAAAGTCTGGGGGACTCCAATAACAGCTCTGAAACCAGCTGTGTCAGCTCGGTTAGGGAGTCTGCTAGACAACGGGGTGGACAGTAGACTAGCAGAATTCCCAGACTGTCCCTGGTCCTCAGGCTAAGGTACATACACTCGAAGTGGACTGTGTTCCGGACAGGTATCCTGGTCAAGGTTAGATTATTCTTATAAACTAGAGCCACTCCTCCCCCCCGCCCACTTCCCCTCACCTGCTCACTAACAGAGTACCTGGCTGGGAGTGCCTGTGCCCAGGTAACTGCACTATCCTCCCCCAGCCAGGTCTCTGTGAAGCAAGCCAGGTCGGCATCCTCATCCAAGAGGAGATCATGGATGACATAGGTCTTATTTTTAACCGACCTGGCATTGCAAAGGAGCAGAGTAAGGTTCTGTGGAGTGGTTGGTCTGCTCTCTGGGAAACAGAGGGTTGGTCTGCTCAATCTGGGAAACAGAGGGAACTGAAGGAACTGAAGGCAGGATAGCTCTTAAACAGCGATCCCATCTTCTTTTGTAACATTCGTTCCCTCTGTTTCGACCATACCTCCCATTCCCCTGCACAACTCCAATGGCCGCCCCTGCCTCATTCCAGGCCTCGAAAAGAGAGATGGGACTTAGAGCCACTAGGAAAACGTAAGTCCCAGCAGCCCAAGGAAAACCACGTCACTGCAGCCACAGGTGCCCAGGTCAAAGGGAGGAAATAGTCTTCAGCCATACATCAAGGCCAAACGCCCCCTTCCCCCTCCCGCCACTGCTATGAGAAACAGGCGTTCCTCTTTAAAGAGTCCCCGTCGCTGCTGCAGCTAATCCACTGCAAGAATGGCAAGGTAGCTGTTCCACGGGTCCCCCCTCCCGCTGCTGCAGATGCTCTGCTGCCAATGATGGTGGGAGGCAGCTTTAAAGGGTCCCCATCACCGCCACAGCTGCCTTTTCGGGCCGGATGGTTCCAGGAAGGAGGAGGCAGGTGGAGAAGCTCACCGCCCGGCTCCTAAGTCCAATGCCTCTCCCAATTGCCGGTGTTCATCATTCTGTTTTCACTGAGACACTTTCTGAGCACATGTATGTGTATTCTCCAAACCTTAAAGATACCTCCCTACTGTTTGGGGGTATTATAATTTCATTTACACAACAATTGGCACACTGGATTGGACCCAAATTATTTATTGAAGACCCAAATGCCTTTTTTAAAAAGAGGGGACCCAAACAATTATTGTTCAGTCAGCTTGACATCAAGACCAGGAAAGATTCTAGATCTTCTAGATTCCCAGATCATTAAACAGACAGTCTGTAAGCATTTAGAAAGAAATGGTATAAGCACTAAAAGTCAACATGGGTTTCTCAAAAACAAGTCGTGCCAGACTAATTTGATCTCTTTTTCTCTTTCTTTCTTTCTTTCTTTCTTTCTTTCCTTCTTTCCTTCTCTCTTTTTAAAAAAAATACCAACTTGGTAGATGAAGGGAATGCTGTGGATATAGCCTATCTTGATTTCAGTAAGGCCTTTGGCAAGGTCCCCCATGATATTCTTGTGAAAAAGCTAATAAAATGTGTTAGATAAGGCTATTTTTAGGTAGATTTGCAATTGGTTGACCGGCCAAACCCAAAGGGTTCTCAGCAATGGCTCCTCTTCTTGATCCTCAAGAGAAGTGACCAGTGGGGTGCCAGAGGGTTCTGTCCTGGGCCCAGGGCTATTCAACATCTTTATTAACGATTTGGATGAAGGAATAGAGGGCATGCTTCTCAATTTTGCAGATCATACCAAATTAGGAGGAGTATCTAATACCTCAGAGGAGAGGATCAAAATTCAAAATGACCATAATATATTAGAAAGGTAGGCCAAAGCTAACAAACTGAATTTCAACAGGGAGAAATGTAAGGTACTGCACTTAGGGAGAAATATGAAATGTATAGATATAAGATGGGGGACACATGGCTAAATTAGACTCTGTGTGAAAGGGATCTAGGAGTCCTAGTAGAGCACAAGTTGAACATGAGTGAACAGTGTGATGTGGCAGCTAAAAAGGCCAATGGGATTTTAGGCTGCATTAATAGAAGTATAGTATCTAGATCAAGGGAAGTAATAGTGCCACTGTATTCTGCTTTGGTCAGGCCCCATCTGGTCACTTCTCTCCAGGATGAAGAGGAGCCATTGCTGAGCACCCTTTGGGTTTGGTCAGTCAACCAGTTACTAATCCACCTAACAGTTGTATTGTCTAGCCCAGGGGTAGGCAACCTTTTTGAGCCAGGGGCCAGGTTGCTGTCCCTCAGACAATTGGGGGGCCGAAGCACCAAAAATAAATAAATAAATAAATAAATAAAAATATTTTTAAAAAAATATGCATGCACACTCTCTCAGCCCCAGAAAAGCCATGGCAAAACCCCTGTGGAGATTTTGCCAACAAAACCCCAAGAACAATAACAACAATAATCAATATCATCATGGTGGGTGGCGGCGGCGGCAGGGGGCAGGAGCGGCGGCAGGACCAGCCTGGGGCCGGTCCAAAGGACTCAGGGGGCCGCATCCAGTCCCCAGGCCTTAGGTTGCCTACCCCTGGTCTAGCCCACATTTTACTATCTTGTTTGCAAGAATATCATGGGGGACCTTGTCAAAAGCCTTACTGAAATCAAGATATGCTATGTTTACCGCATTCCCTTCATCTAGCAAGCTGGTAGTTTTATCCAAAAAAAGAGATTAGATTAGTCTGGCATGACTTTTCTTTGAAACCCATGTTGACTTTTAGTGATTATGGCATTCCCTTCTAAATGTTCACAGACTCTCTGTTTAATGAACTGTTCTAGATATTGATGTCAGACTAACTGGGGGATAATTGTTGGGATCCTCTTTTTTCCCCTTTTTGAAGATGGGGCCAATGTTTGCCCTCCTCCAGTCTGCTGGGACTTCTCCTATTCTCCAGGAGTTCTCAAAGATTATTGCCAGTGGCTCTGAGATTACATTTGCCAGTTCTTTTAATATCCTTGGATGTAGTTCATCTGGTCCTGGAGACTTAAATTCATTTAGGTTAACCAGGTATTCCTGTACTACCTCTTTACTTATTTTGTGCTGCATTTCCCCTATTGTGTCCTCTGCTCCACTTTCCTCAGGTTGAACATCCTTTTCCTTTTGTGAAAAGATTGAGGCAAAGAAGGTGTTGAGTAGTTCTGCCTTTTCTCTGTTCCCTGTTAGAATCTCTCCATCTTCTCTGTGCAGTGGCCCTACCATTTCCTTCTTCTTTCTTTTGCTACGGACATACCCAAAAAAGCCCTTTTTATTGTGTTTAACCTCTCTAGCAAGCCTGAGCTCATTCTGCGCTTTGGCTTTCCTGACTTTATCCCTACATGTGCTAGCTATTTGTTTGAATTCCTCTTTAGTGATTTCTTATAAATCTCCCATTTAAAACTTAGTTCAGTTGAAAGTTCTTTTGTCATCCAACCCAGTTTCTTGACATATCTCCCATTTTTCCTTCTCATTGGAACAGTTTGAGATTGTGCCTTCAGTATCTCCTTTTTGAGAAATTCCCATCCATCCTGAACTCCCTTCTCTTTTAGTATTCCTGACCATGGTATTCCTGACCATGGGATCACTCCCTAAGTTTGTTGAAATCAACTCTCCTAAAGTCTAGAATGAGTGTTTGACTATGCCTAACTTCTCCTTTCCACTGTATAAGAAACTTCAGGAGAACATGATCACTCCCACCTAAGGATCCCACACCTGCACCCCATTGACCAGGTCATCCCTGTTGGTTAGGATCAGATCTAAAATAGCTGATCCCCTTGTTGCCTCTTCCACCTTTTGGACAATGTTTGATCCCAGGTATGGGAAGTCTTTTACTATTTCTATTTCTTCATTGTCTACGCTGAACGTGTGAAGATCCTTGGTGGTCATTATTTTTGTTTTCTTTATGTTCAGCATTAAGCCTGCTGAACATAGAAAGAGATTTACACCTGAGGAAATATGCATAGGATCTAGATACTCCACACAGGTTCACCTCTGGAGGTAGTGAGATGATATGAGACAAGCTTCGAGCAGCTGAGCTGTTGTTGAAAGACTGTGGGATTTGCCCGATAGATAAGGAGCTTTGCTGTGGATTAAAGCAGAGAAAGCTCAACCCATTCCTTGGTTCTGGACATGTTATTTGAGGCTGGAGGGACTAGCACTCCCAGAATCCTCCAGCCAGCATGGCCAGTCCCAGAATGCTGGTCCAGAGATTTTTTGAGTTAGGGTCCAAAACAATAGCTCTTCCATGCTTTGTCTATTGCTCCTCTGGTCATTTTACAGGAGCCTTTGTGTTCTTCATTTGAGGCTTTCATCTTGCAGAGCCCTAGGCTGCATCCATACTGCAGTAATAATCTAGTTTGACACCACTTTAACTGCCATGGCTGAATGCCAGCTTTGCTCTGGTGGCATGACAAACTACAATTCCTAGAATTCCATAGCATTAAGCTATCTATGGCAGTTAAAGTGGTGTAAAACCAGATGATCTCAGCAGCCATAGCCTATCTCGCCCAGTAAATTTGGAAGTATAAATGGCGATTGACCCATCAAAATTGCAAAATCGAGATTAAAATGCAATTAAAATGCGATTAACATTTTCACACACAAGAGCCATTATCCCAGGAATAAGAAAGGAGCAACCAGGCAATAAACAGCAAAAAAAAACATTCACAGGAAAATCCTGTGAATGATTTGTTGCTGTTTATTGCCTGGTTATTCATGGGATAATGGCACTTTAATCGCTTTTCATTGCGACGTCGTGTGAAAACCATTAGCACAATTGCGCAATTATATGGGATATTCCCAGGATAATCACGCTTTGAACGCGACGTCGGATGAAAATGTTAGCCACGAATGCGCGATTTTGACGGGTTAATCATTGTTTATTCTTCCAATTGTCCCTGTGTGATAAACTCCTATGAGTCCCTATCTTGGGAGAAAGGTGGGATATAAGAAATAAAATAATCATAATCATAATTCTTCTCACCGTTGTTGTAAGGAGCTGACAAGTTGGGGAAGTCTTGGAAATCAAATGTATTCTGATGAATGGCTAATGAAGTTAGCAGAAATGAAGGAATTGGACATTTTAACAGCCCAGTTGAATCAGAGAGACGCCAAGATCACGGAGATAGAGTGGTTCCCTATAATCTAATTTTGCAACAGCAGGTGGAATTAGGATACAAGTATCAAAGACTTGTGAATCATAAGGAATATTTAGTTAGGAAAGAAAATGTATGAAAAGGAATGATAAATCCTGTGAGTACGGTATGGATAAGTGAAAAGTAGTGAGTAACAATAAGACAGAGGAAAAATGTGTGTGATCAAAAGTGAATTACGTAGGAGATACTTAGGAAGTATTAATTTATATAATTATAAAATTGCGATTTGATTGTAATTTGGAGACTAACGCTGTAGAATCAAATTTTATTTAAAAAAAATAAAGTGTTGTTTTTTTTTTTTAAAAAAAAAGGAAATCAAATGTATTCTGAGAATGGGAAAGGCATGATGCAATCAATAGTTCAAATCTTCAGCAACTCAACATGCAAAATGCCTCTCTCAACTACAGTTCAATCCTACATAAATAATGTCATGATCTCATAAGGATTGAGGCTTCCAATAAGGCTTTCTGGGGAGTGGGGAACTGTAGCAGATCCGGAGGGAAATTTTCTGCCAAAAGAGGCAGAACAGACTGGAAGTTGCAAAGGCTGGCAAAACAAAACAACTATATCACTTGTCCCAAACCTGGAAATGGGTAGAAGTCTACTTCTGGTTCTGAAAAGCATGGATTTTAAAAATATTAAACAGTGCAAAGTAGGAGGGGAGGGACGGGGACTACAATATATTTGCAAGGCTTCCAAGATAGACAATTCACCTTCTTTGAGTGGGGGGCAGAAAAAAAGCCAATCCAGAGGATTCAAAATCTGCGAGAACAGCTTTTCGGGAGGGGGATTTTTCATGTGGCGCCAGTAGTCAACTCTCTGCATCAGAAAAACATATCCGCCTGTTTACAGATGCTCATTTTATATTTTATGTTTATTTGAAAACAAATGTTCAGGGTTATCAAACTGCTGTTATTTGATCTTTATGGTAACGTATAAAAAACATGGTGTATAGTAATGTATGGCATGCTGAGTAACAGAGACAGAAATGATATTCTAAAAGGGATTTCCTGTTTTAAAAACATTAGTTCTAAGATCTAGAACTAACTGGAGAAGTGGGAGGAATGGTTGCATTCCTCCCACAAGGCAAGAGGCATAGAGAGGGAACTAGCTGCTCCCAAAGCAAGGACCATCCTGTTGTACAATTTATAATCAATTTCAAGGCAAAGTGTGGTCACAGTCCATTTATATTCTACAAAGGGGTGTTATTTTTTATCAGCTCAAACTGGATACATGCACTCGTATCAGGATGTAGGTGCCTGATCCCTTTGACTGCATCCGCACTGCAGAAATAATCCAGATTGATATTGATATAACTGCATTGGCTCAGTGCTATGGAATTCTGGGAATTGTAGTTTTGTGAGACATTTAACCTTCTCTGTCAGAGAGCTTTTGTGCCACAACAAACAATTCCCAGAATCCCACAGCATTGAGCCAATGCAGTTATAGCAATGTCAAACTGGATTATTTTTGTAGTGCGGATGCAGCCTTTGTCATAGGAACAAACTATTTGCACAGCTACAAATACATCTGGCTGACTGTATCCACCATCAGTTTGAGCCTCTTTAACAGAATACAAACTGGCTTTGCAAAAGAATGAACCTATCAGTCCAGATAGATAATAAATTGTCAGCAACATACTGAAAGCTAAGCCTCCATCTGAGTTTCCCCCCCCCACACACACACCTTTTGGTTAAACACTGCCAGGCTCTCCCCCTTCCAGTCTCCCCTTTCTTTTAATGGAACAGGTCTCGCCACACCAAAAAGTGTCTTAGCTGAAGATGGCATCTGTCTGCAAGAGCTCTCAGCCAGGGATGATTTTCAGGAGCACTTCTCATCAACGCTTTGCCTACCTCAGTGTCCTCAGATCCGTCTTGTTACTGAATCCAAAACCATACTTTCTACAACTCTTACAGAAGCCAGGATAACAAACTCGTACAAAGCAAAAGCCAGATGTTCTTCCCTCACATGGAAATGTATACAGTCCATGATCATTAATCTACTCCTTGTCCAGGATCCAAGACTGCATCCTCCTAATCTACAAGTGAGAGACCTCATCCAACTGAGTGTTTGTTCCAACTTTCTCTGCAATTTGGGAACCAAGACTCCCAGTTGCCACTGAATCTCTCCTTTATTCTTACAGGTTTTGTCTCTTACTAGATTAGACAAGGGATGCAGTGGCTCAAGTGGTTAAGACGCTGACTCTGTTGATTGCAAAATCAGCAGGTTGGCAGTTCGAGGGCCGGGTGCTGCATGATGGGGTCAGCTCCTGTCACAAGTCCCAGCTTCTGCCAACCTAGCAGTTCGAAAGCATGCAAATGCAAGTAGACAAATAGGTACCACTTTGGTGGGAAGGTAAATAGCATTCTGTACATAGATGCTGGCCATAGGATCACAGAGTAGTCTCTGACAATGCTGGCTCTTTGGCTTAGTAGCGGAGATGAGCACCAGCCCCTATGGTCAGACATGACTTGACAGCCTTGTCAATGGGGAATACCTATACCTTTACCTAGATTAGACTCATCATTGCCCTGGAGATTTTGGGGCAACCACAACTAGCATGCTATGAGTTCCCAATTGCTACTTTCTCTACATGTGTTCTTTGAAGTCTTTCAGTCCTCTCTTCTCCACTCTGGTCCAAGCTGTTTCCTCCCACACTCAGCTTTTCTCTCCAAAGCACATCCTAAGGGATTCCTGCCCTATTGGAAGAGGTGAGACATCCGCCTCTTTGCACAGGCAAACAAAATTGAAAATGCAGATTTAAGAGGACTGGGTCCAGAAATCCAGGTGTAAGATCTTACAGTATTCCAGATCTGTCACTCACTGACTTGGATGGCTTCAACCAAAGCCCTCTTGTGCAATCTAAGCCTCAACTCATTTGTTCCACTCTTGCTGTTGTGTTCCTTCAAGTTGTTTCTGACTTATGGTGACCCTAAGGTGAATCTTTCATTGGTTTTTCATGGCAAAATTTGTTCAGGGAAGTTTTGCCATAGCCCCTGAAGCTGAAAGAGTGTGATTTGTCTATGGTCACTCAGTGGGTTTCCATGGTTGAGCTAGGAATTGAACCCTGGTCTCCACAGTCCAGTCAAGAAACAATAAATTTATTATAAACAGTGGTGGATTAAAAGGCTTCAGATTTCTCAGTGTGTAGAAACATATAGATTCACATACGCATGTTACTGTTATTCAAACACACCAGAGTGTGTGTGTTTTATATGTCTTCAAGTTGTTTCCGACTTAGGATGACCCTAAGGAGAACCTATCAAGATGAGGTTTGCCACTGCTTTCTCCTGAGACTGACAGCATGTGCCTTGCCCAAGTTTACCCAGTGGGTTTCCATGGTTGAGCTGGGAATTGAACCCTGGTCAAAAGACAATGCATTATAAACAGTGGTGGATTAAAAGGATTCAGATTTTTCAATGTACAGAAACATATAGTTTCAGATAAGCACTTTCTTAAATGTTACTGTTATTCAAACACACCTCTGTGTGTGTGTGTGTGTGTTTCATGTGCCTTCAAATCATTTCTGATTTATGGTGACCCTAAGGAGAACCTATCAGAGGTTTTCTTGACAAGAGGAAGTCTGCCATTGCCTTCCCCTGAGGCTGAAAGAGTATGACTTGCCCAAGGTCATCCAGTGTGTTTCTATGGTTGGGCTGGGAATCGAACCCTGGTCTCCAGAGTTGTAGTCCAACGCTCAAACCACTACATCATGCTGGCTCTCTTTAGCCTTACCAGTCCATGAACACTCATCTATCTGAAAGGACCTGAACTTGTCACAGTGGAATGCCAAGTGGCGGAGGCAAAGCCAGTCACCTTTCAACAAACCCAACCAGCCACCTCAACCTTTTTAGAACATTATTATTGCAGCCTGACAGATAAGGAGAGGGCTGCCACCACCTTGTTGCTCACAGGAATCTTTCCTAAGAGTGAGAGGATAACATTGACATGTTGCCCTTGGAAACACAAGAGGCACCAGAAGATACGGGCACTTATCCACACAGCTGGTAGCGGCCGTAGTGGAAAGAATTTGCAGCTTTCTTCTAATCCATGCTGGAACAATCCTTCTCCATAATAAAAGGGATACCCACCATCAGCTCTGAACACCACAGGAAACCCCACACAGTCCAAACATATGAGCTTCAGAAGTTTCTCTCACCTCAGTTAGTGCCACATCCCTGTCTCTCTGCTGCCTGGAAAGAGATTTCATATCTGTCTCCCTTGCTTGTCCTTCCTTCTTTTCTCTCCAACAGTTCCAATGTATTAATGACCCTGCAAAAGAAAATGGGAAAAGGTCATGTATCTTCTGCAATTTGTGAAGGACAGAGGACGCATCTATTTATTTTTCCCTAAAATATTAAATCCCAGATAGGGATCACCATTCACAACTGTATTTACGTTTCCAATTCAGCAACTGTTATGCCATGCAGAAAGGCTGTCACTGTGAGATAAAGAAAACAAAAACCAGGGAGTTGTCCACACAATAAAACTCCCATGATTGTATTCAATGTCAACACTTGCAGTTTAGGGTATGTCACTCACATCCTTCCCATTGGTCATTTTCAGGCTACCGCATGTTTCTAGCAAAAGCTTCAGACTCTGACCGCCACACACTGCCCCCCTCTTTTGCTCATACACTCTTGAAACTCATTTATTCTACCCAGAGATAGCAATGTTCAGGAATCCTGAAGGTTTTTTTTCTTCTTCTTGCTGGTACTGACAGCGGCTACATCCACACAGCAGGAATAATCCAGGTTGACACCACTTTAACTTCCATGGCTAAATGCTAAGGAGTCTTGAGAACGGTAGTTTGTTGTGGCTAAATAAAGAAGGCTAAATGTCTCACAAAACTATACATCACAGGATGCCATGGCATTGAGCCATGACAGTTAAAGCAGTGTCAAACTGGATTATTTCTACACTGCGGATGCTACCAGATAAAGCACATACAGTGGGCCCTTGGTATCTGCTGGAATTTGGTTTCTGGACCCCCAGGGGATACCAACATCCATGAATGTTCAAATCCCATTAAATACAATGGCATAGTAAATATATAAAATGGCAAAATCAAGGTTTGCTTTTTTCGAATTTATATATTTTGAAAATGTTTTCAAGTCATGGATGCTTGAATCTGTGGATAAAAAAAATCAATGGATATGGATATGGATATGGAGGGCTGACTGTACATAATGGCTGTGCATCCAGCCTGCCTGCTGTAAATAAGCAGTGGATTTGCTTAATAACTGATGGATTCTCAAAAGCCCAAAGTTATTTCTACCAGACACCTGAAGTTCAGGCCTGCCACTATAACTCTCATCCATGCAAAATCACACTGCTGTAGAAAGACTCAGCTTGTTAGGTTTTCATTCTTTGCAACAAGCCATCAACAACCCACCAACAGGCTCTCAATCTCACTGCTGTCCCATTACTGCCTTTGTGCGATAAGTCCCTTCTGCTGCAGTTCCACTCCTCAAGCTATCACATATTATGAGTGGCCATGATTCTGCTTTCCTCTCCCTCCCTGCTTGCAGAGATCGCACTGAAGCTGGCTGCTGTGTGCACATTCACACAGGAACTGGCTTTGGGAGGTGGTTGGCAGCTAGGATCACTTGTTATCCTCCTTCGTCCCAAAAGGTAGCATTTAGCAGTGAAGAAAACAGATCATCACACAACCATGGATCACTAAAGTGATGGGGGAAAGTGTGATAAGAAATGATGCCTAACCAGAATGCTTCCATTCTTAAACTAGTGTGACTGTGGTGGTACAGCAAGCTGGTATGATAAGGTCCTTAGTGCAGTGATTCCCAAATTTTGGTATTCAGGTGTTTTGGACTTCAGTTTCCAGAAGCTCTAGCCAGCTTGCGAACAGTCAGGAATTCTGGGAGCTGAAGTCCAAAACATCTGGAGGACCAACATTTGGGAATCACTGCCTTAGTGTCACACTTGAAATTCAACAGGGAGTCCCCTGAGGTGCCACCACAGAGGACTCATAACTCACCCTTTTAAGCAGACACCTTCTTGGAAAGGGAACTAATAAGGGTATCTGGGACTACAGTTATGCTTTTCAAATGTTTCAACATTTCAAATGCTTTTATATACTCAAATGTTTTAAAATGTTTATTATACGTTTTTACTTTTTTGCTCTACATCCTAGAACTTAAGAGTTCTTCCCCACCTGACCCCTCCTAGGAGCTGTGATTAAAGAAATGTGAACAAATTTTGGTGTTGTGTAAAAGCAGGATATTTAATGAACATATAATGGCATAATTTGACAATAGTCTAATTTTTGTCAGCTCTTCTTCTGCATTAGATTTAATGAATGGGTAGCATAAAATGGCCCACAATGGCACTGTCTTTCAATTGCAGTGCTCTGGTCATGTCTGTAGCATCACAACTGTAAAGTTTCTCGGATCAGAAAGACTGTAGCTGAGGAACCAGGCCAACTATGACAAATAGCTACTGGACAACAAAAATAGTGTGTGGTGTGTATGTGTGTGTGAGAGAGACGATAATGCTTGGTAAAGTGAAATGCAGTAGGAAAAGAGAAAACAGAATTACAGATGGGTTGATTCAATCAAAGAAGCCATTGCCCAGAATTTGCAAGACCTAAACAGAGCTGTTAAGAACAGGGACCCTTGCAGATCTCCCATTTATAGCGTCACCAGAAATCAAAGATGACTTGACAGCAAAGAAGAAGAACAACAAATTATTAAGTGGTAGAATAAAAGAACAGTGCCATTATGGTGTAATGGTTTGGGCATTGGACAAAGTCACTGGGAGACCAAGGCTTGGGCATGGAAACCCACTAGGGCTGCATCCACACTGGAGAAATAATCCAGTTTGACACTACTTGACATTGTCAGAGCTCCATGTTATGGAATTCTGGGAATGGTAGTTGGTTGTGGCATCCATTCCAGTGGTGTCGAAATGGATTATTTCTCCAGTGCAGATGCGTCCTGGGTGATCTTGGGCAAGTCACACTCTTTCAGCCCGAGAGAAAGCAATGCAACCACCTCTGAAGAAACATGCCAAGAAAACCCCATGAGAGGTTTGCCTTAAAGCCGCCATAAGTTGGAAATGACTTGAAGGCACACAACAACAACAACAACAACAACATTAATTGACAACATTGATGGCATTAATTCATAGCATTAATGAGCTTCATTAATCAGTTCAATTGCTAGGCGTCAGACAACTTATGGAAGAATGTGTAAAGGGAAAGCAAAAATCCACTATGTGTGAAATGTAATATTTAGCGTGGAATTATATCTCTGTTCACAGTGGTAGGTCCAGGTTCAAAGACCAAAAATAGAAAGGAAGGAGGGGAAAAGGAAAGCTATTTTATTTTTACGGCAGGAGGTCACACAGAAAGCCAATGAAAGGAGAAAGTAGACTTGACTACACAAATAGCCAAGATATCATCCCTTTGTGCCTCAAGTAGTAACAATGAAAGGAAACCATCTTAATATCTGAAGAGAGAACTGATGCAGGAAACAAACCTGGCAACTGAAGAAAAGAACTGATGCAAGGAATCTGGAATCAACAAGAATCCATTAAAATGATAATGACAGCATCTCAATTTGCTAATACAGATTAAACCCAAGTTATCTAGAGAGAGTCTTTCCAAGCATATATTATTTGAGGCCTTGCAGAGTGGATTCTCCAAGACAGAGTAGGCAACAGTGCCCCAGAAGTAGGTATTATTCAAAATAAGGCAACTTTATAGGCTAGTTCACCCTTAGTTCTTTTGCATTAGAACTGCATTAGGACAAGTTGAACATGAGTCAACAGTGTGATGCAGCAGCTAAAAAGATAAATGTGATTCTAGGCTACATCAATAGAAGTATAGTGTCCAGATCAAAGGAAGTAATAGTGCCACTCTATTCTGCTTTGGTCAGGCCTCACCTGGAATAATCTTGCGTCCATTTCTGGGCACCAGAGTTCAAAAAGGATGTTGAGAAGCTGGGGCGTGTCCAGAGGAGGGCAACTAAAATGGTGAAAAGTTTGGAAACCATAAAGTCCTATGAGAACCAGCTTAGGGAGCTGGGTATGTTTAGCCCAAAGAAGAGATGGTTAAGAGGTGATATGATAGCCCTGTTTAAATATCAAATGTGTGTCATGTTGAAGATGAAGCAAGCTTGTTTTCTGCTGCTCCATAGACTAGGACACGGAGCAAGTATTCAAGCTACGAGAAAAGAGTTTCCACCTCAACATTAGGAAGATCTTCCTGACAGTAAGAGCTGTTCAATAGTGGAAGACGCTCCCTTGGAGAGTGGTGGATTCTCCTTCTTTGGAGGTTTTTAAACAAAGGCTGGGCAGTCATCCATCAGGGTGTTTTGATTGTGTATTCCTGCATGGCCGAAGGGGGTTGGAATTGATGGGCCTTGGGGTCTCTTTCAGATTTATGATCCTATGATGATTCTATACTGATTCTATATTGACCTCAGGTATGGTGTAAGGTTGACATCAAAGTCAATTTTCAGTCTGATCAGCTTCCGTACATCATCATCATCATCATCATCATATTTATTTGTATCCCGCCCCTCTGCAGAGCAATCGGGGCAGCTTACAACATTAAAATTTCCATAAAGATACATGGAATGGGGTTGAAGAAAGGAACATTTTCCCTGAGGCAGCAAAACGAAATGAGCCTGTAAAATTCTGTGCCACACAGAAATACAACAGCTGGAGCAGGGAGAAGAGATAGAAAACAGGGGTTGAAGGAGCAATTCCTATAGAAACAAGGTGAGCAGCAAAAAAGGGGCCAAAAAAGGGGAACATAACTTTCATAACTTTTTTTGTTTTGCATTTCTCATAGTTAACGTTCTGTGCCTGGAATGCTGCTGGGTCCTCCCAACAAGAGCAGACTCATTGAATGGTGAAAGAACACATAGGTAAATGCAGTGGATTCAATGACTCCAATACACTCAGGACTAACAACAGGACTAATGTATACGTACGTATATTAGGTAGGGTATCTATGTGAAATACAGTGGGGCCCTTGGTATCCACTGGGGTTTGGTTCCAGGACCCCCTGTGGATACCCAAATCCATGGATGCTCAACTCTTATCAAATACAATGGCATAGCAAAATGGGGTCCTTATATAAAATGGCAAAATCAATTTATATATTTAAATTTCTATATTTAAAAAATACTTTCAAGCCATGGACACCTGAATCTGTGGATAAAAAACAAATAAATCTGTGGCTAAGGAGGGCTCACTGTACTGCTTTTTGGCATATCCAGCCCAGCCAGCAAATAAGGTGAGAATGGTTGTCCCAAGTAATGTCATGACTATAGGAATCAAAGGAAGGGTTGAGCTTGCTAGACCAAACAAAAGCACTTAAAGATTGCTCAGCTTCATAATTTCTCATTGACGGGGTAATCCATTTCTTAGAACGCACAAAAGAAACCAAGCTCAAAAGGATAGTACTCCATTTGACAATGTTGCTTTATAGCATGAGAACAATGCCAAGGTCATTTATCAATTATATACTGCTAATTAATTACTTTGGTTTAAATATTGATCAGAAGGGGGACTGGAGTCAAGAAATCAGAAGAAGACTAGGAATGGGAAGGGCAGCTATGAAAGAACTAGAAAAGATCCTAAAATGGAAATATATACAACTGAGCACAAAAGTTAGAATCGGATGCAAGTGAAGAAACTGGGTAAGAAACTGGGACAAGAAACTGGGTAAGAAAAAAATCAACTCCTTTGAGATGTGTTCAGCAATGTGTTCAGCAGGATGTCTTCACATACTTTGAGATGTGATCTCCAGAAAGTGCTGAGGATTCTGTGGATGGCCAAAAACACAAACCAATGAGTCCTAGAACAGATCAAGCCAGAAATCTCCCTGGAAGCCAAGATGATAAAGTTGCGGCTGTCGTACTTTGGCCACATCATGAGAAGGTACGGCTCATGAGAAAAGACAATAATGCTAGGAAAGGTGGAAAACAGCAAAAAGAGAGGAATGGACTCTATAAAAGAGGTCATGGGTATGAATTTACAAGACCTAAGCAGAGCAGCAGATGACAGGGAGTCATAAAGATATCTCATCCACAGAGTTGCTATGAGTTGAGATCAGTTCAAAAGCAGTTAAAACAATAACAACAAATTAATTATTCAAATAATTTCCGGCGTATAAGACGACTTTTTAACCCTGGAAAAGGGTCTCAAAAGTTGGGGGTCGTCTTATACACTGGGTAGAGGAGGAGGAGGACAATGACGACGAAGGGAGAAGGAGAAGGGAGCCAGTTCTACAGTACTGATGCAGCCTGAATCTGCACTGCAGAAATAATGCAGTTTGACACCGCTTTAACTGCCATGGCTCCAGCCTATGGGCTCCTAGGATCTGCAGTTTGCTTTGTACTAGAGCTCTCTGACAGAAAAGGCTAAATATCTCACAAAACTGCAAATCCCAGAATTCCATAGCCTTGAGCCAGGGCAGTTAAAGCGGTGTCAAACTGCTTTAATAAATTTCTGTAATGCAGACGCAGTCAAAGTTGATGTGTTGCTTGGGCATGACTTATTTAACAAATAATTCTGCACAATGAGAGAGAAAGAGAGTGTACCCTTGAAGATTTATCTAAAGAATAACCAAGTTCCTTAACTTGGAGGTTATATGTGTATGTTGTATGCCTTCAAATTGTTCCTGACTTATGGTGATCGTGGGGTTTTCTTGGCAAGATTCTCTCAGAGGAGGTTTGCCATTGCCTTCCCTTGAGGCTGAGAGTGTGTGACTTGTCCAAGTTCATCCAGTGGGTTTCATGGCAGAGTGGGGAATCAAACTCAGGTCTCCAGAGTGGTAGTCCAACACTCAAACCACTACACCAGAGGTAGGCAACCTTTTTGAGCCGGGGGCCGGGTTGCTGTCCCTCAGACAATTGGGGGGGCCAAAGCACCAAAAATAAATAAATAAAATAAAGTAAAAATAAAAATAAATTAAAATGCATGCACACTCCAGAAAAGCCATGGCAAAACCCCTGTGGAGATTTTGCCAAGAAAACCCCCAAAACAAGTAATAACAACAATAATCAATATCATCATGGCGGGCGGCGGCGGCAGCAGGACTGGCCTGGGGCCAATCCAAAGACCTCGGGGGGCCGCATCCGGCCCCCGGGCCTTAGGTTGCCTACCCCTGCACTACATCATGCTGGCTTGTATTCCCATGTACCACCTATGAAACAATTGCAGACTTTTTTGTTGTTCTTGTGTGTCTTCAAGTCCTTTCCAACTTATGGCGACCCTAAGGCAACCTTATCATTGGGTTTTCTTGGCATATTTCTTCAAATGGGGTTGCCATTACCCTCCTCTGAGGCTGAGAGTGTGTGACATGCCCAGGGCCATTTCCTTGGCTACAGATTGTACATACCCCAGAATGCATGGCAGTCCTTCCCCCCAACACTTTGTCATTTCCCCCCAACCATCTCATAGCTGGGAGATGGAAATAATTTTTAAAGCAGCATTTAAATCTGGACTATTTTTTAAGAAGTAAGGTTCAAAACACGCTGCAAAAACAAATGCTAGGGAACATGGGAACTGAAGTTTGTTGTGTTTATAAGTGACAGTTTTCCTGCTAAGTACCTACACATCATAAGCATTTGAATTAAAATTACCATATTGAAATCAAATCTGATTTTTTAAAAAAAATTATTTGGTGTGCATTGGAAGAGCATTGGAAGAGTATATCCCAAACTTTTAACTGGGAAAGTTGGGGGTCGTCTTATATGTCCAGTCGTCTTCTGCGCCAGAAAATAAGGTACCTCTACTGGACTAAAATGTGCTTGGCAACAGAATCTGGGTATTTTTATTTCTGAAATAGAGTGGGCTTTTAAATTTGATGAATAGTGCCCAAGAAATTAATTCTTGCAAAAAATAGAAACTTCCCTCAAAAGTCCATATAGGTGGTTTCTTATATTAGTGAGGATTGCTCATATCACATCCGGCGACTCAATTTTTTTTCTGGAGAAGTTGTGGAAATTTAGACGCATACTTGCACATGTGGTGCGGGTGTACCCAAATGTGTGACTTTTGGAGAGAAATATGATCTGAAATATTTGCAACTACTAGCCAAACAATTAACTTGCAAGCAGCTCCTTCACTTTTTAAACATTTTTCAAGGACAAAATGTAGAATTGCCCAACAAAGATCTTAGCATTTTCTTATTACTTGCAACCAGACAAAGAAACTGGAAAGTAGTCACCTTAAAGGATAGTTAGTATCATTGGGTTTGGGACCTAGCATTTCCAAAGAAACAAACACATAAGTTTCAACTACAACAGACATGCAGACTCTGACTTGTTTTAAGCAATTTGTTTTCTTTTTATTTATTATGCAATCCATGAATCAGATTATCTTTATTTGCCTTCCCACTTCATATAGAGACATCTGGAGAGAAGTATTTGTATAACAATGAACTCAAACCCTCTCTTACAGAAAAGACAGAATAACAATGTCGTGATTTTTTAAATGGTGAACTACCGCAGCTTCCATTGGGAAATTGCTTTTGTATGGTATTTCTAACTTTTTAATTCAAGTTTAGAAAGTGCTCATCTTCCTTGGCGAATTGACTCACATCAGTGTTGTAGAACGAAAGCCACACTTTTGCAATGGTGTACTACCCCAGTTTCCGTTCGTAAATTGCTTTTCAAGTTTAGAAACTGTTCATCTTCCTTGGCATGTTGATCTACGTCAGTGTTGTAGAATAAAAGCCACACTCACAACCTCTGCTCTCTGCAAAAGTTGATATGCATTTACTCTACCTGAGATTTTCCAGGCAGATAGGAGGTTGTATAATGCACACGTACGCATATTAGTTTATGGTAAGTGACCCATTGGGAATGGGGAGGTAACTGATGATGTGCTTGGAGTTCGATTCCTAGTTCGGCCATGAAACCCACTGGGTGACCTTGGGCAAATCACATTATTTCAGCCTCAGAGGATGGCACTGGCAAACCCCCTCTAAACAAATCTTGCCACGAAAACCCCATGATAGGGCCTTAGGGTTGCCATAAGTTGGAAACGACTTAAAGGTACACAACACATGCAGTTGTTCAGAGAGCCAGCTGGCCTAGTGGTTTGAGTGTTGGACTATGACTCTGAAGACCAGGGTTCGAATCCCTGCTAAGTCATATAAGCTTATTGCACCAGTACAAGTCCCTTTAACGTAAGGATATGGGAACGGGTGTTACTACATTAGACTATTGATAACGGGATAGTAACGTTATGAGAACACATATTATTGCACTGCATTTACTGTTGTACCGGTACCGGCACTAAAGCAGTTCCTCAGCCATCCCTCATTGGTGCATGCTCACTGTTGTGAAAACTCCTATGTCTGCATTGGAAAGCATGCTACTGAGAGGTTTAGGCAGCGAGCATTCATTGTTTTTTCTTGTAAACCCAACACAATTCAATCTACAAAAATAAAAAATAAAAAATTTAAATTGCCTGTGGCACCTTCCTTGCACCAACACCGGAAGAGTTGAGTTGAGTTTGTGGACGTTCTAGGATGGGAGGGGAGGAGGTTGTCCTAGTCAATCAGAACACGAGGAAAGATTGAGACCACTAGGATTATCGCACACACATCATCTGGAACGGTCTGAAAGCATTCTTGCTAGCTGAGGATGCATTTTTACAGTTCTTCTCCTGGAACAGGATAGGGACTGTCAGAGCACAGAATGGGAACTCAATGAGGATCATACCGTGCGATAAAATACGTTCCGTTCCATTCTCATCACGTACTCATTACGTTACGAGAACACAGTGCAATAAGCTTAATAGAATCATAGAATCATAGAGTTGGAAGAGACCCCAAGGGCCATCCAGTCCAACCCCCTGCCAAGCAGGAACTCACAATCAAAACACTCCTAAGAGATGGCCATCCAGCCTCTGTTTAAAGACCTCTAAAGAAGGAGACTCCACCACACTCACCAGTTATGAAACCCACTGGGGGACCTTGGGCAAGTCACACTATCTCAACCTCAGGGGAAGGCATTGGGGAACCTCCTCTTGCCAAGAAAATTTGCCTTAGGATCATCATAAGCTGGAAATGACTTGAAGGCACATAAAACACATACACAGAGAGAGGGGTAGTTGTTCTTTGAATAACAGTAACATTTAAGAAAGTGCTTACCTGAAACTATATGTTTTTGTACATTGAGAAATCTGAAGCCTTTTAATCCACCACTCTTTTTAATAAATTTATTGTTTCTTGACTGGCT
This sequence comes from Phrynosoma blainvillii, assembly GCA_026167975.1. Taxonomy (NCBI): domain Eukaryota; kingdom Metazoa; phylum Chordata; class Lepidosauria; order Squamata; family Phrynosomatidae; genus Phrynosoma; species Phrynosoma blainvillii. Next base: position 165,174,738 of record JANUYF010000002.1, on the reverse strand, counting down.
AAGCTAGTGGTGGCATTGGTTTTCAGTTGTATTTATGGGGGCAGCAACACCATGTGAGTGCACAAACCCAGTCCATAGCTGTATGCGTCTAAAACCGGGGAAGGTATTAGAAGGAGCGGAGGTAGTCCTGAGGCTACATCCTGAGCACTTTATAGCTGAAGAGAAGAAGAAGGAGTTCCAGAGAAACCGTAGTGTACTGACAAGGGCAAGTAGCAAAAGCAAAGGAAAAAGGTAAAGAAATTGGCAGCATGAGCTTTCATAACCTTAAGTCTATTTCCTCAGTTGCATTTAGAAGTATACTTAAGTCTACAAATCCTCTTGCTGCCGACTTCTTTCTTTCAGTTAATCTCAAAGGTGCTACAAGATCTCTCTATATACTGTTTCCACAGAGTAAGGGATCATTCCCAATTAAATTTAAACCAGTTTGTGATTCGCCTTCGCTCCGTGTCGGTGAATCGATTCCAAAAGATCCATCGTTCCCACTATGAAAGTGGATCTTTCCATTATTCCCTTGTAATCACTTCTTTTTTGGCACAAATGTTGTTCCCACTAGCTTGCTGCTTCAAAATGCATGTCAATTGTCTATACGTCATCGGTGACGCAAGCGCAACACGGTGAGGACGGGGCCGTTCCAGGCACCGAGGGGTGCGACTTTAGCAACTGAGCCTTCCTCTGCTCCTCAGCAACCCAGGATGCTCAAACACACCATTTCCCCTTTGAATAGCCTGGCTTGGGAACTAAAATTTATAGGATATGCGATCCGTTGGTTTTGCAACTATTTGCCTCACTGAGCTGCAGTCCACCCATAATTGCAAGTAGTTGCAAATACAATGGATCATATATTCTGTCAATTTTATATATATAGTGCCCATAGGTCACACAAGCACAAAGGCAGCGCTGAGGGGGGGAAATGGCGGATCTCCCAAAAAATGAGTCAGGATGGTAAAAACCCCTCTGCCATTAGTCCATCCCCTTCAGCATGATCCAATTCAGATCCATCATTCCCAATTGTTAAACACGCTTCGGAATCAAAAGAACTGCCCAAAAAACTAGTGTCAGGAAACAGCGGGGGTTTCTTTTGCATTTTCATCACTTCATCGCTATTGCAACCGAGCTCAATAGGATCGGAACCGGTTTCAAATGGGAACGACGGTCATATAACCCAATCAGCAATTTGCTTTAAATCATAGAAGCCTAACACAATTATATCTTTAAAAAGGTAAAGACACATATAAATCTATTGCTGGCCTGACAGGTAATGGCCAGGGATGGAGGTCAGAAAGGAAGGGTGCTTGCCTGCATGGTACCATTCTGGACCACCTCACCAATGGCTCCCCCATTTTGTGCAGCAGGACAGAGCTTGGAAAAGTTACTTTTAGAATTACAATTCCCCCATTTTTTCCCACCAGTACAGCCACTGGGCATGCAGGCTGAGAGATCCTAGGAGTTATAGTCCATAAACAGTAACTTTTCTAAGCTCTGCTAGTGATTCTGTTATGTAGTTGTGTGCCTTCAAAGTTGTTTCTGACTTTTTTTTTAAAGAAAAGTTTATTAAATTGCAATAGAAAAAACATACCACACAATAACACACATAACAATAAAAACAAACAAACAAACAGAGGTCCATAGAGCACAATACAAATGCTCTACATCACTAATACAGAAGTTGAAAAAGGAAAAAAGTAACAAAAATATCCTAAAAACCTAAAAGAGAAGAAAAGTAAATTAATTAAACAATTATCAAGTATATTAAACATATAACAAAACTTGAATGTTACTAAAACTTCCTAAGATTTATTTTCCTTATCTTGTTGTTACAAATACGATTTAAGGGGGAATTTCTTCTTACATATAATCCCATCTAAACTTTCTATGCCTTCAATCAGTTCACTCCTTATCTCTTCCCTCCTAAACTTTCTCTTACTTCTCTCCTTCTCTCCTTCTCAATCTTAATCACTACCCTTCTCTAACTAGGTTACCTTCTATTTACTTCATCCTGGTATTCTACCTACCACTTCCAATCACTTTCTCAAACCTTCAACACTTTCATTTTCTCCCTCATACTTACATTCCTCATTCCACCATTCTAATAAATTCACACTTTCTTTCATTCCCCACTCAAAGTAGAACTTCCTATCTTTCTACCACAGCAATGTTATTGGGTGTAAATAGGTCACCTTATCTCCAAAAAAAGACCATCATTTTGAGTTTTAATTATACTCCTTTTCGTTTTTAAATAAAAAAGAAAGGAATAAGAAAGAAACAAGAAATATTAACTATAAAGAAATCTCCTTAATATTTGCTGCTAGTGAATGGTGCGTCCTAAGTGAACACATAATTAACTGTTATAGTTTCAATTCTACCCTTTATAAATGTATTGTCACATTTTTCCCTTAGATTTATTTTATATAGCTTTACTTTTAAATTAGCCTCTTGAGTTTTAATACATTCGAACGTGAAGCTTTACAACACTTGTGTCTCAGATCTGTTAGTTTTACTTGATCTCCCATCAAAAGCAAAATAAATATAACTTATTTTCCAGTTATAGAAAATTAATTTTTTTTTGACATTGTTTACTATTACCCAATATGTTTCACAAAGTTTCCACATCCATCTTTCCTCTTGGTTCAATAAGAGAGTGTTGCTGATTTTCCCCATTGTCTCTCTATGAAAGACTGAAGCCCATTGACATAGATCATTTTCTATATTTTTACCTCTAAGGTATTCCGTCAAAATATCCATTTCAATGGCCTCATAGAATTTAATAACCCACTCATTCATATTGGGAACCGTATTTTTTTCCAATGTTGGAACAAAACTATTCTTGCAGTCGTTATTAAATAAAATAAAATTCTACCCATTTCTTTATCCAATTCTTTATCCCATATGTTTAGCAAATAAGTTTCAGGGCAACATTGAATATTTTTCCCGAGAATCGTATTAACTATTCCATTTACAATAACTTTTAACTATTTTACAAGACCACATACAGTGATAAATTGTTCCTGGTTCTCTACCACATTTCCAACAAAGGTTACTACATTTGTACATTTTAGCTATTTTATCAGGTGACAGATACCATCTAAAGAAAACCTTATAAAAGTTTTCCCTTAGATTTTGAGAAGCAGTATGTTTCAAGGCCTTGGTCCACGCAAACTCCCACTGTTCAAATTTGATTGGATACCCAAAATTTTTGGCCCATTGTATCATGTTTTCTTTTACCATTTCATCCTCCATATCCCATTTAAGTAGAAGTTTGTAAAATTTACCAATCCATTTTTTATTATCCAACCAAATTTTATCTGTTTCGTTATAGTTTAGGTTTATCCCTTTTGTTTTTATATCCAATTTAAACCGTGCAGTTTTAAACCAATCTAAGTTAAAGCCTTTTTCGGTTAATTCAGCACAAGATTTCATAAAGTTGTTTCTGACTTTTGGCAACCCTAAGGGTAACCTATCCTGGGGTTTTCTTGGCAAATTTCTTCAGAGGAGATTTGCCATTGCCTTCCTCTGAGTCTGAGAGAGTGCAGCTTGCACAAGATCACTCGATGGGTTTCATGGTGGAGCTGGGATTCGAACTCTGGTCCCCAGAGTTGTAGTCCAATACTCAAAACACTACACCTCTGACTCTGTCCAGGCTCACATTTAAAAAGGACCTTCTTGAGAGCCATTTCGTGAAGATCTAAGTATCATGAAAAGGATTCAGACAGAGAAAGTAGGTTTTCTTCATTCATTCAGAATGGAGGTCTGGTGGTCTGGAGGCATCCTCAATTTATTTCTCCCAATTTGTCAATTCACGCTGAAAACTGAGCTGTCAATTGTAGTTGGACTAAATATTTTCCCACTATTTTCCCCAACACAAAACTTTTCTGTATGCACTGTTGGTTGGTGTGTCGTGTTTGTAGTTATTTCCTACCTTAATGATGCATATCTGATTAACTAATCTTTCTGGAATACTATTGTTTTTTTATTTAAAAAAATATAAGATTAATGAGACCATCAGAAGATTTATAGCAGATACCAAGTTTATTTATATTAATTCATGGTAATTCATCATTCTGGTACTATTTAAATCCAGCCTTACATATCTAACTGACATTTAATTTATTACTGTTCATGCTACACTCCTGCCACGGACAATTGTTTTGCTATAAAAAGGAAAATGCATCCATTGATAGCTTACAGCCGGCATTACTGGCCCTATGGAAAAACACAAACAAGCAACCTAGTGTCTGGAGTTGCAGGGCAAAGAGGTGACTTCCCCACCCTAAAACAGGGTAGGGCTGATATCTTTGAAGAACTCAAAGAATGATAACATTTCAAAAGTCAAAAGTATGCAGTGGCAGTGCGTAACCATGGGCTGGGCTGGCATAAGCCATTTTGCTCTTTATGGCGGAGAAGCCAGTGTTGACATCCCCTCCAGCTCAGTCACGGTGCACAAGCCTCAAGTTTGCCAAGTTATTTTGGCAGGAGAGGCAGGAAATCCCACATGCACCTCTTCCTCTCCCTGGTAGTAATAAAGAAATTACATAGAATCCTAGAGTTGGAAGAGACCCCAAGGGCCATCCAGTCCAACCCGCACCTGCCATGCAGGAACTCACAATCAAAGCACTCCTGACAGATGGCCATCCAGCCTCTGTGTAAAAACCTCCAAAGAAGGAGACTCCACCATCCTCTGAGAGAGTCTATTCTGTTGTACAGTTCTCAGTGTCAAGAAGTTCCTCCTAATGTTTAGGTGGAATCTCTTTTCCTGTAGCTTGCGTCCATTGTTCTGAACCCTGTTCTGTGGAGCAGCAGAAAACAAGCTTGCTCCCTCCTCAATATGACACCCCTTCAAATATTTAAACATGGCTATCATATCACCTCTTAACCGTTTCTTCTCCAGGCTAAACATACCCAGCTCCCTAAGTCGTTCCTCATACAGCTTTATGGTATCCTGACCCTTTACCATTTTGGTCACCCTCCTCTGGACACGCTCCAGCTTCTCAACATCCTTTTTGGTGCCAGGAACTGGAGACAGTATTCCAGGTGAGGCCTGACCAAAGCAGAATAGAATGGCACTACTACATCTATCTAGACCAGGGGTAGGCAACCTTTTTGAGCCGGGGGCCAGGTTGCTGCCCTTAGACTATTGGAGGGCCGAAGCACCATAAATAAATAAATAAATAAAATTTAAAATTACAAATTAAAAAAAATATATTATTTTTTTAAAAATATTCATGCACACTCTCTCAGCTCCAGGAAAGCCATGGCAAAACCCCTGTGGAGATTTTGCCAAGAAAACTCTAAGAACAAGTAATAACAACAATAATCAATATCATTATGGCGGGCGGCGGCGGCGGCGGCGGCGGTAGAACCGGCCTGGGGCCGGTCCAAAGGCCTCAGAGGGCCGCATCCGGCCCCCGGGCCTTAGGTTGCCTACCCCTGATCTAGACACTGTACTCCTATTGGTGCAGACTAGAATCTCATTGGCCTTTTTAGCTGCCGCATCACACTGTTGACTCATGTTCAACTTGTGGTCTACTAAGAGTCCTAGATCCCTTTCACATGTACTGTTGTTAAGCCAGGTGCCCCATCGTATATCTATGCATTTCATTTTTTTTCTGCCTAAATGCAGTACCTTACATTTCTCTGTGTTGAAATTCATTTTGTTAGTTTTGGTCCATCTTTCTAATCTATTGAGGTTATTTTGAATTATGATCCTCTTCTCTGGGGTATTAGCTACTCAGCAACAAACTGCACAGCAAATCATCTGCTGCTCTTTCAAGATGCCCCAAGTCTACTGACTCCCTCTGCTAACAGCCACCCTTGCCAAGGGCCCAGGAGGGGGCTGTGATCTTGGGGTTAATGCTTGACTGCCAAAGGCATTCCTTTTCTCCTCAGCATTAGGAGGAACTTACTGACAGTAAGAGCTGTTCGACAGAGGAGCACAATCCCTCAGAGAGTGGTGGAGTCTCTTTCTTGGAGGTCTTTAAACAGAGGTTGAATGGCCATCTGTCGGGGATGCTTTGATTGAGAATTCCTGCATGGCAGAATGGGGTTGGACTGGATGGCCCTTGGGGTCTCTTCCAATGCTATGATTCTGTGATTCTATGATTTTCTACTCTAAAAAGAAATGGCTAATTCAGTTAATTCAGTTAAAGATGGACAGGATTGGGAGGTTGTGCTCTTGCTTTTTAAATGGTTAAACTAAGATCAGGTGCCATTCAGAGCACTGCAGGACTTTATCTTCCACTTTTGCAGCTGAAATTAATATCACTGGACACAGGAGGCAATGCTTAAGCAACTACAGTAAGTCCGGGTGCCACATTTGCTATAGGGACTAGACACAGTGGTCCCCAAACTTTGGTCCTCCAGATATTTTGGACTTCAACTCCCAGAAGCCCTGTGAAGCTTAGCCAACTGTCAGGAATTGTGGGAGCTGAAGTCCATAACATTGAGAGGACCAAAGTTGGGAATCACTGGAGAGGATCACTTCCTGAGCAAAGTGGTGTCAATTTCAACTTGGGAAGCAAAACACAGAGTCAAAAGCTGCACAGGATGCTTGCTTAACAGAACATAAGTCCCATATGGCCACCTCTAAGAAGACACCATACTACTAGCGGAAAGCATCATAGACTTGGAGCTTTATTTTCATTCAGGGTGGGAGGATGTAGGCTATTATCTGCCACTGTCTGCATTATAAACCATCCTGGGCATAAAATGCTGTTTGAAAACACTGAAATTCTGGACCGTGCCAACAACTATCAGGTCAGAATGCACAGGGAAGCCATCGAAATCCACAAACACTTGGATAACTTCAACAGGAAAGAAGAAACCCTTAAAGTAAACAAGGGGGGGATGCAGACCAGGGCGTTTGGAGCGCCCTGGTCCGGAGCGCCGCGGGGCTATGGCAGCCACACCGCGGCGCTCCTGGAGCGACCCTGAAAGGAGCGCCAAATTGGCGCTCCTTTCATAAGTCAGAAAAAGTGCGCCCTAAAAGCAGCGGGCGCACTTTCTCTGACTTATCCTCCGCAGCGCGTCCGGTCGCTGCGGAGGGAGGTCGCTCTGAACGCACCAGCCGTCCGGTGGCCCGGAAGCGCTCAGGGCGACCTCAGGAAGAGGAAGGAGCGCCGCGCGTGCGGTGGCTCCTCCTCTTCCGGGCCTCCAAGACGACTGTTTTAGTCGTCTGCTTAGGCCCAAGGTTTGGCTACCAGTCCTACAAAATAAGAAAATCAGCACTCAGCAAATGCAAATGGGAAACCAACCAAGGTCAGGGGCTTTCCCAGCAGACAATAGCAGACAATCTCCCTGATTGCATATCCTCCCATCCTGAAGCCATGCTATTAACAACAGAACAAAACCTATTCAACACAGAACAACACACAGTTCACCTGGGAACCACTCCTCCCTACCCAGGGTCTCACAGTATATATAGACCCACTTTCTTCCATTCCAGTATTCTCTGAAGATGCCAGCCACAGATGCTGGCAAAACGTCAGAAAGAAACTTCTAGAACATGGCCACACAGCCCAAAAAACCCACAAAAAACAATGTAAGAGTATTCAGAAACCACATTGCAAGCTCTGGCAAAAACCCTACAGGTTATTTCCCTCTTATCACTGGTCCATATATCATGAGTTCTTAGTATGGTCAAATGTAGCTGTTTCTGTGAGAGCTAGCATGGTGTAGTGATTTGGCTGTTGGACGACGGCTTTGGAGAACAGGATTTGATTCCCACCTTGGCCAGGAAACCCACTGGGTGACACTCTCTCAGTGTGTCCCAGGGACACTCACAAGTCACATACTCTCAGCCTCAGAGGAAGGCAGTGAGAAACCTCCTCTGATCAACTCTTGCCAAGAAAACCCCATGATAGCCTTAGGGTTGCCATAAGAAGGAAATAACTTGAAGGCACACTACAACTACCACAAGCTGTTTCTGTAGCTTCACCCACACAGTAGTCCCTTGAAACATGAAGCACTCTAAGAATGTGATGTTCTCAGGTTGATAGCTCCATCCACACCCAACATTTTTTCTGTTCATCTTCACACCTGCGCTAGACTCTCTTATGGCAGACGCTCAACAACTCATACTGACCCATGTGTCTCTTCAACTGTGGCGGAGACAACAGCCACCCCAACCCAGTCCAGTCCGGTCCAGTCCAGCCCAATCCCTAGGGACAAAAGGAGAAGGGACTGGATGGTGGGAAAGAGAGCTTCCAGATGTGCTGGACTACAACTCCAATTAGCTCCAGAATGGGTACCCAAAGGGTTCCAGACTTTGAATTGCAGGCAACATTTGGGTAACCTTCTCTACCTTCTCCCACCCAGCTCTCTTGCTGCTTCATCCCTAGTTCCTTAAGTGGAGGGACTTCTTGGCCAAGTCTTCACATCCAAGGCCCAGGAGGGTCATCTGCTTCAAATGCAGCAATTCAGGGCTATTCTTAGCCTCTGAAACTGAGGGTGGAAAGAAGCCAGAGCTTTGCAGTACAAAGGTCTGCTTGTAGGAGGAGGAGAAAGAGATGAAAAATAGCCTCCAAAGCTTGGAGTTTAGAGAGGGATGGGAGAACTCCGGCCTGGGATGAGAGAGTGGGAGGAGTGGAAGAGCTTCTGGAAGAAAAACAGAAGAAAGAGAAAGGAAGGAGGGAGCGCACAAAGACAAAAACAAGTCCTCGGCAGGCGTAAGAGGGATCTGGAGGAGCCACACCCCAGAGACAACCCGAATTCCAGCAAAGGATCCTATTCCTCCAAGTTCCTTCCTCCCAAACCTTCCCTGGAGATAGGGCTTGCCCACAAGCCTGGAAAGGAGGCATGCCAAGCAAGGGTCACAGGGGCTCAAGGCCACAAGGGACCCATGAAAGTAGAGCCTTTGGGCTTGCTAGCGTCCACTCTTTGCTCCAGAAGAAAGCCGGCTACTCCAAAAACGGGACCACACAAAGTTGCCATGTGGTTAGTTTTAAACCGCACCCGGCTTCTTTGGTATTTGGATGGAGGAATCATGCCTTACAAGGTTGTTTTTAAAGTTCCGCTCACTCTTACGCTCTTCCAAAGTTTTATTTTTGACTCTGCTTGGAAAAATGTCATCTACACAAACAAGCAGATTGCTTTTGCTCTGGAAACTGTGTCGGTCCTTTTGTGGCAATCACGGGATACAGTTGTTGAATGGAGATCTCCAGCCCAATGTGAACTAATGTGTGATCATGTCCAACAGGTAAAATGCAAAGTACCTACCGGCAGGACAATTTGAAATAAAAATGCAAAAGCTAATACCAACCTGGTAAAATATATCCATAAAACCATTCATCAGAACCTACTCTTAAGATTCAAAAATTATTGTGTAAGTCTTGCACTGTCGTGTAAAGCAACACCATGACAGAAGTGTACAACTGCATTTCATTCCTCTGACATAACTTCAAACCCACCTTTATTTGCTAAATGTTTATCCTGCTTTAAATTGTTGTTGTGGTTGCATGCCTTCAAATCGTTTCTATAATAATAATAATAATAAAATTTATTTATACCCCGCCCAATGGAAACCCAATCAGGGCGGCTTACAAGTTAAAACAAACCAGATAAACACATAGTGGAGAACCCCCCCCCCCTTAAAACAATATTAAATCAAGCAGATTTAAAACCAACATTGATTAAAACTATAAAATTATAAAAACCTACACAGAAAAAAAACTAATGCTCAACTAAATGATCCCCTCCATCTACCGATGGGCCACGTAGGGCATCATTAGCGGCGGTTTTTGTGCCCGGGATGGGGGAGGGTAACTAGTCCGGGAAGGCCTGCCGGAAGAGATCCGTCTTAATAGCCTTTTTAAAGCTATCCAAGGATGTTAATAGACGGATCTCGTCCGGCAGGCCGTTCCAGAGGCTAGGGGCGACAACTGAAAAGGCCCTCCGGGAGGTAGCCGCCAACCTCGATTTCTGAGGCTGCAGCAAATTCCTCCCGGAGGATCGAAGAGCACGGGGAGGATTATATGGGAGTGGGCGGTCCCTGATATAGCTTGGACCCAAGCCATTTAGGGCTTTAAAGGTAATAACCAACACCTTATACTGGGTCCGGAAACTAATAGGCAGCCAGTGGAGGGACCTCAAAACCGGAGTAATGTGGTCCCTCCGAGATGTTCCCGTAACAAGCCTGGCCGCCATATTCTGAACTAATTGTACTTTCCGAACCAAGCACAAGGGTAGCCCCATGTAGAGTGCATTACAGAAGTCGAGGCGTGAGGTTACCAACGCGTGCACCACAGTCTCAAGGTCCTTTACTTCCAGAAACGGGCGCAGCTGGCGTATCAGCCGAAGCTGATAACAGGCGCTCCTGACCGTCGCATTTACCTGATTTGTCATCAGGAGCGACGAGTCAAGGAACACCCCCAAGCTGCGAACACAGTCGCTGGAGGAGAGCGTGACCCCATCCAGGACTGGAGGTTGCAACCCAATTCCTGGTTTCGGGGCCGATACCGTGAGCACCTCCGTCTTGTCTGGATTCAGCTTCAATCTGTTTTTCCTCATCCAGCCCATTACCGCCCCAAGACATTCATTGAGAGGAGAGGTGCCATTGGAATTCAAGGCCGACGAACGAGATATGGAGAAATAGATTTGGGTGTCATCAGCGTACTGATAACACCCAGCACCATAACTCCGTATTATCTCACCCAGCGGCTTCATATTGATGTTAAATAACATTGGGGACAAAATAGCCCCCTGAGGGACCCCACAAGTGAGGTCTCTCTTACCGGAGCTACAGTCCCCAATCAGCACCCTCTGGGACCGACCCGAGAGGAAGGACCGGAACCACTGCAAAGCAGTGCCCCCGATGCCTAACCCCTTCAGGCAGTCCAAGAGGATGCCGTGGTCTATTGTGTCAAAAGCCGCTGAGAGGTCTAAGAGCACCAACAGGGTCACGCTACCCCTGTCGATGCCCAGACGCAGATCGTCGGTCAAGGCAACCATGGCAGTCTCAACCCCAAATCCTGTCCTAAAGCCGGTTTGAAATGGGTCTAGATAATCGGTTTCATCCCAAACTGCCTGGAGCTGAAGAGCGACCGCCCTCTCGATCACCTTGCTCAAGAATGGCATCAGTGAAACAGGCCTGTAGTTCTTCATGTCCAGGGGGTCCAAGGAGGGCTTTTTCAGAAGCGGCCTAACTGCCGCTTCCTTCAGACATGATGGGACATGTCCCTCCCTGAAGGATGCATTGATAATATCCGTAAGGAATCTCACCAATGCATCCCCCCCCTGGACGGCCAGCCATGATGGGCAAGGGTCGAGAGGGCAAGTCGTCTTCCTCACTTTACCAAGCAGTTTGTCCACGTCCTCGGTACTCACAGATTGCCACTGATCCAGTAAAACTACATCAGTGGAGTCGGTGGATGCCTCGCCTATAGACTCTGTCCCAATAGTTGCGTCAAGGTCGGCTCTTATCTGAGAGATTTTATCTGCAAAGTAGTTGTTAAATGCGTCACAGCAGGCTGTAGTCGGGTGAAGCAAGGGATTTGGCGCAGGGGGCACCTGCGTCATTTCCCTCACCACCTTGAACAGCTCTGCCGGACGAGACTCTGCAGACGCAATGCGTGCCGAGGAAAAGGCTTTCCTCGCTGCACGCAGCGCCTCCCGATAGGAATTAAGGAAATTCCTATGGCGAGTTCTGTCAGATAAGAGTCGAGATTTCCGCCACTCGCACTCTAGCCGTTGTCCATACCGCTTCATCCTCCTCAGCTCAGGTGTAAACCATGGCTTCCGATTAGGAGCGGGGTGGCAAGGGCGCTTGGGAGCGATCGTGTCGATGGCCCTGGTAAGATCACCATTCCAAGTGTCCACCAGGGCCTCGACAGGGTCACCGGCATTCCCAACCATTAATCCCTCTAAGGCTTTCCGGAATCCAATTGGCTCCATCAGCCTTCGAGGGCGGACCATTCTAATAGGTCCACCACCCCCGGTAGGGCAGGTGTTGGCTCTAAGTTCCATCTTGACCAGGAAATGATCCGTCCATGACAATGCGGAGGTACTTACCACCTCCGCCCACGGATATTCCTGTTCCGTACTAAAGACCGCATCGAGTGTATGACCAACACAGTGTGTGGGCCCGTTGACCAATTGGGATAGGCCCATGTTTGTCATGGTATCCATGAACTCCCGAGCCGCACCTGTTAAACTGGTCTCGAGCGGAATGTTGAAGTCTCCCAAAACCAAAAGTCTAGGAGACTCCAACAAAAGCTCAGAGACCAGCTGTGTCAGCTCGGTCAGGGAATCTGCTAGACAACGGGGTGGTCGGTAGACTAGCAGAATCCCCAAACTATCCCTGGTCTTCAGGCTTAGGTACATACACTCGATGTGGACCGTGTTCCGGAGAGGTATCCTGGTCAAGGTCAAGGTGTTCTTATGGACTAGAGCCACACCGCCCCCCCGCCCACTTCCCCTCACCTGCTCACTAACAGAGTACCCAGCTGGGAGGGCCTGCGCCCAAGTAACAGCGCTATCCTCTCCCAGCCAGGTCTCTGTAAAACAAGCCAGGTCGGCATTCTCATCCAGGAGGAGGTCCTGGATAATATGCGTCTTATTTTTCACCGACCTGGCATTGCAAAGGAGCAGAGTGAGGTTCTGTGGAATGGAAGGTCTGCTCCCCAAACTATTCTGGGAAACAGAGGGGACAGAAGGTGGGATGGCTACTAAACAGCGATCCCTCCTTCTTTTGTAACATTTGTCCACTCTGTTCCAGCCATATCTCCCGTTCCCCAGCACTACTTCGATAGTCGCCCCAATTGCAGTTCCCACCCCAGTGACAGTGGGTGTCACAGTTGAGAAGATATAGGTCTTGTTCAATACAGTTCCAAGATATATAGACCTATATCGACTGAGCCCATTAAGATATTACAAAATAGCTCAGCTACGATTGTATTTCAATCAACCCAACTGATCCATATCTGCCCCTGCAACGCCCTAACCCTACTAGGGGCCAGGCAACAATGCATAGACAATTCTATCTCACCCAACTTATCAAATCATCCACGGGCCAATTCATTACAGTATCAAATGACAAGTCCTGTGTAGGTCAGGAGGCACGGTCTCTATTTATACTGGCGGCGTCTGTAGCCTAATATGCCTGTCCTGGGTTGCGGGGCCACGCCCCCAGCGCCGCCGGTGCTCCAAGGTGGAGAAAAGAAGCCGGGCGCTTCAGGGCCCACACGCCCTCTCTGGAGTTGCCGCCGCCGCCGCTGCTGCCGCACCCCCGCTGCCTGGTCTTCTGACAGGCTTTTATGCCTGTCCTGGGTTGCGGGGCCACGCCCCCAGCGCCGCCGGTGCTCCAAGGTGGAGAAAAGAAGCCGGGCGCTTCAGGGCCCACACGCCCTCTCTGGAGTTGCCTCCGCCGCCGCTGCTGCCGCACCCCCGCTGCCTGGTCTTCTGACAGGCTTTTATGCCTGTCCTGGGTTGCGGGGCCACGCCCCCAGCGCCGCCGGTGCTCCAAGGTGGAGAAAGGAGCCGGGCGCTTCAGGGCCCACACGCCCTCTCTGGAGCTGACCCTAAGATGAACGTAGGCAAGATTTGTTCAGATCAAAGGAGGTTTGCCATGGCCTTCCCCTGAGGCTGAGAGAGTGTGACTTGCACAATGGGTTTCATGGCCAAGCTGGGAATTGAACCCTGATCTCCAGAGTCATAGTCCAACACTCAAACCACTACGCTACACTTTCAATTACATCTTATAGACTTTACACAAGACGCAGTTCCTTCTATGCCACCATCTTGAGAATTAAGGTGAACATGCTGTCTATTGACAACAGAAACTGCAGAGATATGGGTTTGCATGATTCTCGATATTTGAATTGTTTTCATCTTCTCTGCATTTAACTGAGACCTCTGAACTGAAATGGTCATGTAATTCAGAAGGATATATTTTGCAGTGCTCATCTGGTCTCTAGTGAACTTAACAAATATGTCGAGAATGGACCTTCCCATCCGCCTTGGGCTGCTTACCATCCACATCGGAGGCGTAACCAGAACTGGATCAGAGAATCTATTTCTGAAGCATCTGATGGCAAGGGTGGCTGTATTTCCAGATGTCTTGCTTTACTTCTAAACAGAGATCGGAAACATTATTTTTCTGTGTTGCAACTCAAGTGGCTGTGATGGTTGGAAGATTCTCAGTGTTATAATCTAATATTTCCACACCTTCTTCCTAATGAGAAACGTTTGCCAGTGCTACCACTCCAGAAATTCCTTTATACTTGTCCCCTATCAGCTCCTCTGCCCTAAACTACTCTGTCACTTGTCACTTCGACAGCCCAAAGGCTGTGTCCTGTGTAAGGGAAGTCCTCTGTTTCCCATCATATCCAGCTCTCCACCCAGAAGTGAGCATCTGTTGCTCATTTTGTCACCAAGACCAAGCAAATCTCAACTGCATTCACAGCCTCCTCCCTGCCTGAATGTCATATTATTAGTTTCTTCACAGCTCTTCATCAGGGATTTTATCACAGGGAGGCAATCTTCAGAAATCCCATGGAGAAACGGGATTTAAAAGCCGGGGGAAAAAACTGCAAAAGTGGGTTGTTTTTCAGAAATGACGGGGTCAATGTGACATTAACCCGAACAGAAACTAGACAAAACCCGCTCCTTTTTACTTTCGGGATTTTCCAAAAGTAAAAAGGAACAGGTTTTGTCTAGTTTCTGTTCGGGTTAATGTTGCATTAATGCTCATTAATGCTAACGTTGTGTGAAGGTTTCGTCTTTCTTTTCAGGTTTAACCCCCGACATTGTCTGAAAATCTTTTTCACCTTTAAATTCTGTTTCTGCACGGGATCCATCCCACGTGATAAAGTCCTAGGTTAAAACACTAAAGACAACAACCTGGTACTGTAAGTAAGACTGCATCTGCACTTTAGAAATAATCCACTTTGATACGACTTTAACTGCCCTGGCTCAATGCTATGGAATCCTGGGATTTATAGTTTGTAGTGGCACCAGAGCCCTTTGACAGAGAAGTCTAAATGTTTCACAAAGCAGTTCACAGAATTCCAGAGCACTGAGCCATGGCAGTTAAAGTGGTGTCAAACTGGATTATTTCTGCAACGCGAATGCAGCCAAAGTCTAGCAAAACTGACCAGCAAGTTCCTAGCATTGTATCATATTCTGTTTGGGCTATAGGCTGGATTTTATAGTATTGAGATAGGATTTTTAAGAAGTGGACATAACTCCTTCTAACACCTCTTGCCAAGGCAGAGTAATCAGATTATCATAATAAGTTGCCTTCTTAATCGCACAGCGCACACACAAAGTACCCAAACACAAAAATGGAAGCTCAAACAGAATGCTCTAACAGGACTTCAAAAGGTAGGCAGGCTTGGCAAATCTCAGAGGTAATGAATGTTCTGTATTTCTGGGGCACCACTGGGCAGAAACCTGTTGGGGTCTTACACAAGTATGAATTTCCCTACAGAAGGGGTAGGAGATTTTTTGGCCAAGGCACAGAGTCAACATTCGGTTCCAAGCTGCAGAAGTGGAGTTGCACTTGTGGACGCACATGCTCGTTTTATGTGCATCTGTCTGTCCCATTGAAATTATTTATTTATTTTAATCATTTATATCCCACCTTTTCCCCAGTGATGGGATCAAGGCGACATGTTGTTGTTGTTGTGTGCCTTCTAGTCATTTCCGATTCATGGCGACCCTAAGGTCCATGAAAACTATTATGGAGTTTTCTTGGCAAGGCAATGTTCAGAGGAGGTTTGCCATTGCCTTCCCCCGAGGCTGAGAGTGTGACCTGCCCAAGGTCACCCAGTGGGTTTATACAGCCGAGAAGGAAATCGAACCCTGGTCACCAGAGTTGTAGTTCAACACTCAAACCGCAGTTTTGTACACTACAGCTTACAACTTGTTGAAAACAAAACAGATTGCAAACTACCGGTATACAAAAACATCATTTAAAAGTATAAATATATGTTATTTTAAAAAACAATTGAACAATTTATAATGTCAAAACTATCAAAACTTATTAAAAGACTGTATACAAGCCAAGAAAACAGCACAGTGCACCATTAAAAGCCCATCTCAGTCAGTTTCTAAATGCTTGATTATTATTTTGTTTCTGATGGCATAATCATTTTACTTGCTGGTGAATGGAGAGCAAGGAGGGGCCCATCCTAATTCCATTAAAAACAAATCTGGCAGGCAAACTGAGAGAAGCACATTTATCTTTCTGTATCTGCATGACATCAAAACACTTTTGTTCTCTTTCAGTCATAAAAGCATGGGAGAGGGTGGTAAAAGCATCCGTTTTGCCAAACAGATTTTTCCAGCTTGACAAAAGGGACACTTTTACGACCTTCTCCCACGCTTTTACAACTGGAAGAGAACGAAAGTGCTTCGATGTCATGCAGAGACAGAAAGACAAACTTCTCTCCATTTGCATGCCAGTTTTATTTTTAATGAGGTAAGGCTCCTAGCTTCCCTAGGGAGGGAGCTCCAAAGTCTGGGGCAGCCACTGAGAAGGCTCTCCTTTAGCACTAGTGCTCCTTCGGTTCTGCATTCAGTTGTGCAGTGTTGCCATTCAGCCCAAGGTTTATGTCTCAAAATGCAGAGATTTATGCTCACAACCCAAAGTAGCATCCATGAAAGTCTATGGGAGCATTGGCCGATAAAAGAGAACCAAATGTGCCAGTGAGTAGACAAGGCACCACATCCTACATCAGCTTGCCCTAAACACTCTGAAGGCCTTCTTTTCTCTTCAACAACTATGTGCGGGGTCAATCAGGAAGAAGGAAGGTTATTTTAAATGGGCATCTATGGTGTTTCTTAAATTAAGTTCCTTCCCAACCTAAGAGTGAAGGATGGAGGAGGATATTTGATCAAATAACTCAAAGAAACAAATGAGAGTCACTCAGCTCCATCATTCCTACTGGCTCCAGTTGGGTTCTGTTACCAGACTGGTGAGATGCCCATCTCCCAAATTAGACTTGGGGATACCACTGAAGTCCAAGAGTTACAGACCTTGATTACTTTTTAAAAATATATACTGGAATATGTTTTCTGCCTGAATCATCCATATATCACAAGTAATCCTCGCAATGTCTTTTCATACAAATGGAATGAAAGAAGGCAACAAAACAAACAGAACGAAAAAAGCAAGGAGTCGGAATAGAGGCAACCTAAACATGACACAAAGTAGAATGCAAGTTCGACAGCCAGCATGGTATAGTGGTTTGAGCATTGGACTATGATTCTGGGAGACCATGGAAGCCCACTGGGTGACCTTGGGTAAATCACACTCTCTCAGCTTCAAAAGAAGGCAAAGGCGAACCCCCTTCTGAACAAATCTTGCCAAGAAAAAACTCATGATGGGGTCTCCTTAGGATCGCCATAATCCAAAAATGACTTGAAGGCACAACAACTGGAATGCAAGTTGCAATGGCAGATTCCAAGCCAGGATCCAGATCCATAATCTGTTTCCAGTGTCCTTTGAAGCTATTTGCCTGCTTTTACATAAACAAGAAATGACAGATGAACTTTTCAGACTTCCAATTTTTTATATTTTATTTCATTTTGTTCAGAGAATCTGTATGCTCTCTCTCTCTCTCAAAGTTAAGCACTAGGTGGTAGCTAGGATTTTGTCATTTCCCAGTACTTAAAAGCCACAACTATTTCCTTCTGGAGACAGCAAGGCCTTCCCAAGAATCGTTCACGGCAATTGTGATGCAGTGCTGTTTCTGAACATAATTCACAAAACAACAAAGATCCTCTCCCAACGCTTGCTTAGAAACAGGATATGGGCTTGTCAGTCCTTTGGTCCAATTCTGTTAAGAACTTAAAAAACTTGGCAACGCTTATCGACCTGCATAGTTTGTGCAACAGATATTAAGCCAGAACAAATACATGTGCCATTGCCCTCCTGTGTTTCTTCCCTTCTGTTTGAATCCTGGCTCGATATTCACCGTAACCATCCACAGACCAGTTGCTTGGCTTCCCCATGCCTCCATCCTACAAGGAGACACTGCCAAGGAGCCATTGCAGCTTACATAATAGACTTGTATAACCTTGACCACCACAAACAGCCATCACAGACGACGCAGCCAACCGCATGCTTTTGAAAAGCAAAATGGCAAATGGATGGCAGGCTTCAAATTTCCACCACAGAGCCATGAAATTAATTTAATTTGATGGTAGCTGAGAAGGAGTGTTTGGTTCTGTTCTGTACTGGATCTCAAGTGGACATTCTGGGAGAGAGAGGAAGGAAAAACTACCACAAGTGCATTTACTCAGTCAGATGTATATTCATCTGATGAAAAGAAAGGTTGATTTTAAAGATTTTGGAGAGTGCTCCTTGGGGACAACTAGGTGCATTTATCATGCCAGCAATTTCAACCAATCTCTATTTGAGAAGAATAGGATGGTATTCCAAGGGACAGCCAGCATGGTGCCATGGTACAAATGTTGGGCTAAGACTGGAGACCAGGGTTCGAATCCCATCTCAGCCATGAAAACCCACTGGGTGAGCTTGGGCAAGTCATACTCTCTCAGCCTCAGAGGATGGCAATGGAAAGCCTCTGAGAAAGAAACTTGCCAAGAAAACCCCATGATAGGTTCGCCTTAGGGTTGCCATAAGTCGAAGACAACTTGAAGGCACACAACAGCAGCAACAACAACAAAGCAAACAGCAAAGGTTTTGAGGAAATATTACATCCAAAGGATGTGTACACCTGTGAGAATATCCATAAACTGGAGCATGGAAGTGAGGTTAAGAACATCTAAGTGAAAATTATATGTGAGGAAAACATCAGTGTGAGGTTCTACAAGAGACCTGCAAGCCAGTCTGAACACTTGGACGATGTCTTCCTAGTTCAGTTTACTTAACATTCAGAAAGGAGAGATATGATGGGAATGGGAGACTACACAACTATCATGGCACCTGTTGGAAATCAAACTCTGCTCAGAATATAAGGTTCAAAAATTCCACATTTGTCTTGCTGACAATTTCATTTCCCAGAAAGTGTAAGGCACAACAAGAAGACCAACTCTCTTGGACCTGATTCTCACAGTGGTCAGTGAGGTAGAAGTACTACTTTGGATAGTAGTAAATATATTTTCCTGGGATCGTTGTTACTGTGTGCCTTCAACTAATTTCTGACTTACAGCAACCCTAAGGCGAATCTATAATAGGGCTTGGATTTTTTATTATTATTATTATTATTATTATTATTATTATTATTTTGCATGATTTGGTAAGAGGTGGTTTCCTATTGCCTTCCTCTGAAGATGAGAGAGTGACTTGCCCAAGGTCACCCAATAGGTATACATAGCCAGGCAGGAATTCAAACCCTGGTCTCCAGAGTCATAGTCCAATGCTCAAACCACTACATCATGCTGTTCTCTTGGGATACAGAAGGGATAAAACCCTGATCCTCTCTGAACTTTAAGAAAGCCAGTTTTAATAAACATAAGGAAATATGGTTGAAATCTCATACAGAAATGGAAAGACAGAAGGGAGTTCATGATGGATGGGTGCTTTGTAATGTTAAAATACTTAAGGCACAATCACAAACAATTCCAATGCAAAATAAAAGTGGAGGGCATCTGAAGAAATTGGAGTTGCTGCATAAGGAGCTTTCTGATGAGCTGCCATTTTGAAAGAGTGTGCATAAGAATTGGAAGAAGAAGAAAATTCCCCAGGAAGAGTACAAACAAGACGCCAATATTTGTAGGATGAAAATCAGGAGAGCTCATGTTCAGACTGAGCTCAAAGTTGCAAGATGACATAAAAATAATAAAAGTTATCTTCAAGGTATGAGTAAGACCAATGAAACAATAGCGTGAGAAAATGTCAAAATGCAAAAGAAACCAGTATTCAACCAGGTGAAAACAGAATAAATGATGCAATGAGAAGGCTGCATCTCAGCTTATGTAAAGAGGTGACATAGGAACACACAGCTACTTTAAATGAATTCAAATCTCTAAGACCAGATTTTGCAGAGAAGTAATAATAATAATAATAATAATAATAATAATAATTCTGGATTAGTATTCTGGAAATTTTGCAGAGATGTATTCATTCTTACTTTCTCCACACCCATATATGTATAGAAAAAGGGTACAAATGAGGCATTAATATATACGGGCAAGTGTCAGAACATATGTATGTATACAGGTGAAAAGCAGAAAAGGTAAATACTGTATTTGATTTAGCCTTTAATGCCTGGGTACAGAAGAAACTGGAGACAGCTTTACTGTATTTTCCGGAGTATAAGACGACTGGGGGTATAAGACAACCCCCCCCCAACTTTTACAGTTAAAATATAGCGTTTGGGATATACTTGCCGTATAAGACTACCCCAGAAAATACAGTAGGTTCTATCCCGGGGTTTCCTTGGCAAGATTTCTTCAGAGGTGGCTTTTGCCTTGGGCAAGTCACACTCCCTCAGCCTCAGAGGAGAGAAAAGACAAGGGCAAAGCCCCTACCCTTAAGAAAGGAAGGAAGGCGTTGCCTGCCGTGGGTCCCTGCTGCAGCAGGCGGAGCTCCGTTGGGGCTCCTGCGGACGAGCCGGGGCTCGGGAAGGGAGCTGGTCTGGTCCCTGTGAGAGGAGACCCCCGGCCAGGACCCCCACCAACACCAACACCCCCATGGCTGGCCGCCTCCTCCTCCTCTTGGCCTCCAGTGCCACCCTCCTGGCCCCGCAGGGTTGCCTGGAGGGGGGTTGGAGCCCTTCGCCCCGGAGCCCCCTCCCTCCCTGCTGCCCCAGAAGGGCCACTCCGGGGGGCTCCCTCCCTCCTTCGGGGCCAGAGCCTGTCTGGGGACGGTCCCCTCCATCCCTTTGGGCTGCTGGAGCAGGAGGAAGAGGAGGTGCTGGGACTCCGGGGTCTCTGCCTTCCCTCCTTTGGGCAAAAAGGACAGAGGCGGCCTCCTCCTCCTCCTCCTCCTCAACTAAAGGCTCCAGGAGAGAAGGAGGGAGCCCAGCCCAGCCCCCCCAGAGATGCTTCATCCGCTGCCTTGTCAGTATATATGGACTGGAGCCACCTAACCTCACCTGTTTGCAATGTAACATTTTGACTTCTGCCTGGTAACTGCAATGTAACCATTTGATTTCTGCCTGGTAATTATACTACAACTTTTTGTTTTTATGCCTGGTAACTGTAATGTAACCTTTTGATTTTTGCCTGGTAACTGCTATGCAGCCTTTTGATTTCTGCCTGGCAACTGCAGTAAAACTCCTCTCAACTGTTCTTTGAAAACAGCGCCAAAATTCATCCTCACTTAATACATATAACTAGAGAGAGTGAGAGAGAGAGAGAGAGTTATGTATACAGATATACATACAAAAAAAAAACAACAACCTGCAATCAATAAAGACTTTATATACCGTATTTTCCGGCGTATATGATGACTTTTTGACCCTGAAAAAGGGTCTCAAAAGTTGGGGGTCATCTTATATGCCGGGTAGAGAAGGAGGATGAGAACCGGGGGGAGGGAGAAGAAAAGAGGAGGAGGATGAGAAAGAGGGGAGGAAACGGAGGGATCCCAGGAAGAGAAGGGGCTGCAAAAGAGGAGAGAAAATGGAGCAATGAAGGCAAGAGAAGGGGTTGCAAAAGAGAGAAAACAGAGGGATCCCAGGAAGAGAAAGGGTTGCAAAAGAGGAGAGAAAACGGAGCAATGAAGGCAAGAGAAGGGGTTGCAAAAGAGGAGAGAAAACAGAGGGATCCCAGGAAGAGAAAGGCTGCAAAAGAGGAGAGAAAACGGAGCAATGAAGGCAAGAGAAGGGGTTGCAAAAGGGAAGAGAAAATGGAGGAATCCAGTAAGAAAAGGGGATGAGAAAGAGGAGAGAAAATGGAGGAATCCAGGCAAGAGAGGAAGAGGAGGGGGGGGGAGAAAAGAAGGAAGCCACTTCTAAGATTGTTGTTGTTGTTGTTGTTGTTGTTGTATGCCTTTGAGTCATTTCCGACTTATGGCAACCCTAAGGAGGCCTTATCATGGTGTTTGCTTGACAAGGTTTCTTCAGAGGGGAGTTTGCCGTTGCCTTCTCCTGAGGCTGAGAGAGTGTGACTTTCCCAAGCTCACCCAGTGGGTTTCATGGCCAAGTGGGGACTCAAACCCTGGCCTCCAAAGTCATACTCCGATACTCAGACAGGATGACCAAATGTCTTAAATGCAAAGGAGGATGACTCACTACAAAAAATGTAGGACTCACAAGAAAAAAATGTAGACAAAGCGAAAAACATAAATGTAAATCTATGCTTCTTGCGCTGTGCTCAAAATGGAGGACGTTTTCGAATTCCTCCTGGAGAGAGGGTTGACATGGAGGGCATGTCCTGGAAAAGAGGAGGCTAAGTAGCTCATCGAACTACAAATCCACAAGCTCTCATAATATGGAGCTATGGCAGTTAAAGCTGTGTCAAACTGCATCAGTTCTGCAGTATGGATGCAGCCTGAGTCTGCACTGCAGAAATAATGCAGTTTGATACTGCTTTAACTGCCATGGCTCCATCCTATGGACTCCTAGGATCTACAGTTTGCTTTGTGGTACCAGAGCTCTCTGACAGAAAAGGCTAAATATCTCACAAAACTGCAAATCCCAGAATTCCATAGCCTTGAGCCAGGGCAGTTAAAGTGGTGTCAAACTGCTTTAATAAATTTCTGCAATGCATTTGAATTAAAATTACTATACTGAAATTAAATCTCATGTTTTGTTTTTTAATTTTTATTTGGTGTGCGTTGGAAGGGGGGGTCATCATACGGCGAGTATATCCCAAACTCTATATTTTGACTGGGAAAGTTGGGGGTCGACTTATATGCCCGGTCGTCTTATACGCCAGAAAATACGGTATATATTTCCCAACTTCATCCATAATGACAGAAACAAAACCCTTTTGGGTTCTGACATCAACAATCTTTTGAGCATCTTGATATGCGTGTCTCTTGTTTCTTCTGCGGATTCCACTGGTTGCTCCCCAGTTTCTGCTTCTTTCCTAATGCCTGGGAAAAGCCAAAGTAAATCATAATGATTCTGCTTCAGCTAATGGCCAACCTGGATTGCTGCAATTAATCTCTGAACTCTACCCTGAACAGAAAAAGAGTTCCAAGAAGGAGACAACCCTGATACAATTTGTCTGACTGCTTCAATATTCTGGTCCTCAAACACAGAAATTAAACACTTCCCAGGACAAAGCAGGAGAGGCCTCTTCACAGGACAATTTATGTTTAAATGCTATAGCTTAGTTCACAAAATGGCCAAACAAGCTGTATTTGTCCTCCCATCCCATTTACATAAGAAAACCTTTCAAGCAAAATATAAAAAACAAAAACAAAAAAAAGAATCTCTGGTGTGCATAATAGAATCACTGTTCTGAAGCTGCCTATTTAATTGGATATTTTTCCACACTTTCCTGAACATGCTTTTGAAGAGTAATGGAATCACTATATGGAGGGACGAAAGTGGGAGGATGGAAACTAACTAGCTAGCCTAGAACATTTAACCTCTCCAGTTTATTATATGTGTTCCATCATGTCTTGTGACAATACAGGATCCATGGATTCTTTATGTACAGATTCTAGCAACCACAGCTTGAAAATATTCCAAAAAGATATACGTTCCAAAAAGCAAACCATGAATTTCTTGAATTTTATATAAGGGACACCATTGTATTGTATTTAATGGGACTTGAGCATCTACAGATTTTGGTATCCACAGGAGGTCCTGGAACCAAATTCCAGCAGACATCAAGGACTCACTTTACAATGGAAATCTCACAAAGGCCAAATTATGATGGGACAGTCATATTTGTAGTTCACATCTGACCCATTTGTCCTAAAGTACAGATACACATGTGTATCTTTTTTTGAAAGGTCATACAGTCACATCCCTATCCCATGATCTGTCACCACGATTCATTCCCTCTACACTGATCCTTCTTTCCAGTATTACAACAGGGACAAAAGTACCTGGCTGGGACAACAGAGAGTGCAAGGGGAAATTCAGGTACCCGCACCCATGCCGAATCTACACCTTCTCTCATAAAAACTGGCCCCATGGTAAAATGAATGTAAGAACACAGTGGTGAATGCAGAATTATGATTTGTAAGGATAAGCACTTGCTTCCCAGAGGTAGCACAGGAGGAACCTTCTGATGTTAGGAGCTACTGCTAAGACAATTTACTCTAGTTAGAACTTTTAGGGCTGGTTGTAATTTTATACTAAAAATGTCAGATTCTCAGGCTGTTGTTCTCAATGGAACCTAGATAACAGAAGTTTGTAATACAACAGACTGATCTATCTATCTATCCATCCGTCTTCACATACAGGTGCTGTAGACTGTATATCGTTGTTGTGTTGACCCTAAGACAACCCTATCACGGGGTTTTCTTGGCAAATTTCTTCAGAGAGGGATTGCTATTGCCATCCCCTGAGGCTGAGAGTATGTGATTTGCCCAAGGTCACCCAGTGGGTTTACATGGCCAAGCTGGGATTCAAATCGTGGTCTCCAGAGTCATAATCCCAAGCTCAAACCACTACACCATGCTGGATCTTCATAGTATTTAGCATATGTCAGCAGTTCTTAATCACTTTTATATAACTAATATTTCACATGTGACCAAATGCAAAAGGCATGCTAATGGGCCAACACATATTTTTAAATCAAATACTATGAACATCATGATGCAGCTGGAGAACACATCCTACAGCTCTGTCTGTCAAAATCAGGTGTGCTCCTTCAACAGATAAGAAAAGCAACCATCACGCATGTGTGGAGGACATCCAACCCATACCAAAAAACCTGCATGCACACACAGAAATATGACAGAGAAAAGGAACTGGACGGACTCTTTCTCAATATCCATTTACTACCACTGACCCTTCCAGTGGTGACTTTCCATTCCTCAGCACTGTTGTTTCAGGAGAGAGCAGTTCCCATTAAAAAATGTACTACCTTTCCAGATTCCTATACAATGGTCCCTTGGTATCAGCTGGAGTTTGGTTCCAGGACTCCCCATGGATACCATGGGTTGATATCACTTTCACTGCCACGGCGCAGTGTAATGGGATTCTGGGCACTGTGGTTTTGTGGGACATTTAGCCTTCTCTTTCAGAGAGCTCTGGTGCCCCATCAAAATACAGTTCCCAGAATTCCATAGCACTGAGCCATGATAGTTAAAAGTGGTATCAATCTGGGTTATTTCTGCAGTGCGGATGCAGCCAAAGATGGCATGGGATTCAACAGAGTCTGTTAGCTGTAAGTCTGCCTGCCCTTCCACTTGCCTCAAATTGTCTAATGTTACTTCTACTCTGCATCTCTGTGGTTTTGTCTGTACTGTAGTTTTAAATTTTTTTGAAAAAAAATATGTTCATTACTGCATATTACCATCACTTCCATGGAACTGATAATGTTCTCTGGACATTGTGTATGCATGCAATTCTCTTCTCAGTACAGTAACTTCCATGAGCATTTAGGGGGAAAAGGTACATTGCCAATTGTTACAATTATATGCACAAGCATGAATACTCACAAGTTTCCTTTTTCTTTGGTTGTCCCTTTTCCCAAAATCTGAGCCTGAAGGAGAGCAAGTCTTAAGAGGGCAGCTTGAGAAGCTCTACACTTTGCCCAATGGAAAAGGAGTGACACCCATCTCCATACCTAACCTTCCAAGACCTAAATAAGTAAAGAAATACATTCTAATATATCTAATTATTTCCTAGGGAATATGAACTGTGCATCTATGATGGTGGGGGATACACATCTGTTGATTTCCTATGGCAGAAGATCCATACTTTTAACCAAGGCTTTGTTATTTCCTGTGCCTCCTGGTTAGCATTTCCCTACAAAACTAATGACCATGGAGGATTTAAATAAATTCAACCGAGGACCTTATCACACAGGGGAAATCCCATGCAGAAACGGGATTTAAAAGGTGGGGAAAACCCGAAAAAGTGGGTAGATTTTCACACACATCGCTATTAAAGTGTACTTAACCCGAATGGGAAGTAGTCAAAAGCCACTTCTTTTTACTTTCGGGATTTCAAAATCTGAATGTATCAGAACTCTAAGCATCACTTGGAGTAGATTCGGAAGTGGGTTTTTCTCCCCCACTCGAGGCTTGTCTTTGTATCAAGCCTCGAGTGATTATTCTTCAGCTGTTCCTAGAGCTCTCTCATAAGAAAAGATCCTTCACTTAAACCATTTTCAATATTCCAAAAACTCATGTCCCTATTTTTAGTACTGTAGTTGTTTTGCTGTTGTGTACCTTCAAGTTGTTTTGGACTGATGGCAACCCTAAGGCCATGGGGTTTTATTGGCATGATTTGTTCGGAGGATGTTGGCCATTGCCTCTGCCCCTGAGGCCGAGAGTGTGTGACTTGTGCAGGGTCACCCAGTGAGTCTCATGGCCAAAATCAGGAATCGAATCCTGTTCTCCAGAGTCGTAGTCGAAAACTCAAAACCGCTATACCAGGCTGGCTCCCCTATTTTTAGTGACATGTGTTTTAAAGGATTAAAGGGTGCCCCAATGCTTTTCACCAGAAAACATGTTTATAGTAATCTCATCAACACAGCCCAGTTATCATGAGGCACATCAGATGCTCTTCAGATACACTTTTTTCCCAATTTAATCTTGCATTTTCCACTGTATTAAATTTGAAATGTGACTAGAAGGCAGGACGCAGCAAAAGAAAAGGCTCTAACAGTGTTTCTTATAGGGGAAATTTCAGCACAATCCACCCATTAACTGCCACCTTGGTCTACAGAAAGTTCTTTTTCTTCCAAATTCCTCCCCAACCAAGTCCCCTTTAAGAAAGTTTCATCCGACTGCCACTCGCACATGGATCCAATTAGTTCCTGCCTGCAAAACCGGAAAATGCAGCAGCTGGGTGGGGTTCCCCTAGAAATCTGTCTTTTTGGATCCGCTTCTTCCGCTCAGATCATGGCAAGGGGACCCCTCTCACACCCTTCCTATTGCATATTGAGCCTTCATGACTCAGACGAGGAAAATAATCCCCATAGAATGTAGGGGCTTATTCACTCTGTGAAAATAATCCGGATGAATAATCCAGTTTGAATCTCTATTGTTCACGCCCATCCCAATTAAGGGGTGTTGCTGACCGGCCTAAAGGGCTGGCCTGGAGGTGGAGTTGGCACAGAGCAGCCACACGACGGCTGCCACAACCCCACCCCGACGCCGTCCTGACGCCGCGTGCCTGTTTGGGGCAGCAAAAGGGAGGATTGGGGCTGCACCATGTGGTTGCCGCGGCCCTGATCCACAGCTAGCAGAGGCAGCCTAGAGCGGCCCGTCTGCATAGCCCCTAAGTCTGGGGAGGTCTGTCAAAAACCCAATTAATCCAGGATAATCGACATCAGGTTTCACCACCCCCAAGGGGTTTTTTTTGGCAGTGTGAATAATGGATGCAAATAAACCCAAGATAAAACTGCATTGCCTTGAACATGTTCCGAATTCATTCGCATACTGACTTCATCTTTATTCGACTGCTTCCACGTGTGAGCATCTCAACTTGCAGAGATGTGCATCAATGTGGTTCCATGGTGTGAATAACAAACCCAGAATGCGTGAGTGGGGTGATTCACTTCATCACACTAAAACAAAAGATATCTGAATGACTCCTGGGTTGAATCTTTGAGCCTCTGCAGACTGGCCTGAAGGACCGGCCTGGAGGCAGAGATGGAGAGGGGCAGCCGCACGCCGGCTGCCCCAACCCCAGCCCGACGACATCCTGATGACGCACATCGTTACACACAGCACGCGGCGTCAGGACATACTCCTGGTGCAGTGTCCTGACGTGCTGCGCCGGAAGGGGCACTAAAGAGCCACGCGCCAGCTCTTAGGGTGCTCTTTTGCCGCCCTTGAAAGGAGAGGCATTTTGCCGCTCTTTCAGGGGCGGCAAAAGGGAGGATCAGGGCTTCGGCGTGGGGTAGTCTGCAGCCCCTCTTTATTCACATGCATCTCAAATGCACCCAAGCATCCTAGAAGCATCCTAGACGCCCTGGCCAGCTTGGGGCCTCGGCAGACCAATAGGGTCGTCTCCGAGGCAAGGAAGAGGAGGGGCAGCGTCCTCACACGCTGCGGCGGAAAAGCCAGGGAAAGTGCGCCCGACGCGTTTAGGGCGCAATTTCCCTGTCTTCTGAAAGGTGCGCTGATTTTGCACTCCTTTCAGAGGCGCCGACGGTGCGGCGTGGTGCAGCTGCCGCGGTCCCGCGGCGCACCATCCCAGGGCGTCCCCGACGCCCTGGTCTGCTTCCCCGGTGAATTTGGAGAACTGAAGTCCAAAACATCTGGAAACAAAAGTTTGGGAATGCCTCATCAGTTCCCTGGTTTTCA
Source organism: Phrynosoma blainvillii (assembly GCA_026167975.1). Lineage (NCBI taxonomy): Eukaryota > Metazoa > Chordata > Lepidosauria > Squamata > Phrynosomatidae > Phrynosoma > Phrynosoma blainvillii. Next base: position 165,146,450 of record JANUYF010000002.1, on the reverse strand, counting down.
GCAAGATGCTTGGGATTTCGAAATGGCACAGACTGCAAATAAGAGTGAGCTGGGTGGCAAAACTAAGGGGCTATGCAGACTGGCAGGAAAAGGTGACCTGAAGCTGCCTTTTCTCTAAGCTGCAGCAACCGCACCGCCTGCCCCAAGGATGCCCTAAATGGGGACGGAGCAACCGCACTGGGGGGAGTCAATGCAGCTTTTCCAAGGCTGTATTGAAGCCCCAGCAACCGCACCGCCAGCCCCGAGGACGCTGCAAAGGGAGACGAAGCAACCGCACAGACTGGCAGCAGCTGCTTTAATATTTTATTTTATTTTTGTTCTCTCAGATGCATGCGCACATGCGCAGGAACACATCTCTGCACACCTACGCATCTGCACAGGAAAATATCCCTGCGCACTTGCACAGGACCTATCATAGGCTAGTATACAGTCTATCACTCTCTGTGTACAAAGGTGACTGAAGTTCGGCATCCCTGTGCACCTGCACAGGATCTGTTATAGGGTGGTATACAGTCTGTCATTTTGTCTGTGTAAAGGTGACTGAACTTTGGCAGCCCTGCACACCTGCGCAGGAGTTGCCATACACCCACAGATCATACAAGAATTCACTAATCTTAGCTTCCCCCAAGTAGTGGGTGCTGTAGACAGGTGCCACCCTTGGAGCAAAGGAATGAGTTTGTCAACTGAAAAGATGTCTACTCCACTGTCCTCCACAAAGCATGTCCCACACAGATCGGGGGGAGGGGAGAGGTACATGCAAGGGAGGTTTGTGTGGACAGACTTGATACATGCAGCCGGTGGTCATGCAAGAGAAATGGTCAACAGGACACACGGACAAACGTTACTCCAGGAGCCCCCCCCATTATGCCAGGAAGTGGTGCGCAGATCTTAGGCACACCTGTACAGAAGAGGTCATAAAAGCCTCTGTCATGCAAACTGCTGTGCATGCTGACAGCAAGCGTACATGCAACAGAATGCATTTATTGCCATAACAGAGGACAGCTGCTAGGGCGCATGTGTAGGGTTATAAGTAGGGTTAGGGTTACAATTACAGTTAGGGTTAGGGTTCTAATATTCAAGCACACCTGTACCAGTGCAGCCACACCTGGAAGCATAGGGTGCTTTAAATTAAAGCCTGCATCATAGGGCGCATGCTCTAGATTGCCGAGTCAATTTCTGCTGCACGTACGGTGGTGCACTTATACAGCCATTTTCTGGTGCACTGGTGTCGCTGCATACATGTGCACAAGCGAAGGTGCGCATCTTTGCTGAAGGAGCCAAAAAAAAAAGCGCTCCTTTTTGGAGTGGCTTTTTTTTTTTTTTTTTTGGCATACGACGGCTAGAGGGCACTTTCCTGGTGACTTTTATGCGTGCGTCGTCTAAACGCCATGCCTACAAGTCACCCTCAAAGCACCTCTTTTTGCCTGACTGATAGCCCCTAATACAGGGCCTCAGCAGACGGAGGCCCCCGAGACGCCGCGGGTCGGAGCGCCGCCGGAGTTCAGCCTCCGGACCGCGGTGCTCCTGCGGCGCATCTAAAAGGAGCACCAAATTGGCGCTCCTTTTAGATGTAAGGGAAAGTGCGCCCTAAAAGCGGCGGGCGCACTTTCCCTGGCTCAAACGGCACAGCGCATGTGGACGCTGCGCCGTGAGGTCATCCCCGGTGCGCCGGCCGTGCGGACGGCCGGCGCTTCTGGGGGCGACCTCGGGGAGAGGAAGGGGCGCCGCTCGTGCGGCTGCCCCTCCTCTTCCCTGCCCGGAAGACGACACTTTTAGTCGTCTGCCGAGGCCCACAGTTGGCCCTCCACATTTGTGGCTTTGACTTTTGTGGATTTGATTATTTGATATTTTGATAAATACGTTCTCTCTATGAATCTCCAGGTCCTCCAGCGCAACTCTGCCAGAAGTTGACCATAGAGTTATACTGGAGAACCTAGAAGTTCCTAGAGAAAACACGTCTCTAGACATTTGTAGGTCCTCCAGCATGATTCTATGACCAACGTCTGGCAGATGTTGGCCATAGAGTTACACTGGAGGACCTGGAGATTCCTAGAGAGATGTTCCCTCAGATAAAAAGACTAATGTTTTATTATTCGCATTTTCCCCACATTCATGGGGGTCCTTCACCCCTAGCCCCAGCGAATGGGGAGGGATCACTGTGGACGTTTTCACACGGGGCTTTAGACGGAGGCAATCCTACCTCCGTCCGGCCCCACTCCGGCTGTTCCTGCAAATTTTTCACACGACGTCGCACCAAGCACCGCCCCATCCAGCGCCATCCCTGGTGCTATCTGGCGTCCGTCCGGGGTCTTGCTGCGCGTGTTCACATGACGTCGCAGCAAGCCCCGCCACCGCCACCGCCCCATCCAGCGCCATCCCCGGCGCTAGCCGGCTTTAGCCCCGTCTTTCTAATTCCTTTTTTTAAAAGGAATTAGAGTTGCTGCTGCTGGAAGCAATCAGGAGCCATTCCGGCGGCTGCTGTTTTCACCGCCGGAATGGCTCTTCATTGCTTCCAGGCGGCTTCCAGGCGGCTTTAGAGCCATGACTGTGAAAACGTCCTGTATTCGAAATACATTCAAATCATGCAAAGTTTTATCCTGGGTCTATTCACATCAGTTATTGATACAGCAGTGAGAATCTTTTAGGAAAACAGGAAAAAATCAAGATTATCTTGGGTTAAATGGGGTTTTTGGCAGCCTCCCCACTTCCCACTTAACCAGATGCATTCAAAATGCATGTGTGCAACAAAGATTCAACCCAGATTCTACCTGGATTATTTTCCCATCTGAGTAACTCTTGTCTGAGTCCGGTTCAGCAGCAGGTCTCAGAAGAGTCCCAAATCAATGAGGAATTTTCATCTGTAATTCCAGTACTATTTGGCAGAGAACAATTGATGGAGAACCATGCTGCCAAATAGTACTGGAATTACAGATGGCAGAGAACAATTGATGGAAAACAAAGCAAAAGGCTTTGCTTTGGGTAACTTTTAGTGACAGCCAGCCTTTTCTTCTCCTTAAGCAGCACTAACACTGGGAGGGCAAGATCTTGCTTTTCTCCCCTAGGATTGCAAATATCAGGCTGAAAAATGTCACGAAATAACCAACTGGAGACACATCAACTTTACAGTAAGCCATCCATATCTATAGATTTTTTTATTATTATTATTCACAGATTCAAATACCACGGCTTTAAAAATATTTTTTAAAATATATAAATTCCAAGAAGCAAACCTTGATTTTGCCATTGTTAAATTGTTGTTGTAGCTGTTGCTGTTGTTGTTGTGTGCCTTCAAGTCATTTCTGACTTATGGCAACCCTAAAGCGAACTTATCGTGGGGTTTTCTTGGCACGTTTCTTCAGAAGGGGTTTACCATTGCCATCCTCTGAGGCTGAGAGAGTGTGACTTGCCCAAGGTCACCTAGTAGGTTTCATGGCTTAGTCTCCAGACTACTAATCCAGTGCTCAAACCACTATGTCATGCTGGCTCTCATTTTATATAAGGGGCCATTTTATATAAGGGGTGCCAGCATGGCATATGGTTTGTGTGTAGACTATGGAGTCCAGAATGTTAGATTCTGGAGACCGGAGTTCAAATCCTGGCTTGGCCATGAAACCCACTGGGTGATCCTGGGCAAGTCTCTCAGCCTCAGAGGATAACAATGGCAAAAAAAAAAAAAAAAAACCTATAAGAAAACTTGCCAAGAAAAACCCAAGAAAGCACCATAGGGTCACCACAAGTTGGAAACAATCTGATGGCATACAGCAACAAACAACAAGTGCCATTTTACCGCACCATTGTATGTAATGGGTCTTGAGCATCCATGGATTTTGGTACCCATGGGAGGGGCGGTTTCCTGGGAGACCAAGGGTCTACTGTACTTTTTAAAGAACGACAACTCCCTTCAGGTTGGCCACTGTAGCTTTCAGTAGCTTTCCTAAGCTCTGCCATAAATCCTGAGTGGGTGCCAATGGAGAAGACGATGCCATTTCTTAAAGGCTCACCCTAATGTACAATCGCGCGGGTAGGCATTTTGCATGCCTGGTTTCCACACAAGAGACAAGGGGAGGCCTTTATCCTTTGCAAAGAATGCCACAAACATGGGGAGGGAGGGTTGGACACAGAGAGAGGAAAAGAAAGAAAGAAAGAAAGAAAGAAAGAAAGAAAGAAAGGGCATGGTTGGAGTTGTTTCTTGGGGTGGTGATGGAAAGAAGCAAGTTTCTATCTCCAGGGCTGCTGGAGTGGAAGTGCAAGCGAAAAAGCCCATTTGAGCTTGGCAGAGGTGGATGGCAACTGGAAAATCCCTGGCCCCTTTTCCTGAAGGGGGGCATCGGCGAAGCAAAGAGGAGGAGGAGGACTGGATTTTTTAATAAGCATCTCCGGCTGCCATGAAAGAACCAATTGTGCGATCTTGTCGAATTTCGAAAGCCCATTTATTCAATGCAGCCCTTCCGTCGACAATGCCAGAGCTGCCACCTTATGCCCTTGTGGGCACAATCCTCATTGCTTGGGGGGCTTTTTGGGTGAAGAGTTCAAGAGATGCAGCTGGTGCCCACTATGACTCTGGAGACAGGGGTTTGAAGTCCAGCTCAACCCTCTGGGTGACCTTGGACAAATCGCACCCTCTCAGCCTCAGAGGAAAGGCAATGGCAAACCTCCTCTGAACAAAACTTGCCATGAAAACACTGTGATAGGTTCGCCTTAAGGTTGCCATAAGTCAGAAATGACTTGAAAGCGCACAACACACATACACACCGATCCTTGAAAGCCCATTTATACAATGCAGCCCTTCATCCAATGGGCACCATCCTCGTTGCTTTGGGAGCTTTGGGTGGGGAGTTCACCCACTTGTGGATCAGGGCCATGTCACAACAGAGCTCTGAAGAAAAAAGCTGGAAGGGGGGGAAGGATGGGGCAGAGCCTGCAATGGGTTTGGAGCAATGGTTGGTTGGCCAAGTTACATTTTGGACTACAATATCCAGAATCCCCGTGGCCATGTGGGATTTGAACATCCAGAGATTTTGGGATCCACAAGAAGTCCTGGCACCAAATGCCAGAAGATACCAAGGGCCCACTGTACAATTCCCAGAAATCCACAGCCTTCAGCCATGGCAATTAAAGTGGATTGTTTCTGCAGTGCGGATGCAGCCTTGGGGAATAGACAAGATTCCAGTTAATAGTCAGATGGGGAAGAATTTTCACCCAGCTTTAGTCAACTCTGACCTTAAACGCAGCTTGCTAACCACTCTTTCCCTAGATTTTCCTTTCTGCTTTAAAAAAAAGTCACTTCTTGTGCAATAAATCATTCAAATCAAATTCAGATTAAAAATTAGACAGGCAAAATGAAACTATCTACATATCTTATGTTGACTTGCATGATTTAATCTGGAAACATAACCTGCATTTTCTTGGTGCTGAATTTGCACTTCTTTGGCACTTTCTATTTTCCATGCCTCAATGCAAAACAATTTTTAAAGCGTATCTGGGCTGTGGCTTCTCTCATAAAAATGAACGCTATGCTGCTCTTCGTTTTAATTTCAATCCTGAGTACAATCTTTTGCTTTAACCCTTACCGAGGCAGTCGGGATATTTTAGACCGCAGAATCCAGTTTTGTTGCATAATTCAGAGAATTCGGAGTGTGGTGGAGTCTCCTTCCTTGGAGGTCTTTAAGCAGAGGCTGGATGGCCATCTGTCAGGGATGCTTTAATTGGGAGTTCCTGCATGGCAGGGGGTTGGACTGGATGGCCCTTGGGGTCTCTTCCAACTCTATGATTCTATGATTCTAGTCCTGCAAGGTACGCATTTTATGACATTAACACGCATTTCACCTGTTTCAGACACCTGTGATGTATGAGTGTTTTTTGTTCCCAAACAGACAAAAACAGACAATTATTGTCCCAAAAATCTATTATATTTGTGTCTGGTCACAAGGAGAGTTTACAGCTACTCAAAAGAGAGGAGCCATCTCATCTGACTATGTATTTCGTGGCTCTGGATATCTGGATACTGTTGAATTTGTTGTTGTTATGTGCATTCAAGTTGCTTCCAACTTATGGTGATCCTAAGGGGTTTTCTTGGCAAGATTTGTTCAGAGGAGGTTCCCCTGAGGCTGAGAGTGTGTGACTTGCCCAAAGTCACCAAGTAGGTTTCATGGCCAAGCTCACAAATGACTTGGAAGGAGACAGAAGATTATAACAAGCCTCTCACCGAATGTTTGTAAGTTTCACCAGGCTTTTGATTGATGGACTGCTGTACAGTCATGGGAAATATGTTAAGATTTGACAATAAATACACTCGTCCCTCCCGATTTACGGGGGATCTGTTTCGGATGCCCCCATGAATCAGAAATAAAACACAAATATTCAAGTCTCCATTGATCATGATGGATCATTGATCACTTTGTCCCTCCTGGCTTGTCATCCGCATAGGATCAAAACCGCGGATGGCAAGTCGGGGAGGGACCAGTGTAATAATAATGACGACAACAGCAAACTCTGGTGCCACAACAAACTACTGGTACTGTATATACTCACATATAAGTCTAGAAATTTTAATCAAGAAATTGACCCCAAAACCTGGGTTGACTTATCCACAGGTCGATGTGCATGTTGTGTTTTAACTCTTATTTTTTAAAAAAGAAAACTATCCCCTGGTGAAAGGCAAGAATGTAATCTGTCCTGAAAACACTGAGCGTCTCTACTCTTTCATTCATCCAGCCTTTAGTGTGAGCACAAACAGTGATGCCTGCTGAAATTTTGTAAGTTCTTTGGTATCGTTTTCCTATGTTTCCTTTGTTCCGTGTCCCCAACTTTTACCCTCGCCTTATACAAGGGTCATGTCAAAATCAATAATTTTGGCCCCAGAACCTGCCCTCAACATATACATGGGGTCGAGTAGATAAGTGGTATCAAACCAGATTATTTTTCCAGTGCGGAGGCGGACCCAGTCATGTCAAAAACCATCCGTTATGATAGTGTGGAGCAGGGGTAGGCAACCTTTCCCCTTTAAGGGCCGAAGGACTTCAGCTCCCAGAATCCCAGGAGCTATTGGCCAACATGGGACTATTGGCCAACATGGCTGAGGCTTCTGGGAGCTGAAGTCCCTCGGCCCTTAAAGGGGAAAGGTTGCCTACCCCTGGGTGGAGTCTTTTACGAATTCAAAAGCTTCCTTCTCACCTTCTCCCCCTTCCGCACTTTGAAAAGAGAGAAGGCTGAATGGACACAGCCCTCACCACCTGCCATCGTTGATAAGCTGGACCCAATGAGACCTTAACCTTCAAGCCACTAACAGAAGGCTCTGAATTAGCTAATTGCTAATCGCCTTCTAATCGGCTCATTGCTGGGTGGCATCAAACGGGATCCCTGTAGGGTCACAAGGACAAAGTAAATTCAGGACACTAACTAAAGGATGCTCCAGACATGGCCAGCCTTTCCTCTGGAAGACTCCAAAGCTTCATTCCCACTTACAAATAAATCGGTGTGCAATCCGAATCGATCGATCGGTTCGGCAGCAGAGCGTGGTTCACCCTATCATAGAATCATAGGACGTTATCACACGGGGAGTCGTGGGGAGAAAGTGGAAATAAACGGGATGAGCGGAAGACTTTAATTTACGGGATTTGTCCCGTTCCGCCTCGTCTGATAACTAAATTTGAATTTAAAAGGGGGTTAATTCGAACAAAAACCTGATCTTTTCAAATCCTCAAAAATTCCGAAAATGAAAAGATCAGGTTTTTGTTTGAATTAGCCCCCTTTTAAATTTGAATTTAGTTATCAGATGAGGCGGAATGGGACAAATCTCATAAATTAAAGACTTCCGCTCATCCCGTTTATTTCCACTTTCTCCCCGCAACTCCCCGTGTGATAATGTCCATAAAGTTGGAAGAGACCACAAGGGCCATCCAGTCCAACCCCCCTGCCATGCAGGAACTCCCAATCAAAGCATCCCCGACAGATGCCCATCCAACCTCTGCTTAAAGACCTCCAAGGAAGGAGACGCCACTACTCTCACTACTATCATTTGCCCCAATCGCAGTTTCTAGCTGTAAAATAACCCACCTGTTGTTCGCATTGACAAATGAATAGATCCAAAATGAATCGATTCAGCCCGCCGGTAAATTTAAAAGGCAAATTTAAATCGATTCCGATCTGCATCTGGTTCACACTTGTGCGGAATCGATTTATCGAAAAAGATGCAGGGAAAAACAGAGTCAAAAAGACACACATTAAATGGGTTTAGTGCATGGCCCCCCTCTCCAAACTACTTCAGTGATTCGGTTCAAGTGCGAACCAGGTTCATTTAAACCACTTCAAAACAGTTTGCAAACCGGTTTAAAACATAGTGGGAATGAGACCCAAGACAAAGAGAGTTTTGTCCTTATGCCTCCTCCCCAGTTTCAAAATGCAGTGAGGGTCTCCATAAGCTTTCTGCTTGGGATCATTAGGTGCCAAGAGGCAGCCCTTGGAAAAGTTACTTTTTTTTACTACAACTCCCAGACCCTCCAGCCAACATGGTCGTGCTATATGAGGCTGGTGGTCAGTTGTAAATATGTATATTTGGAAAACTAAATTTGATGATTATTTTGAATGCTACCATTGTATATACTATTTGTTATAAAAATAAATTTAAAAAAATAAATGGTGACTTTCTCAAGTTTTTTGGGGGGGAGGGTAACATCAAGATCCATAGCCTGATTTCTTGGTAGCTTGTGCAAATTTCTGTTCCCTAAAACTTTTACATTAGCAACAATTTCCTCTGACCACCTTAAATTCTACTTTGGAAAGCATGAATGGTTTTTCAGGTGGTGCATAGTGTTTCCAGGAGTCCTTTTTTTTTGTATAGAATGATTCTGAACTCCCTTTCTGGGAGTTAAATTCCTGGGATCTGATCTCTTTAATTCTCAGTGTATGTATTTTCCACTTGGTTCTGGTTGTTAGATGTCAAAAAAAGAGGAAAACAGATCCCAAAAGCCTGAAGTCTGTCCAGCTGCGCTGTACTGGAATCAATCCGCTTAGGCAGGAGATTCAGATTTGCCCAAAGCTCTCCAAGGAGAGAGACCTGTCCAGATCTGTCCTCCAAAATGTTGCTCTGTAGCGGCCGCCCTCTATCCTAAAGACACTAGAAATCCTACATAATATACGCACACATACTTGGGGACAGAAGTATTTTTGCAGTTTGTGTCCAAGCATGGCTCAATGTTATGGAATTCTAAGACTTGTAAGTTTGTGAGATATTTAGCCTTCTCTGTCTGAGAGCTCTAGCGCCGCAACAAACCACTGTACAAATCCCAGAGTGCCATAGTTTTGAGCCATATCCCAGTTGGCTCAGGCAAAAGCAAACTGCTGTAGCCTCTCCTACTTTCCTCATCCATAACCTTCACCATCTTAACCATTCATTCCGGTTGCTGCTTGGCCCCAGGGCTCCTGGTTTTCACCTGTGAAAATGTTGGAGGTTATGTTGTCCATTTTTACTCTTTCCCGCAAACACTCCTAAGACCTCAGACAAAGAAATTACAGAAGATCCCTGAAGATCATGTCTAAAGAGACAGGTCATGGTCTCGGGATGCTAAAGATTCCAGGTTTGCTTTGCACCATTTCTTGTAACAGAGGAGCCTTTTGGTTTCTGAAAGTCTGCTTACATCACAGAGATTTTAGAGACATCTGTTTGTAATCTCTCCCCATTTTCTGCAGGAAAGTCCTCAAAATCTACCCAGAAGGTGGTCCAACAAATGCCCTGTGTGCTACTCCTTTCATGCTACACATTTATAGCACTATGAATCCACTTATGGCTGAATCCAAATCTTGGGATTTGTAGTTTGGTCGGAAGCAACAAAGGAGCTCTCTGGTTGAGATGTCTAAATATCCCACCACTGTAAAATGCAATTCCCAAGTTTCCATAGGTTGGAGCCATGGCAATTCGTATGAAATCATCGTGTTATAGAAGGCCAGCTTGGTGTAATGGTTTGAGCGTTGGCCTATGATCCTGAGTTCAAATTCTTGCTCAGCCATGAAACCCACTGCAAGTCACACTCTCTCAGCCTCAGAGGAAGGCAATGGCAAACCTCTTCTGAACCAATCTTGCCAAGAAAACCCCCTGGTAGGATTGCCGTAAGTCAAAAATGACTTGAAGGAACACAACAACAAGAACAACAACAACATAATGCTACAAGTGTGCAGAGTGAAAGAGTCCTAGCTTTATTCTGGAAACCATAAAGCCCTATGAGGAGCGACTGAGAGAGCTGGGGATGTTTAGCCTGGAGAAGAGATGGTTAAGAGATGATATAAGTACCATATGTTTAAGTATTTGAAGGGATGTCATATTGAAGATGGAGCAAGCTTGTTTTCTGCTGCTCCAGAGAACAGGACAAGGAGCAATGAATTCAAGCTACAGGAAAAGAAATTCTACCTCAACATTAGGAAGAACTTTCTGAAGGTCAGAGCTGTTCAACAGTGGAACACACTCCCTTGGACAGTGGTGGAGTCTCCTTCTTTGGAGGCTGTTTTTAAACAGAGGCTGGATGGCCATCTGTCAAGGATGCTTTGATTAGGAGTTCCTGCATGGCAGAAAGGGGTTGGACTGGATGGCCCTTGAGGTCTCTTCCAAGTCTAGGATTCTATGGTTCTAGTTCACCAACTACATTGTACTAGTTCTCCAAATACATGGTACATAAGCAGATGATGTGTGATTCTGTAGAAGGAAACAGACCCTCTGTCTTGAAGCCAGCTCCCGACATTCCATCTGAACGCTCTTAACATTCTTTCATGCTCAAGTGCAACTAGAACTCAGGGCAGGGCAGAGCTGCTCAGACAGAATCCAGCCAGTCCCTATGCAGCAACCCTTTGGGTAAAACAGCAACCAAATTTGTTTCTCACTCAAGTCACAAAGGCAGCAGGAAGGTTTGGCCCTGTCCCAATCATGTGCCTAAATGCATCCTTCACCTTTTCCCCTTAGGCCCTCTGTACCCATGAATTTTTCACCCAGGGATTCAACCATCCATGGCTTGATTTTGCCATTTTTTTTATAAGAGACGCCATTTTAATACCCCATTGTCTATAACGGCACTTGAGCATCTGTGGATTCTGGTACCCACAAGGGGTCCTGGAACCAAACCCCAGCAGACACCAAGGGCCCACTGTAGGGACAGAAGAAATTCATTCTTTGTAGAATCCAAAATAAAATACTGATTGCATTTGGGGTCAGACCTGTGGCGGGTCAAAAATGCTCACTTATTCCCATCTAGAGGGTCTAAAGGCTCCTAGCTGTTCCATGGAGTATCCACCTGCATCCAAGTTTCCACAATGTATAGTATCGACCCCAATTCCACCTGGCAAAATAATAAGCATTTTTCCTAGTCTCATGCAAATCTAGGAGTAGAGAACACTCAGAACGATTATAATGCAACAAGTTAAAGAGAGACAAGGAGTGCTTCTCTTGCACAAGCTCATACTGTTAAACTGCAGGGAACGCCAACAACTATGTAGGAGGCAGCAATATTGGGTTAAATGTCCCTGCCACTTAAGGTGTTACCAAAACCCAGGAGTGCTAAAGACGATCCTTGAAAAGCCCTGGATGCCAATCTCTTGATTCTTGTTGACTTCAGCCCATGGCGACCCTATGAATGAGAGATCTCCAAATCCTCCCCATCTTCAACCATCCTGCTCAGCTCTTGCAGATTCATGGCCGTGCAAGTGACCAGATGTCCTACCCGCCAAGTACATTGCAAAAGTAAATGCTTAAAAACACACAGTTAAAAATAAATCCATGATTCAATGCTCCAAATGGAGGACATTTCGGAAGGTTGAAAAGAAGGACAAGTCCAGGGTGACCAGCTGTCCTAACCTCTAAGGAGGATAAAGCACCGCCAAATGTAGGAAATTCAAGAAAAGTGCATGATGGGCCTTTGCAGACTGCCAAAAATAGTGCAAATTGAGTCCACTTTAAGGGTTAGGGTTAGTGCTAGGGAGTCATGGGAACTGTATTTTTTCCTGAGACATTGAGCCTTCTCTGTCAGAGAGCTCTGGTGCCACAATAAAATACAGTTCCCATGATTCCCTAACCCTAACCCTAACCCTTAAAGTGGACTCAATTTGCACTATTTCTAGCAGTCTGCAAAGGCCCGACATTCCCAAACAAAAGCTCAAGACACTCATGTCAATCTAAATGCATGCTTCTTAGTCATGCTCCAAATGGAGGACGTTCTGGACTTCCTCCTGGCCAGAAGGTCGAAGTGGATGACATGGCCAGGGTGACCAGATGTCCTAACCGCCAAGAAGGACACAGTACCGCCAAGTGTTGGACATTCAAGAAAAATATAGGCCACTCCCAAATAAAAGCTCCAAACACACACGTCAATAGAAATGCATGCTTCAAAATGGAGGATGTTTTGGAATTCCTCCTGGACAGAAGGTTGGATCGGAGGACGTGTCCTAGAAAAGGAGGATCTGTGATCACCGTGTGCTGGAATCGGATACACTCTTGATACGCCGCTGGAAAGGGGAACATACGGAACAGCCTGGCCGACTCTTTGCTTTATTCCAGGATGGCTATCCAGATGTTCCCAATTAGCCCCCTCCTCTCCCCATACACCCCCTTTTCCCAGCTGGCTCTTTTTCGGAGACCCCCAAAGACCCCCCTCTGCTCTTTAGGGAGAGATTTGGCAGGCATCTTCATCCCTCAAACCCACCCTCCACTTTCAAAGCCCCTTTATTTTCCATCCTGCCATTCCTTGGGTGAACCTATAACTTCCAAGAGGTTCCTTTGACTCCTGCCCCACCAATTCTTGCGGGCAAGGAACTGGAAATCCCAGACCCACCCCTTGGCGGTCCCATAGCAAGAAGCTGGCCAAGGCCCAGCTGACAGCGGGCGGAGGGGGGTGGCTGGGATGTGGAGGAAGGAGCCGCACAAAGTGGAAAACAACTCTTAAAACTCAGAGTTTCTTCGACTCCAGGCAGCCTCTCTAATGGCAAACAGCTGTAGATGACCACACTGGGCCTCCTCCTTCTCCTCCTTCTTTCTCTTTTCCTCCAAACCTAAAAACAGGCATTTGCAGAACTCCAAGGCGAAGCACAGGACGAAGGCTGGAAACACACAGATGTTGTTTGTTCTTCTTTGCAGCACAGAAAAGTTTGGTGGGAGTCGTAGTTTAATGGCGCAAGAGAAGAGGCGTCATAATTCCAATTAAAAGCATTATTTGGGCAGCGTTTGCTTTGTCTGGAGTTGGAAGGGGGACTCCGGAGAATGAGAGAGAGGCGTAGTGGTTTGAATGTTGAACTATATGACTCTGGAGACCAGGGTTTGAATCCTGGCTTGGCCATGGAAACCCATGGGGTGACCTTGGGTGAGTCACATTATCTCAGCCTCGGAGGATGGTCGTGGCAAACCCTCTCTGAAGAAACTTGCAAAGATAGGTTGGGTCACCCTAAGTTGGGAATACCTTGAAGGCACACAACACACATACATGCATACAGGGCGACCAAAGGATCTGATGCAATGCCTGTCGAAAGAATTCAGGGCCAGCATGACCTGGTGTCCTCCTTTTCCAGGACACAACGTCCCTTTCAGCCTCCAGTCCAGGAGGAACTTCCAAATGTCCTACGTTGTGAGCATGACTTAAGAAGCATGAATGTACATTTTGATGAGCGTTTAGAGCTTTTGTTTGGGCATGTCCTCCATTTGTCGTGAAGGTCCTACACTTTGTTCTCCTTTGCAGCCCGGTCACCAGTTTTGGGGCAGAGGAAGGAAAGTTCAAGGACTGGTGCCCATTTCTAATCTGCCTGGCAAGCGGGTTTGAAAAGAGGGCAAGGAGAGGAGGAAGAGGAGGAGGAGACCCAGAAGCAGGGTGAGCACAGGTCCTCCTTTTCCAGGACACATCCTCCATCTCTACTTTCTGCCCAGGAGGAATTCCCAAAAGTCCTCCCTTTGGAGCATGACTAAGAAGCACCGATTGATCATTCTAGGAGTGTTGTGCGCTTTTCTCGGGCCATGTCCTCCATTTGTCTTGAACGTTTGCAGGACAAAGAAGCATCTTTCTAGGAGCGTTTTGAGCTTTTATAGGGTCAGGTCCTCCATTTGTCTTGAACTCCTCGGTTCTGATTTGTCTGATCACCTTGTTCAGGGTGGTTGGGCGAGGTGGGAAGGGTTCGGAGACTGGTGCCCACTTCTTATCCAATAATAATAATAATAATAATAATAATAATAAATGTACTGTTTATTTATGATGCCAGTGGAACATCCAACATCTATAATCCAAAACAGGCGATGAAACACAAGACAATAAAAGGCTCAATTACAAAAAATAAGCAGGCTAATATACTAAAATGAACTCCTTTCTTGCCACCCATCTTGGCCACTTTGGGCTCACTCGGCAACATGGCACATCGAAGGCTGCGTCCGCACTGGAGAAATAACCCGGTTTAAGCCCACTTTAGTTGCCACGGCTCAAGGCTATGGCATTCTGGGCATTGGCGTTTGTGGTGGCACCAGAGCGCATTGCGCTCTGGTGCCACCACAAACGCCAATGCCCAGAATGCCATAGCCTTGAGCCGTGGCAGTTAAAGTGAGATCAAACCGGGTTATTTCTCCAGTGCGGATGGAAGCAGCCTGCAGATGGAAGACTACAACCCTTTTAGGAAAAGGTATCTTTAGGGTTTGGGGCAACCAAAGGTAGGGCATCTTTAGGGTTTGGGGCAACCAAAGGTATCTTTAGGGCATCTTTAGGGTTTGGGGCAACCAGAGGTATATTCAGGGCATCTTTAGGGTTTGGGGCCAACCTTTGGGGCAACCCTTTAGGAAAGGCTTAGCCTGGCCAAAAGAATGGAGGGGGGGAGGCGGAAACCCCCAAAAGATCTTTCCTTTGGAGCATCCTTTCCATTTCTAGAGAAGCCAAAGAGAGCCAAGAAGGAAACTTTTGGGCATGGTTCTAGGGGACTTACCCAAAAAGTCGATGGAGGGGTCTCTTTCCACCGCTGGCTGGCTGGGAGTTCTCTTCTCCGTCCGCCCCACTTTCCAAACCTGGAGCAAGGAGAAGAAGGAGGAGAGGGAGGCTGAGCAGCAGAAGTTTGGAGCAAGTCTTTGGAGGAGGAGGAGAAAGAGAAGAAAGGGGTTGCAAATGCCCAGGGAAGGCAAGGAGGAGGAGGAGGAGGATCTCTCCCAGGAAGATGCCCAGGAGGATGCCCAGTGCCCTACCTGGTCCCTGGTCCCTGATGCCCACCAGCCAGGCTGCCAAGCTCTTCTCTGGGCTCCAGATCCAGAAGCAGCAGCAGCAGCCTGGCTGGCAGCCTCTTCTTTCTTTTTTTGAGCTGGGGATGGGAGGGAGGAAGGCAGCCTGGCTCCACCCTGCCAAGAGGAAGGAAGGAAGGAAGGAAAGAAGGAAAGAAGGAAAGAAAGAAGGAGGAGGATGCTTCTTGGGCAGGGAGGACCAGGCGTCCTCCTTTTCCCGGACGCGCCCTCCACCTCCAGCCCTCTCCTCCAGGAGGAAATTCCCAAAGGCCCTCCCTCTGGAGCATCACTAGGAGCAGTTTGGAGCTTGCAATGGGGGGGGGGGGGGTTTGTCCTCCCTTTTTCTGGAAGGTCCTACATTCTCCTTGGCACCGAGGACATCTGGGCGTCCTCTTTTTTCCCCGGACGCGTCCTCCTTTTTCCCCCGGACGCGTCCTCCATCCCCAGCTTTTTCTGCTCCAGGAGGAATTCCAAAAGGTCTTCCCTCTGTCTGGAGCATCACTAAGCAGCATGCTTTTCGTTTGGGGATGTCCTCCATTAGGTCCTCCCTTTGGAGGATCCCGAAGAAGCATGCCTTTGCATTTCTAGGAGCGTTTGGAGCTTTGATTTGGGAGTGTCCTCCATTAGGTCCTCCCTTAGCATCACGAAGAAGCACATGCTGGGTGGCCAGAGGTCCTCCTTCCTCAGGATACTTCCTCCATGTCACCCTCCTGGTCCAGGAGGACTTCCAAAAAGGTCCTCCCTTTGGAGGATCACTAAGAAGCACATGCAGGGTGCTCGAAGGTCCTCCTTTTCCAGGACATGTCCTGGTCCAAAAGAGGAGTTCCAAAACGTTCTACCTTTGGAGCATCCCTAAAGCATGCATGCCTTTGCATTTCTGGGAGCGCTTGGGGCTTTCATTTGAGGATGTCCTCCATTAGGTCCTCCCTTTGGAGCATCACGAAGAAGCACGTGCGGGTTGCCCAGAGGTTCTCCTTTCTCAAGACATGTCCTCCATGTCACCCTTCTGGTCCAGGAGGACAGAAGCATGGATTGATCTTGCTAGGAGTGTTTGGAGCTTTGATTTAGAAATGTCCTCCTTTGCAGTTAGGTCCAGGGTGCCCAGAGGTCCTCCTTTTCCAGGGCATGTCCTCCATCTCCAGCTTTCTGCTCCAGGAGGAATTCCAACACGTTCTCCCTTTGGAGCATCCCTAAGAGAACGTTTGGGGCTTTGATTTGGAAATGTCCTCCCTTTTCCTGGAAGGTCCTACATTCTACAGTGCCTTGGCAATGAGGACATCTGGGCACCCTGGGTCAGGGAGATCAGATGTCTTCCTTTTCCAGGACATGTCCTCCATTTCCAGCCTTCTGTTTGGGAGGAAATCCAAAAGTTCCTCCCTTTGAGGCAGGACTAAGAAACACGCATTGGTATTTCTAGGAGGACTAGTGTTTGGAGCTTTCATTTGGGAATGTCCTCCATTAGGTTCTCCCTTTTGAACATCATTAAGAAGCACAGTCAGAGTGCCAAGAGGTCCTCCTTTCCCAGGATATGTCTTCTATTTCAACCTTCTGTCCAGGAGGACTTCCAAAAGGTCCTCCTCCCTTTCAAGCAGGACGAAGAAGCATGGATTGATGAAGTGTTTTGAGCTTTGATTTGGGAATGTCTTCTCTTTTTCTGGAAGGTCCCACATTTTACAGTGCTTTGTCCTCCTTTGTGCTTAGGACATCTGGTCATCCTCGGTCAGAAGTCCTCCATTTCCAGGCTTCTGCTCCAGCAGGAATTCCCAAAGGTTCTCCCTTTGATTTGGAACATCACTAACTAAGAAGCACACTCAGGACACGTCCTCCATTTCAGCCTTCTGTCCAGGAGGAATTCCAAAATGTCCTCACTTTGGAGCAGGACTACAAAGCAAGGATTTACATTTGAGCTTTGATTTGGGAATGTCCTACCTTCTTCTGGAAGGTCCTACATTTTACAGTGCCATGGTCAGAGTGACCAGATAGATGTCTTCCTTTTCCAGGGACTGTCCTGCATTTCACCCTTCTGTCCAGGAGAAATTCCAAGACATCCTCCTCCTTTTGGATCAGGACTTAAAACGTGTGTGTGGACTGGATAGCCCTTGGGGTGTCTTCCAACTCTACGATTCTGTCCTATATTTTCATCAAGGTCCTACATTTTATGGTGATTAGGTCATCTGGTCCAGGGTGACCAGGTGTCACAACTGCAAAGGAGGCCAAGGCACTGCAAACATGTAGGACATTTGAGGGGGAAATGTAGGGCATGACAAAATAAAAGCTAAAAACACTCTCAGAAATGTAAATTCATGCTTCTTGGCCGTGCTCAAAGGACAGAAGGTTGAAATGAAGGACATGCCTGGAAAAGGAAGACATCTGGTCACCCTGTGCTTAGTGGAACGGACCTTCTGACCTTTTATGGGGGTTGGTCCACAGGGTGACCAGATGTCCTCATCACCAAGGAGGACAAAGCAGCGCAAAATGTAGGTGGTGGTTGTGAGCTCCCTTCATGTCAACCTTGCCTCATGGGGACTCTGTGGATGAGATATCCTCCACTGTTCTGCTTAAGTCTTGTATTCGAGCCCATGTTCTCCCTGCTGAGTCTATCCATCTGGCATGTGGGTTTCCCTCTCTTTCTACTGTTGTTGATGTGAGCTGCCCTTGAGTAGACCTCGACTCATGGTGACCCTGAGAATGAGACATCTCCAAGCTCCCTATCCTCCATCCATCTCCCTGCTCAGGTCCTGCAGGCTCAGGACCATGGTCTCCCTGATTGGGTCTAACCATCTGGCATGTGGTCTTCTTCTCTTTCTACTTACCTCCACCTTCCCCAGCATCATTGTATTTTATAATGAGTCCTGCTTAGCGTTAGGTTGTAATGCATACATTAATTTTTAATACCTTAATGTTGTTGTTAGCGGCCTTCGAGTAAACCTTGACTCATGGTGACCCTGTGGATGAGAGGTCTCCAAGACCGCCTGTCCTCCATCTCCCTGCTCAGGTCCTTCAAGATCAGACCCATGATATTCCCAATTGAGTCTGTCCATCTAGCATGCGGTCTTCCTCTCTTTCTACATACCTCCACCTTCCCCAGCATCATGGTCTTTTCCAATAAGTCATGCCTTCTCATGATGTGGCCAAAGTACAACAACCTCAGCTTTATCATCTTCACTTCCAGGGAGATTTCTGGCTTGATCTGTTCAAGGACTCATTTGTTTGTCTTTTTGGATCCTCATCTCTCTTCCCCAGCACCACATTATCTCAAAGGAGTTGATTTTCTTTTTATCTGCTTTCTTCACTGTTCAGCTCTTGCATCCGTACATGATGATGGGGAATGCAGTGGCTTGGACGACTCTAACTTTAGTGTTCAGCTGTATATCTTTACACTTTAGGATCTTGTCTAGTTCTTTCAGAGCTGCCATTCCCATTCATTCTAGAAATATGGGGGACATGACCAAAGAAAAGCTCGAAACATTCATAGAATTAGAATTATTTTTAGATTTTTTAGAATTCATGCTCAAACTAGAGTGGTAATAACTCTGGCAGATGGAGACGGGTGGAGCGCTGCTATGGCAGACACCAAATCCAGTAGGTCTTAAGTCCAGGAGGAGAGGTGAAAGCACACAGACTCAGTGACAGCTTGGCCATCTCGCCGACATCTCTTTGCTACTATATGGTTGCACCAGGTGGGCTTTCTCTCACTTCTGAGGAACTTCTGCTTCAGGCCTTCAGCCATTGTAACCCATATATGATGGTTGTCTTCGTATTACAGCCCAGGCACTTTCTTGAGAGGAGGTCGTATTAAACTAGTGGGACTTATGTGGGTCTATGTGCCTTCAAGTCATCTATTGACTTATGGTGACCCCATAAATGTCATTCTTAGGACCTTATCACACGGGGTCTAAAGCAGACCTAATCCAAAGGGTATCCGTAGCTAATACGTATTATTTCCCCGTGTTTACACACGACGTTGCACCGAAACTCGACAGAACCCGGAGCTAATCCGTAACGAATTGAGATCTTTTGACATTCGGTTTTTCGGGGAAGTACAACCAAGCTTTCGGAATCATTGCGCAATGGCCGCGCAGGCGAAATACATATGATCACGCAATACGTATTGTGAAGCATTTCCCTGCCCTGACCCATGGTTCCCCGCGCTACTTCCCATGGATCTGTGAGGAAGCATCTTATGACGTGTCCTTCCTGTTTGGATTGGGCAACAAATGGGACGGGTAAACATGGTCCTCTCTTTGTAATTTATGGGATTTTCTAACTTGTGTGTGCACGGAGAATACGTTTCCAGGATGCGTGTCCCGGGAAGCGCGATAAATGCGCTATGGCGGTAATTGCATGTGGTAGGCATTTACATATTGCGGGGGCTCTTTCAGTTCATTTCAGTATAGAACTGAATTTATTCTTATTTCGGTTACTTTTCGCTCTGTGGCCAGCGTGTGATAAGGTCCTTAGGCAAGCAATGCTCAGAGGTGGTTTGGCCAGTTCCTTCCTCTGAAATATAGCCTGCAGCGCCAGGTATTCCTTGGCAGACTTTGTTGTTCTTGTGTGCTGTGTGTCAAGTCATTTCTGACTTATGGTGACCCTAAAGGAAACATATCATGAGGTTTTTTGGCATGATTTATTCACAGGGGGCTTGCCTTTGACTTCTTCTTCTTGTTGTGTGCCTTCAATAATTTCCAATTTATGGTGACCCTAGGGCAGGTCTATCCTGGGGTTTTCTTCCACCTAAACATGTGTGGGATTGGGTTGCACAGGATTCACTATTGATGATTATTGAGGTCATCCCAGAAGTGTCCTTTCAACCTAGAAATCATGAGTTTGACTTCTGGGGGTAGTCCATTTTCATAAGCCATCAAGGGGACAATGAAGATGTACGTTATCTCAAGACTGCTTTTTCTGAGATGCTCAGAGTAATCCCTTTTTAAAATTTTGTTTTAAAGACACATCTCCCCCCCCCCCCCCATTGCTTTTCTGGTTTAAAGTAATGTTCTGCTATTAAGTTTATGGATCTGATTTTATTTGCATCCTCATATACTGTTGCTTCTGTGATTACTCATGTGTTTTATTCTGATGTGTAAATGGATTTTTAAAATGTATCTTATGGTGTATCCTTGCCGAGGGTCTGTATCCTAAAAGACAGGCTGTTAAAAATGCCAAGACATATGTTTCTAAGAAGTTACACAGAACACTTTGCCTAACACAACAGAAGCTAAAAGTTGTTTCCTAGAATATTTTTTATGTTCATGTTCTGACAGCCAAGTATAAAATGTCTAGGGGTAGCTGTGTTGGCCATACAGCAAATCCAAAAACATCCAAACCATTATACCTTTATTGGGGCAGTATAAAATGTGTTTGAGTTACATCTGTTACAAAAGCATAGCTGTGTTGGCCATTTAGCAAATTCAAACAAAAATCCATCAAATATACCTTTATTGGCATCTGACTAACATCTCCAATTGTTTTTCTCCTGTTTGGTTTGTAACATCTTGCCTGATGAAGAAGTTCATGGAGCTTTGAAAGCTTGCAACAAGTACTGGCATATTGTGCATTTTGGTTAGTCAATAAAGGTATCACTGGTGTATTTTTGTTTGAATCTGTTACAAAGGATGCACAGACATGCAAAGCACTGTTTTCCCTGGAAATTACTTTCAAGCAGGATCAGACTCCATGCTGATCTGTGTTGTCCAAAGCAAGGTTAAGTATGCCTGCAATATTTTTGTATTATCCCCACCTCATGTGTTCCCACCAGCTGCATAAGAGAGCAGAAAGAGCTGGATTTTAATTTGGACGCCTTTGAAGTAGCTTCCCATATGGGCAGAAAAGATGGAGATCAACCAAACAGAGCTGTAATATGAAGCTTAAGGATGGGCTGAGAAATGGTTGTTGCTACTAAATTCAAGATAGATCAATT
Source organism: Phrynosoma blainvillii (assembly GCA_026167975.1). Taxonomy (NCBI): domain Eukaryota; kingdom Metazoa; phylum Chordata; class Lepidosauria; order Squamata; family Phrynosomatidae; genus Phrynosoma; species Phrynosoma blainvillii. The sequence goes on along the minus strand of JANUYF010000002.1, from coordinate 165,125,316 downwards.
GAGGCTGCTTTCAGGAGGGGTGCCTGTTTGCCCCTTCCCCCAAATGCTAAATGTAGTGCATTGGCAAAACAGCCCCCCAGGGAGAAGGATCACACACATACGGACACACATTTACTTTACTTCATCACTGAAAAATCAGATGATGGCTTCCTCGTGTACAGAGCCGCCACAGTTTTGACAACAACAAAAATAACATTCATCTCACTCCATCTGCAACACTTTTCAGTTGATCCAGTAACATCCGAAATCCACCAAACAGGGGTATTTTTATTGGGCCAACCAAAATGCACAATATACATGTTGCAAACTTTCTAACCTCCACTGGCCTCTTCATCAGGCAAGATGTTACAAACCAAACAGGAGAAAAACAATCGGAGATGTTAGTCAGATGCCAGTAAAGGTATCACTGATGGATTTTTGTTGGAATTTGGTAAATGGCCAGCACAGCTACCCCTGCATGTAATAGATGTAACTCAAACACATTTTATACTGGCCCAATAAAGGTATCATTTATTGGGGGACGGGACTTGAAGATGTTAGCCCTAGGCCTGCATTTTGCTGTTTCCCTTCTTATTAAAATGGTATGGAGGGGCATATCTTGCAGGCTGGCCCTTCCTCCTCCTGGCCATGTGGCAACTGGGAGATTCTCTAATTATCACACATGGGCCAGTTTCGTTGTTAAAGAGATAATAAAGTGGAAATGAAGCATCCCGAAAAGAAAGCGAAAAAAGAGCTTAATTGCGCAAAAGCTTTTCACATGTAATTACAGTAATAACAGAATTAAGTTAAAAGCGGAAAAAAGACATTTTTAACTTTCATACACAAGTGAAAAGAACCCGTACATGTACTGGAAATGGGTGTGTTTTGTGACAAGATTCCTCCTTTTCCAGGGCGAGTCCTGCATTTCCCAGGTGGAAATGTCAGACTGTCCTCCATTTGGGGTCATGTCCTCCTGCACAGGTCCTAACCCCCTTCCATTGGGGTTAGGACCTCTCAAGAGAGCAGAGGAGGAGAAGGAGGCTGGAAAGGCAAGGCAAGGCAAGGCGAGGCAAGGGAGGGATTGAGATGGCTCAGCCTCCCTTTTCTCTCTCTCCTTTCCTGGCATTGGAGGCTCTCAGCTGCTGGGGAGATGGGCAAAGAGGGCAGGATCACAGGCAGAGCGGGCAGGGAAGGAGGAGGAGGAGGAGGAAAGGGAAGGAAGGAAGGAAGGAAGGAAGGAAGGAAGGAAGGAAGGAAAGAAGGGCTGGGTGTTCCCTGGGAAGAGCCAGAGCCTTGGATGATGCCCAGGAGAGGGGGAAACTGGAGGTAGCTCCCATGCCCCCCCCCCATAAGCCTTTCCCCTTTGTAGGACCTGCAGGACAGAACTTCATGGTGAGATGGAGCTCCAAGTTGCTCCACAAGCACACCCCACACTTGCACCCACATCCACCCACAGCTGCTGCGAGGGAAGCCTTCTTTCCCCTCCTTTTCCCTCCATCCCAAATGCCAAACTTCTCCTCCGTCCCAAACTTCCCTCCCCTTGCCTTGCCTTGCCTTGCCTTCCCTGCATGGCAGGAGCCCGGGACTCTCCCTTCCTGGAGGCCCCTCCTCCTCCTCCTCCTCCTCTTGGCCCTCCTCCAGGTTTTAAAAGAGAATTGTCCATGCGTATTTGCTTTTCACATTACAGTAAATGCAAAATTACTGTAATTTCACAAATGCATTTCCTCTAAACTCCCAAAATTAAAAAGATCTCAGATAATACCACTTTCTGACCAGTTTCTGTGCGACGTCGTGTGAAATCGTGAGGCGCAAATTCGCTTTTTGTTTGGGATTTGTGTGGATTAACCAGATTTCCCCCATGTGATAACATCCATTGAGTTGGAAGAGACCCCAAGGGCCATCTAGGAAAACACAATCAAAGCACCCCTGACAAATAGCCATCCAGCCTCTGTTTAAAAACCTCCAAAGAAGGATACTCCACCACCCTTCAAGGCAGCATATTCCACTGTTGAACTCAGGAAGTTCTTCAAAAGAACATCCACATACCTGAATATCAAGGAACTTTTGAAAACCAAATTTACTCATGTGATTACTTCCTCCCAAAATGTATAGGACAGCTTAAAATCATATGTGTTAAGACAGCATTAGCAGTATTACAGCTCAAAGAATTTGCTGATTCAGAAAGTTGTTTCTTGAATAGATATTGTGATGACTAATATAATTCAATGAGCAATTTCTGCTACTTAAGACATAATTAGAACCCTATAGCCATACTGGTTATAGGTGTTAAAAACGATGGTCATTGATTTGTCAAATCTGGATATTCCAGTTCTCTATTCCATTCTTGTTGTAAATCTCATATGTCATTTTTATTTATAGATAACACACACACACATATATAGTTGGCTTGGATACTTTGTTTCAGTTAATGTCTCTTAATAATGAAATCAGCTTAATTGTGGAAAGAGTCCATCAAACAGCTGGTGTAGAACCCTGAGGCTGGGCATGGGATTGTGTCAGTGACTTTAGTTTTAAATCCAGTCAGAAAAGATCCCACACAGCCAATGTAAATTTCTTTAATTCTCTGTCCATAAAGACATTGAATATAGCTGGATACTGTCCTCTGTCTTTGTTAGTCTATGGACCTTTGCAGACTGCCAGAACTAATCCAGTTTGAGACCACTTTAACTGCCCTGGCTCAGTGCTAGGGAATCATGGGAATTGTATTTTTTTTCTGAGACATTGAGCCTTCTCTGTCAGAGAGCTCTGGTGCCACAATAAACTACAGTGCCCATGATTCCCTAGCACTGAGTCAGGGCAGTTAAAGTGGCCTCAATTTGCACCATTTCTGGCAATCTGCAAAGATCCTATGTCTGTTATCCTTAGATTGACTTCTCCTCCATAAATCTAGCTGATCTACCGGTATTTTAAAGGTTTCTAAGGCATTTCGGTAGATGTGGTAGTGGTGAGACAGGTGGCTTAAGCAGTAGTTTTTCCAAGTAAAATTTGAAAGAGAGAATAGTTGTTTTTTGTGTACTTATTCTGTGCCTTCATGTTGTTTCCAACGTGGCGACCATAAGGCGAACCTATCATGGGGTTTTCTTGGCAAGATTTGTTCAGAGGAAATTTTTGCCTTTGCCTTCCCCTGAAGCTGAGAGTCGCCAAAACCCATTCTTTTTTACTTTCGGAAGTTCCCGAAAGTAAAAAGGAGCAGGTTTTGTCAGCTTTCCATTCAGGTTATTTTTGCGTTATTTCTCTTTCATGCAAACATTGTCTGGAAAAACCCGCAATTGCGGGTTTTGTCTACTTTCTGTTTGGGTTAACCCCGAACGTCATGTGAAAAACAACCCACAAAACTGGGGTGTTTTCACTTTAAATCTACTTTCTGCATGGGATTCATCCCATGTGATAAACTCCATAGGTTTGCCGAAACTGACTTAATGGATATAACAACAAACATAATAAATAGTTTGAAACATTGCTGCAGATGGGGCTGGCGTCATGGTTAGCATACAGATAATAGAAACAGTGTATGTTGGAAATTGGATAAAACAAACTGGTTAAATGTGTTTGTGGCATATGAACATCCAAGAAAAGAAGTTAAGCTCAGGTGCGTTCTCAAAGGGCAAAACTTATTCTCCAGTAGAACTTGCAACTCTGATAAAAATTGGATGACTTTCATCACTCAGTCAGTAATATTACCGAGCAGAACCACTTCTCTCTTGTCCAGAGTCTCTGGACTAGGCTCCAATTTGTCATCCCATATCCCGTTCATTACTCATTTCAGGCAGCAATTCAAGACAGTTGCAGCTTCCCCAGACTAGACAGAATGGAGAAATAGAACTGAGTGTTTCTTGCCAGGATGGGAACGACACTGAACTCCAAATTCAAGAGTCCACTAGAGGTTTCATGGAGATGTTAATTGGTACAGAGGACACAGATTAGAACCCAGTAGGGCAGTGTTTCCCAAACGTTGGTCCTCCAGATGTTTTGGACTTCAGCTCCCAGAATTCCTGATTGTGGTCTAAACTGGCTAGGGTTTATGGGGGTTGAAGTCCAAAACCCCTGGAAGACCAAAGTTTGGGAAACACCGCTTAGGGTATCATACATTACTAGATATGATCCTGAACACTATCTTCTGGAACCAACCTTCAGGCAGGATGAAGACCACTTAAAACAGTGTACCTCAAGCCTCAACCCAGCAAGCCAAAAGGATACTATGGGCTCATTCCCACTTGCATTTAAACCAGTTTGCAAGTCGCATTGACACCGGATCACTGAATTGATTCAGGTTGATGCATAGTTCTCACTATGGAAACAAATTATTTCATTATTTCATGAATTTGTGTCTTCCCCCCCCCCCCCACTAGATTTGCACCACTGAAGATGATGGGGGGGGGGCTTTTTGCATTTCCTCCTGAACAGGAGGAGGTTGAAATGGAGGACAGGTCCTGGAGAAAGAGGCCATCGGGTCCCCCTGGACCTCTTCCCAGAGCTAGAGGTCTCTGTGCCTGCCCCCGGTCCTTCCTTGAGTGGGGTGTGGGGTGGTGTTTTGGGGGGGAATCAATAGCGCTGGGCTGGCAGAGAGGGAGGAAGGGGGCTGGATGCAGAAGGGAGTTGTGTGTGTATGGAAGAGGGTCTTTTTCAAGGGGGAAGTCCATCCCTGGAAGCCCCCCATGGGTGTTTGGAAGGGAAAGCACCCCCCCCATCTCTCTTCCTCCCTCCGAAAGTGCTGCAGGGTCTGGAGACAGAGAGAGAGAGAGACAGAGAGAGAGAGAATTGTGAGTGATCGCAACATCCATCAATAATTTTTGGGGAAAAACACGCTAAACCACGCAAGGAAAGTACCCCCAAAGATGTCCTGCCTCTGGAAAATATTCCAGCACAACCGAGAAAAATTTTGCAAAAACAACTGGATCAGGACCAGTTCTCCATGTGGAAAAATGGGCTCCTAAAAGCTGAGAGGGTGCAGGGTTTTTCTGTGGGGGCAAGAGCTGTCCATACATATGCATCTCTCCTCTACTTTCTCTCCTCTTCCTCCTCTTCCTCCTCTTCTTCCACTGTTGCTCTTGTGATCCCACAGAAATGTGGGAGATAACATAATCCGACATGTATTTTAAAAAAACCACAACACACAACCCCTCCTCCCCAAGGAAAGCACCCCCAAAGTTGTTCTACCTCTTGAAAATATTCAGACAGAACTGGGATAGAAATGCAAAAACAAAGATCAGGACTAGTGTGATTTAAAAGGGACCACTTGGCAGCTTTCAAAAACAAAATCCATAAAGCTCACGGAAGTCAATATATAAAACATCACCAAGGCAGCGCTGCGAGGGGGGGAAATGGTGGATTTCTCAAAACGTGGGGTGGGATATGTAACATCGCTTTGCCCTCTCTCTGCCATAGTCACTCCCCTCCGGTGCAATGCGATTGAGATCCGAATGTCGTTCACATTTGTTGAACACACTTGCAAAATGATTTTATGCAAAAGAACCACAAAATGACCCATGATCCGTCTTCAAAAAAAGCGATTCATTTGCATTTGCCTCGCTTCCCCTCGCTTCTCCATGATTCAGACTGAACGCAGTCAGGTTTAAAGTTGATTTCAGTGTGCACGAGGCACATATAAACCGATTTGCAAATCGGTTTAAATCATAGTAGGAATGAGCCCCAGAACTGTGGCTGATGGTACTGAAAACTGGGGATAAGCTCAAAATGAAACACACTTCCATCTAGGCCAGTGAATTAGGTTGTCTATCTCAAACCCAAATCTAAAATCTGACTGAGATGGATTCAGGTACTCAGTGCTGTCCAGAATCTTCTGAATTAAAATACAGCTCAAGTATCTTATATGAAAATGGAATACAGTCAAACCTCCACATTTGTAGCTTTGGTTTTTACAGATTTGATTATTTGTGGATTTGATTAATAACCTGTCTCTAGGAATTGCTAGGTCCTCCAGAGAAATTCTGTGGGAAGTTGACCTCCATGCTAGAGGACCCAGAGATTCCTAGAGAAAACACTTCTCTAGGCATTTGTAGGTCCTGCAACATGATTATATGGTTAAATTCCAGCAGATGTTGACCACAGAGTTCTGCTGGAGGACCTAGAGATTCCTAGAAAGGTGTTCCCTCAGGTTAAAGAAACTAGTGTCTTTTTAATTTGCAGTTTTTCCACTTTCATGGGAGTCCTGTGCCCTTAACTGCAGTGAATGTGGTGGGCACACTCAGTCCTCCATATCCACGGATTTTTTTATCCATGGATTCCAGCATCCACGCCTTGAAAATATTTTTAAAAGATATAAATTCCAAAAAGCAAATCTTGATTTTGCCATTTTATATAAGGGACACCATTCTACTATGCCACTGTATTTAATAGGACTTGAGCATCCAAGGATTTTGGTATACATGGGGGGTCCTGGAACCAAACCTAGTGGATAGCAAGAGCCCACTGTATTAAAGCACAGCTGGCAATTATGGGATTTCTTTTAAACTCAACAAAACCAAACGTTATAAGAAAACATTCATCACTTATTTTTGTCCACTTAGCCAGATCTCAGCAGCTCCTCCTTGAGAGTCCAAGTTGCAACCCATCTGTGGGGGAAAACTTTACGATACTGATCTTATAAGAACGTGGTGGTGGTGGAAAGGGAAAAAAGATTTTGGGTTTTTGTTTTGCTGCCATAATTGCTGTTGGGTTGATCTTGAAAAGGGCTCTATCTCATCATAACCCATGTCTGGTTAGGTTCATTATTTGTTGTTGTTAACTGCCCTCAAGTCTGCCTCCATTTATTGCTACCCTATGGATGAGACATCTCCAAGAAGACTCTCTGTCCTCCACTGCTCTGCTTAATTCCTGCAACCCCTTAATAAATACCCAAAGTGACCTCCTTCATAGAGCCCATCCATCTGGCATGTGGCCTCCCTCTCTTCCTGCTTCCCTCCACCTTCTCCAGCATTATTGCCTCTCTTCTTATGATATGTCCGAAGTACGACAGCCTAAGTTTGGTCATCTTGGCTTCCAGAGAGGTTTCTGGCTTGATCTGTTCTAGGACCCATTTGTTTGTCCTTTTGGCTGTCCATGGGATCCTCAGCACTCTTCTCCAGCACCACATTATCTCAAATGCATTGATTTTCCTCCTATTATCTTTTTTAACTCTCCAGCTCTCACATCCATACATGGTCAGAGGACGTTTTCACACTTGGGGTTTAAAGCCGCATGGAAGCAATGAAAGAATCATACCGGAATGGATCCTGCAGCTTCAGATCGGTGACAGCAGCATCATTCCGGTATGATTCTGGTCGCGGCAGATGCAATTCCTTTTTAAAAGAGGAATTGCAAAGAACAGGGCTGATGCCGGGGATGGGACAGGATGGGGCGGGGTGGGGCGGGGCTTGCTGCAACGTCGTTTGAACACACGGAGAAAGGACCCGGAATGATGCCGGGATGGCACTGCGACGTCGTTTGAACACACTGGTAAAGGAGCCGGCATGGGGCCGGAGTGAGGTAGGATTGCTTCTGCCTTAAGCCCAGTGTGAAAACGTCCAGAGGGAATACAATGGCTTGTATGATTCTAACTTTTGTGCTGAGTTGTATATCTTTGCATTTTAGGATCTTTTCTAGTTCTTTCATAGCCACCCTCCCCATTCTTAGTCTTCTTCTGATTTCCTGACTGCAGTCCCCATTTCTATCATTCCATCCTCTTGGATCGCCTGAGAGAGTTAGGAATCGGAGGCACTGCTCTGCAGTGGTTCCTTTCCTTCCTCTCAGGCAGATCCCAGAGGGTGAGGCTCGGGGACAATTGTTCTTCCAAAATTGAGCTAAACTGTGGCATCCCTCAGGGCGCCATCCTGTCCCCGATGTTATTTAACATCTATATGAAGCCGTTGGGTGAGATCATTCAGAGCCATGGAGCGCGGTGTCTTCAGTATGCTGAAGCCACCCAGATATATCTCTCCATGACCAGATCATCGTCTCAGACTTCAGATGGCGTCTCTCCTCTCAATGACTGTCTCAGAGCGGTAATGGATTGGATGAGGAAAAACAGATTGAGGCTGAATCCAGACAAAACGGAGGTACTGACAGTTACGGGCCTGAAACCAGATCTGGGAATACAGTCTCCAGTCCTGGATGGAGTCACACTCTCCTCCAAGAACTGTGTTCGCAGTCTGGGGGTACTCCTATATTCATCGCTTCACATGACTAGTCAGGTGAATGCGGCGGTCAGGAGTGCCTGCTATCAGCTTCGGCTGATACACCAACTGCGCCCTTATCTGGATATGAGGGATCTGGAAACTGTAGTACATGCTCTGGTAACCTCACGTCTGGATTACTGCAACGCACTCTACATGGGGCTACCCTTGTGCCTAACCCGGAAACTGCAATTGGTACAAAATATGGCAGCCAGGTTAATTGCTGGAACATCCAGGAGGGAGCACATAACACCAGTGCTGAAATCTCTCCACTGGCTGCCGATTAGTTTCTGGGCACAGTACAAGGTGTTGGTGTTAACCTTTAAAGCCCTACATGGCTTGGGTCCATCTTATCTCAGGGACTGCCTCTCCCCGTATGATCCCACTTAGGTCCTCTGGGAGGAACCTGCTGCAGCCTATGAAAACTAGGCTGTCGCAGACCTCCCAGAGGGCTTTCTCCACTACCGCTCCCAGACTATGGAATGGCCTGCCGGATGAGATCCATCTTATTACCACCCTTGATTGCTTCAGAAAAGCAGTAAAGACGGATCTCTTCCGGCAGGCTTTCCCAGAATAATTTCCCGACCAAATTAAGAGTCTGGATTGCTTCCTGTTTCCCTGCCCCCATTGTCTGCTTCTCTAGAAGTTGCCTTGTTCATTGTATTGTATGTATGTTGTTTGAATTGTTATTTTAATATTGCTCTAGTTTAATTTATTTTTAAGGGGTGGGAGGGTTAGGGATTGGGTTGAAGGATTGTTTTAACTGTTGTTGTTTTAACTTGCTGTACGCCGCCCCGGTTGCTGAGCAGAGGGACGGGTTAAAAATAAAAGTTGTTATTATTATTATTATTATTATTATTATCAATGTATGAGAATTCTTTTACTATTTCTATTTCTTCATTGTCTAGGTTGAACTTGTGAAGGTCCTCAGTGGTCATTATTTTTGTTTTCTTTATGTTCAACATTAAACCTGCCTTTGCACTTTCTTCTTTGATCTTCCTTAGTAGGTTTTCCAGGTCTGTGAGGTTTTCTGCTAGTATTATGGTGTCATCTGCATATCTTAGATTGCTGATATTCCTTCCTCCTATTTTCACTCCTTCGCTCATTATACATTTTCCATTTTTGTTCTAGTCCAAGGGTAGGAAGCTTGTGACCCACAGGGCTTCTCCATTTGGCATTTGGCCTTCATCATTCCCCCACACAGGAATTAAGCTTTAAAAAAAGCTTCTATTCAGTCTTTTAAAAAGCATAATGGATGTGTGAATTGAGATTTGCAGGAGAAGGGGAAAAAATCAATCCCTCCTTAACCCCATCCCCAAAATCGCTCATACAGAGGAAGGAAGACTCAACTGAGATGAATGGAAACTTTTTAAATTCCATATTTAAGTTTAGGAGAAGAAAGTGGAATGGATCTGGCCCCAATGCCTGTTCACGTATGCCCTCCACACTGAATTCCTGGAAAACTAATATATAATAATATATTATATATTAGTTTTCCCACCCCAGCTCACTTTATTTGCTGTCCCTGCCATTTCAAAATCCCTAGAACTTTGCTGAAGACCAGGGAATAGATGAGGCATTCCCAAACTTTTGTTCTCCAGATGTTTTGGATTTCAGTTCCCAGAATTCCTGACCGTTCACCAACCCGGCTGTGGCATCTGGGAGTTGAAGTTCTAAAGGACTAAAGTTTGGGAGCCTAGCCAATAGATCTTCTGCACACAGACACCCCATGCCTAAGGCTTTGTATGGGGTGGGCAACCATGGCTGCTTCTTTTCTTGATCTTGGCTCTGCTTAGCCGTCACAGCTGTTCACTCCTCCTCCAGACCATTCTCCTCTTCTGAGTCAAGTCTCTCCAAATTCCAGCTGACATCCAAAGCAAACTCCTCATCCTCACCTCTTTGGGTTCTTGGTCACCTTGTCGCACCTTCCCTATCAGCTCTGGGTTTTTGACGCATTCTTGCCTACCTTTTCTCTTTCTCTGCTCTTATAGAGAGTGGACTCAAGCAGTATTTGTTCCTCTGTAAAGAGGCACACCTTTGACACGCACACTGTTAACCCTTCTGATCAGCATCCTTTATCAGTGTGTTTATTTATTTTTAATTGATTCTAAAAATTTGCACAAAAACATAATTTGCCTCTTTATCTTAAAGCAATTGTTTAAAATAGATGCTACAGTACTTGAATGAAAAATGTTGAGTTTGTTTTAATACAGATGGATGCACACAGTGTGTCTCTTCTCCACCCCATACTACCTTTGCCTGAGATATAGTGATTAAATAAGAATGTGCTTCAGTTTATTGTTGTTGTGAGCCTTCAAGTCTTTTCTGACTTATGGCGACCCTAAGGCAAACCTATCATGGGGTTTTCTTGGCAAATTTCTTCAGAGGGGGTTTGTCATTGCCATCCTGTGAAGCTGAGAGAATGTGACTTGCGTGAGGTCACACAGTGGGTTTCATGGACATACACAGAAGGATATGTGTGTGCGTGTGTTGTGTGCCTTCAAATTGTTTCTGACTTATGTCGACCCTAAAGTGAACCTATCATGGGGCTTCTCAGCAAGTTTCTTATTGAGGGGGTTTACCATTGCCGTCCTCAGGCTGAGAGAGTGTGACTTGCCCAGGGTCACCCAGTGGGTTTGATGGTTTGAGCCAGGATTTGAATCCTGTTCTCCAGAGTCGTAGTCCAACACTCAGACCACCACAGCATGCTGGCATGATATACCTTGCATGAGTTATAGTGTTTAAATAAGAGTGTGCTTCAGTGAAAGCCCGCAAACGGTTCAAATGTTGTACTGAAAAGAACGGTCCTTTGCCACCTTTAAGGCAATGCCATAGCTACTAGTGTGAATGCAACTTAATGGGACGTAGGCAGAAGAGAAAAATCTATCCTCCCTCCAGAGCATGGCAAGCCTATTTTGATTCTCTATGCAGCTCAGAGCAGGTTAATGACATGCTAGGAAGTTGCCACTTTGGAAGGACACAGGGATTGTGGTTGATAACTGCCCTTGTCGTCCACAACTCATGGCGACCCTATGGATGAGGCAAGTCCCACTATCATCCATTGCTCTGCTTAAGCCGTCTAGATTCATGCCCGTGGTCTCCCTAATGGAGCAGCAGCTAAAAAGGCCAATGCGATTATTCTAGGCTGCATCAATGGAAGTGTAGTGTCTAGATCAGGGACCGGCAACCTTTTGGAGACCTGGGCCGGTCTCCCGTAGCCCAGGACTCAGCTGGGACAAGGGGGGCAGGGGAAAGGGCCGGGCGCGCGGGCGCGCGCTCACGCATGTGCGCGCACCCTCCACTGATGCGCGCAAACCCAGCACATGCCGCCGCTGTGCATGGCGTGGCTGCGGCCGCATGTATGGGGGGTCACGCACGTCGGTGGAGCGTGCGCGCGGGGACGCTTCCCTTGGCAGCAACGGGCCTCCTGGAAGCCCGTCGCGACCAAGGGTCCCCCCGGGAGGCTTCCCTCGGTGGCGATGGGCCTCCTGGAAGCCCATTGCCACCAAGGGTGCGCGCGGGGAGGCTTCCCTCGGTGGCGACGGGCCTCTTGGAAGCCCATCGCCACCGAGGGTCCCCGGACTTACCGGCCCAAGCGGACCCCTGCCGCCACCACGCCGCCTCCGCCTCCGCCTCCACAGCCGCCCGCAGCCGCCGCCTCCGCCTCCGCAGCCTCCGCTGCTGCCGCCGCTTGCTTTTGCGGCCGGCATTTTGTTCACCAAAATGCCGGCCACGACGTGTTTGCGCATGCGCAGGATTTGCGCATGCGCAAACACGTTGCGGCCGCCATTTTGGTGAACAAAATGCCGGCCGCAGCGAGCGCGGTCGTGTGCCGACGAAAACGGGTGGCAGAGGTGCCACGGCGGCGGCGGCGGCAGGGGTCCGCCTGGGCCGGTAAGTCCGGCGTCCTGGGCCGGAACCGGCCCGGGGGCCGTAGGTTGCCGACCCCTGGTCTAGATCAATAGTGCCACTTTGTTCTGCTTTGGTCAGAATCCCAGGAGCTATTGGCCAACATGGAACTATTGGCCAACATGGCTGAGGCTTCTGGGAGCTGAAGTCCCTCGGCCCTTAAAGGGGAAAGGTTGCCTACCCCTGATCTTGGCTTTCAGGGATATTTCTGCCTTTATCTACTCAAGAACCCGCTTGTCTTTTCTGGCTGGCTGTGGTATCTTCAGCAGTCTTCTCCAGCACCACATCCCAAAAGTTGATTTTCTTATCATCTGCTTTCTTCACTGTCCAGCTCTCGCATCCATACATAGTAATGGGGAATACCATGCCTTGGACAATTCTAACTTTAGTGCTTAGTTGTGTATCTTTACACTTTAGGATCTTGTCCAGTTCTTCCATGGCTGCCCTTCCCATTCCTAGTCTTCTGATTTCTTGACTGCAGTCTCCATTCTGATCAATCTTTGATCCCTGCTAGTTGCTAATTTAGGATTAAATGGCTGAGAGTTTAGAAAGGTTACTTTTTTGGACTACAGTTCCCAGAAGCCTTTTTGGGATTCTGGATGTTGTTTATGCTGGTTGAGTGTCTGGGTGCTGATCTAAAAGTAACATTTCCAAACTCAGGCTGAAGGTACACTTCTACTCTTCTACACTTCTAGGAGCCATAGTGGCGCAGTGGTTAAATGCCTGTAGTGCAGCCACTCACTCACAAACCACAAGGTTGCGAGTTCAAGACCAGCAAGGGCTCAGGCTTGACTCAGGCTTGCATCCTTCCAAGGTCGCTAAAATGAGTACCCAACTGTTGGAGGGCAATGAGCTTACAGTTGTAAACCACTTAGAGACTGCATACAGTGGTATGAAGTGGTATATAAATGGAGCTGGTATTGCTATTGCTACTCAAGGATGTGGGGAAAATAACACAGAAGCACACTTCCCACTATTTCTCAATCTGGAGGACTGTGGGGCCCTTTTCCATTAGAATCATAGAATCCTAGAGTTGGAAGAGACCACAAGGGCCATCCAGTCCAACCCCCTGCCATTCAGGAACTCACAATCAAACCATCCCTGATAGATGGATGGTTTGATTTTGATTTCCTGCATGGCAGAAGGGGGTTGGCCTGGATGGCCCTTGTGGTCTCTTCCAACTCTAGGATTCTATGAGATGGCCATCCAAGTAATTCTAGATAGATAATTCTAATACTATGATTCCACTTTATATGTGGAGTCCTTGCATTTGCAGCTTAGGGGGATGTATTTAGACTCTCCAGAATGGTGTAATAATGGTTTGAGTGTTGGACTATGACTCTGGAGACCAGGGTTAATTCTCAGCTTGGCCATGAAACCCACTGGGTGACCTTGGGCAAATCACACACTCTCAGCCTCAGGGGAAGGCAGCGGCAAACCCGCCTCAGAAGAAATTTGCCAAGAAAACCCCATGATAGGTCCTCCTTAGGGTCACTATAAGGTGGAAACGACTTGGAGGCACACAACAAGGAGGTCTTTAAACAGAGGCTGGATGGACATCTATCGGGAATGCTTTGATTTTGAGTTCCTGCATGGCAGAAGGGGGTTGGACTGGATGGCCCTTGGGGTCTCTTCCAACTCTAGGATTCTATGAACAGCAACATTTAGACTTTCAGCTAGAGAGCTCCTCTAGTGCCATCCGCCCCATACAAACCTTATGATCCCATAGGATACAGCCAGGGCAGTTGTTATAGAATAATAGCACCATAATTGTGTAGTGTGAAAAGGCCCTCAGTCTAGAGACAAGGGCAGCGTTACAAAATTCTCCTCTCCTTGGCTTTCTGGAGAAAACGTACTTCGAGGAAACCTGTCTCATTCTTTGAATGCGTTCTTCAACAAAGCATTCACCAAACAAGGGGGTAATCATCTCAAGAAGAGGCCTAAAATCCCACTTCCCATGCCTTCCTAAACTCTTCTCATACAGTATGCAAAGGGAACTTGTAGCATTTTGAGATTAACTGGAAAAAAAGAAAACATTCAGGGGTAGATGAATGCAAACATATAGAGACTTCTTGAGGAATCCATTCTTCTCTGCTGCACTGGAATGGAGGCATATTGGATTGCAAAAGAGAGGTCCCTGTTGTGATGCAAATGGATTTTAAATTCCCTGGACTTTGCCAATCTCCCTGTAGCCACAGGGCCAGAAGGAGGAGGATCCTGTCTACAAAAGATATCCTCCGCACCATATGCCATCTTAACCAAAGACTGAAACAACATGTAGGCATCTGACTAACATCTCCAATTGTTTTTCTCCTGTTTGGTTTGTAACATCTTGCCTGATGATGAAGAAGCCCATGGAGCTTCCAAAGCTTGCAACAAGTATATTGTGCATTTTGGTTAGCCAATAAGTGTATCACTGATGAATTTTTGTTTGAATTTGGGAAAAAGAAGGTCGGAGCATGAGCTTTCATAGACTTGAGCCTACTTCATCAGATGATGCATTAATTTAAATTTAAAACAATTAAACATTTAAAACATACATCTAAGGAAGTAGGCTCAAGTTTAGGAAAGTTCATGCTACCAACTTCTTTCTTTCGGTTAGTCTCTAGGGTGCTACAAGATCCCTTTGCATACTGATTTTCCAGACTAATATGGCTATGCCTTTGAATTTTCTCGTACAAATAATCCCTTCCCTTCAGGGCAACTGACTGCTTTTAGCATCTCATTGTGACTAAGGAGACAGAGGGTCTTGGCATTTTGGGGCAGGGGCATATTTTAGACAACCTTCTTCTTTTTTCCCTCCGCCAGCAGTAGCTAGATATAACTTTTAATGAATTTTTAAAATAATAATTTGGACATAAATCTGAGACAGGTTGTGCGTGAACTGAAACAACTGTTCTGTTCTGAATCTCCCCAGCAGAGCCCTTCCTCCCCCATTCTGTTTTATTTCTGCTAAGATAATCAGACAAGCACAAGACGCTATTTTCCGCCTTGGTGTAAACATCTCAAAGTCACGGGGTTCCTGTTAACGGATCTGGGCCAGCAATGAAGACTGACTCCTATGTCACCCCAGCCGCCTTCTCTTCAGAATCACACCAAGAGTTGAAAGTACTCCCTTCCCTCCAGTTTTCAATGAGACGACGTGTAAAATAACACACACAGCCTCCTAGAATTTCCTGTCCACATTCCTGAAACCAGATGAGCCCCATAGGTGTTTGCAATTTCTTTACTTGCTCCTATCAACATTTCAGAAACAGAGGCATCTTTTGCAGCTCTTCTTCCTCAAGCCCATGCTTCCCAGCACATCATTGAGTCTGGAGGCTCAAAAAGGCCTTGAATGGAGAAAACACATTTGATCATGATTGGAATGAAGTAATAGAGGGGTATAAACTATTTCAGAGAAATAGACCAAACAGGAGAGGAGGGGGAGGATTACATGCCAAGGATGTTTACACCTGTGAAGAAATCCTTGGCTTAAATCCTGGAAGCCAGGTTGAGTGCATCTCAGTAAAAATTAAGGAGGTTAGAAACAACTCTGATATCATTTTGGAGGTCTACCACAAACCCCTAGGTTAAGACTGAGGACTTGAATGATGCCTTCCTGGAATAGATGACCAAACATTCAGAAAGGAAAGAGGTAGAGTAATGGGGGATTTCAACTATTCTGATATTTGTTGGAACTCAAATTCTGCCAAGACTATAAGGTCCGTGTTGAAATATTTGAAAAGCTGTCATACTGAAGTTAGTGCAAGCTTGTTTTCTGATACTCCAGAGACTAGGACCCGGAACAATGGATGCAAGAAGAGATTCCACCTAAACATTAGGAAGAATTTCCTGATGGTAAAGGCTGTTTGACAGGGGAACACACTCCCTCAGAAAATGGTGAAGTCTCCTTCTTTGGAGGTCTTTAAACAGAGGCTGGATGGCCATCTCTTGGGTATGCTTTGATTGAGTTCCTGCATAGCAGAATGGGGTTGGACTGATGACCGTTGTGGTCTCTTCCAACTCTATGATCTTATTATCAGCCCATAACCTACCTGGAGTGGAGGTTCATAGAATCATAAGAGTTGGAAGAGACCACAAAGGCCATGCAGGAACTCAAAATCAAAGCATCCCTGACAGATGGTCATCCAGCCTCTATTCAAAGACCTCCATGGAAGGAGACTCCACCACTCTCCGAGGGAGCGTCTTCCACTGTTGAACAGCTCTTACTGTCAGGAAGTTCTTGATACACTGTGCAATTATAATTGTATGAGAGTGT
The DNA here is from genome assembly GCA_026167975.1 of Phrynosoma blainvillii. NCBI lineage: Eukaryota > Metazoa > Chordata > Lepidosauria > Squamata > Phrynosomatidae > Phrynosoma > Phrynosoma blainvillii. The sequence goes on along the minus strand of JANUYF010000002.1, from coordinate 165,108,975 downwards.
TAGCTATAAAAAAAACTTTCCCAACATTTTTAGGGGAAATAATTCACAAAACATGATTTTTCTCAGCTCTACACCAAACATTCCCAACATTGGCCGTCAGTGAGATTTTGTGCAAGTTCAGTCTCTTTGTCCTGAGTCCTCATCCCTGTGTTCTTTGGCAAGATGAACTTAGCAGCACCATTTGCCCTGGCCACCATTCAGAAGGCTTAGCAATACTCTTCTCCCTCCCTCTCCTCCTCCTGGCCAGGTGTTTGGCAGAAGCCTATCCTCTCCTGATAACTGAGCTCTACTGAATGCCTCCCTGGACGTATGCCTTGCTTCTGTACCTAAAACATTCCTTGCCCAATTCTCACAGATCCTGAGAGGTTAACTATTCCATGATGAGCCTCAAGCTCTCCATCCCATCTGATTCTTTTTGTTTCTGCATAAGAGAGAGGTGCTTGCTAAGAAGGTAGTGGGAAGCCTCTCCTTGCCTCTTCCCTGCTTTACATCTTGCTTCACAATCAGTCCTACCATCATCTCTTCTCTGGATTTCCTCACTTTTGCACCAAAGGACCCATCCTCCAAAATATCTTTCTCCTCATGCTTAGCGGTGCCATGGATAAAGCCAAGTGGTGCACCCAGCTTTCTAACAGGGAAAGGAAACACTGATGATTCTGAAATACTGGTGCAGAGCAAGCAGCAGGACTGTAACAAAAATAAGGCAATAGCTGAAGCTAGGTCTTTGCATTTGTTAAAAAGCAAGACAAAGATCTGAGGAAAGGGTTATAAAGAGAGAAATATCTAACTCAAGAAAAGCTTTCCACATTCGTGAGCTTCCATTCTCAGCAATGAGGACCAAAAATGTGACTCATTCAAAAGCAGAAATGCAAGTTCTTAGGATTTACCAGGTTTTAAGTTTGTTTCCATATCTTGATGTTTACGGCCTGATTGTAGCTTGTGTGGATTCCTGGGTTCATCATGAGCAACGAAATGAGAAGTCATTAGCAGTCATTAAGAAAAGGAACAGAGACAGTTTCTTCACATTTTTATTAAATTGCATTATAAATAAAATGTTTACAACTTCCTTCACTGAGGAGCAAGACAGACAGAAATCAAGGCTGAACTATGCACCATAGGCATGGCCATGGCACAGAGATAGCATTCACACTAGGAAATATCTGACTTGGAGCAACATAGGAAAAAAATGGAACTCTGATCCAGAGAAGAGGGTAGGAGTACATTTTGGATCCAAACAGTTGTAGCTTTGGTTATAGAAAGGTAACTGAGCCATAGCACTGATCGTTTGCTCTCCACTGTTAAGAAGGAGCAGAAACCTTCATGTACAGGTCCTTGTTTGGTAAAGCAAGAGGAAAGGAGGGAGGCTTGGAAGAGAAAAAAATTGGGGGGGCGGCTCATATGTCCCAATGGCCTTGTGCCTATAAAAATCTCTAAAAACTTTTTTTTAAAAGGATGAACATGGAACAGATTCAGGTCCATCTGCACACATTTGTCTGCTTTAGTAGTTTGGTTTAATGAGTGTGTGTGTTAAAAACAGAATTGTTCCTCCAATTAAATGCTGCTCCTTCACTCATAAAAAAGGTTGAAACAGCAAAACTTAACATTTAAAAACTAGATGCAATGGGTGAGGATTGCAAGGGTTTGGGATGGTCAAAAAAATGGGAGGGATGCCGTTCTTGCATCCTTTCTGGTTGCCATAGAAGTGATGTTAAACTGTGTACTTATAAACACCAAGTCAAATCAGGGACTTTCCTGGGCAACTTTGATGAAATACTCTCCATCAGTTTCAAGTAAAGCTGGACTTTCTCTCTCCAGTTAAAAAAGACCCTGTTCACTCTCCAAATTATTCATCAATAAAGTTAATGGGATACACCCATTTCTCAGCCAACTGCTTCAGTCTGTCCTTGTGGGAGCGGAGTCCCAAAGAAGAAGAATGCCACTCAGCAAAATAAAGCATAGATTCAATTCTACCCTGGAGAAGGAAGCTTCCTTTTGCTTTTTGATTGTGGAGGGGCAGAGACAGAGGCACTAGAGGGAAGAGAGGGGCATTCATAGAGGCTTACTTTCTTAAGAAACATAACATGCACACAGCCTCCAGATGGCATTTGGACAAAGGGGGGGGGGGGGGGGGTAACAGGCCCTCCTCCTGCAAACTCTGCCCTAGAAGGCACTGCTGTGATTGCATGTGCATGAATTTTAGCCCTGCTCTGGAAAGGTTTTAGTAAGAGGCATGCTAAATAGAAAAGGATCTTTGGCTTGTGTTGGAAAGGTAAAAGAAGTTGAGGATCCCAGAAGGCAGCTGGCAGGTAGGCAGCCAGCCATCCCTTGGGGACCAGCTACATAAAATGGCAGTCAGGATGCTCTGGGAAGGGAGTGAAGGGAACAGCAGAGCCAACTCCCAGGCTTCAGACTACATTCGTGAATGGGCAGATGAACTCCTGGTCTGGTCACCTCCTAAGGCCAGGCACAGGACCCAGATGTCCTATGTTTTATATTACTCCAAGATATCACTGCCTTCTTCCCTGAGTCAGGAATGAATTCCAAAACTTCGGCCAGTCATTCTTGTTGACCCATGAACAGCTGGCTGCTCCAAATAGTTGGTGGTCAAAAGGACAGTGCAACACAGAACAAGAGAAAGACGGGGAGAGAGCCCGAGCTAAAACCAACTCTCTGAGAGACAGAGACACAGAACTCATAGTGGTTAAGCCCTCAGTTCCAGTCTGTGGAAGCCCAAGGCCCATGTGCGTAAAACAAATCTTGACTTCAGTCAAGAATATCTCCAGAACGTTTGACTAGAGCACCTGATCTGGAAGGCCACACAGTCAGAAGCTTCCTGAGATGGAGTACAGTCCTTAGCAGCGCAGTAGTTGGGAGGCCAGATCATTTCCAGCACCCTGTTCCTCACATATTCTCCATCTTATGGGAGTGACAAGACTGGTAGGCCCCACATGTTGAAACAAGTCTGGGATGACACAGAAAGAAATTCCAAATCCCAGTTACTTCCCAGTGCAGAGCACGCAACATGTCCCAGCATAGCTGAAATCTGGGGGAATGTACAGTTGGTGGCCCTTTCCAGCTCTGGGTCCCTGGGTTCAGTTGGTCCATTTTAATGGGGCATCTCCTTCCTAGGCTTCAGTCTTCCGCAGACTCAATCTGTTGAAGGAGTTTCTGAAAGACAAACAAGTGGAAAAGTAGGTTTACTTTATTTATGAAGGCATTCCTGCACTGTGTTTCAGCCCTAGCAAGCCTTAAAAAGGAATTTATTCTATGCTGGGTGCCACAGGCAGATCAACCAACCTGCAAACTAACAGTTTAAATCTATAGACCAGAAAACCAAGCCACTAAAACCACAAGCCCAGCCTCCAAGGCCTACTGCCCTCATAAAAGGGATTTACAGTGCTTTCAAAATATTGTGCAGCAAGGACTAACTCTAATACATTAAGCAGGCATGAGAAGAGTTGTAAGAAGCTTCTTCAAAACTTGTGTGCAGGACAGTGGTGGGGTAGGTGGACGTGTGCACAGAAGGGACCCCGGAGGGATTTTCCCTAACAGATGGTCCTTTTTGCCTTCAGGGGTTAGACTGGTTATCCTTCTGGTGACATCCAACTCTATCACTGGAAACCACTCATCAAGTTTCCCTTTTCTAACCAAAGGCGAGATATAAACATAGTAAATTAAGGGGGGAAAACTATTTACATTTTAGAAGGCAGCTTTCCAGGTTATTAGAAGTTAGATTTCCACACTGGATAATTACAGTAAAGGTGCATTTGGGGTTGGCAGAGAGGAGGAATCCATGGAAACAAAAGGTAAGGAACATGTACCTTCTGACACAAAGGGCTATGTGATAATTTAGAGCTCTGGGAACCTTCCAACAGGAATATATTATGGAGCAGATCAAGATTATTTTCATCTCTGTGGTCACTGTGGTGACTAGAAAAACGGGGTTGGTTGATGAAGTTTTGGTGACTCCCTTTGGCAAGTCTGCCCACTATCCTGAAAGCACCTTGTGACCCCCTCTTCATTGCCCATGCCACGGAGCCTCACCTGTGTACAGAAAGGGGGGCAATAGGGTTGTAGAGTTGAGGGATTTTGCGGTTGAGAAGTGGGTGCAGGGCTTCTTTCAGGCGCTGGTAGTTTCTTTCTAGCTCTCGGAGGAACTCACGCTGGTCTGGTCCAATCAGGGTCTTACTCTTACGGAGGGCATCTTCACACCTAAAAAGGCAGTGGTGGCAACAGAAGTGAGATTCATGGTAGCACTAGCTCAGGGCTAGGGATTGAAAAAGTTGTATGTTTGGGTTACAACCCCTGGCCAGGGCTGAACTTAAGAAATTCTCTCTCTTCTCCCTTTGGAGACAGACTACAGGCATGACGAGTTACTTAATATTTGTTGCAATCTAGATGCTCTTATCTTTAGTGGAATTGCCATCAGATCTTTGTTTAAAGAAATGCCAAAGGGGAAACACAGCCTAGCATTACAACCAAGTCACTACTCTGCAGAGAAATGTGTTGGCCTTGTCTTTTGTACTGCCAGGGCAATTCAGACACAGCAAATCACTTAGGCTGCAATCCTATACTTGTTTACTTGGGAGAAATTCTTGTTGAACTGAATGGGATTAACTTCTGAGTAGATATACACAGGATTGCTGTTAAACATGTAGAAACAGAATGCCCAGGCAGCCGGTGACCATCAGAATAGTCAGGCTTAACAATCTAAAATATTTGTTGAAGGTACTTAGAGTGGTTGTCAGCTTTATAATCAGTTCCAAAACTGTTCGGGGAGGTACTAGAACTTTTCTGAGCTGAAGTTGTCAGGTGCTAGCTGTCCAACAACCCTTACTTTGTCAGGTTACTATGTTTTATGTTGCTGTGGGTTTTTTTTACACTGAAGAAATACTATTCACTGAAGTGCTTTTTATGATTAGACTCATCAATTTTAATACTAAAATGTTTTCCCCTTAGATTATTTTAATGTTTCTGTTAGCAGTCTCAGGATCCTTCGGGTGAAAATAAAGAGTATGAATCTAATAGAAAAGTTCAACCAGAGCTCTTATTTTCTTTTTCAGTTTCTTTTTCTAATTTACAAGTCAGTCTCCCAGCCATGATGCAAAGGGAGCTCTCTGAACTGGAATGCACATTAGCCTCTGCTGGATTCATTTAGCAGACGGGTCAGACCACAGTTTATACAAGTATTTAGGCATATAGTTATGATTCTTGAAACATAATCATTGGAAATCTTAACAGCGATGTCTTGCCCCACATGGGGATTATACTGGTGGCACATGAAAACAGCAGCTGCTTTGAGGGCCTCTTAAACACCAAGGATCTAACCTCTCCTCCCCATGCCCTCCCCAAAACATTAAGAAACCACATTTAAGCACAAGATTTGGCTGCCAAGTGTGTACAGGATAGGGAACATGGCTAGGTCTGGCCCAGAGTTTTAAGGGTTCGAGAAAATACTGCCTACAGTGATGACTAACTATGAAAAAATTAAAGAGATTTGTTTTTTCACAGGAATTGTATTAACAGTCACACAGGAATGGCAAAGGGGAAACAGGTGGAGGCCAAAGTAATCAAGCAATCAGAGATGTTTCTGGTTTTTTGTTCCTCAGCAGTAAGAGTCGTGCCCCTAACAGATTGGGACTATGCCATGTAGGGAGGGGTGTTTTTTTAAGCCTTGACCTCATGGCCTTGTCCTTTCCAAAATGCCTCCCCCAGCTGCTAATTCCCCAAAGAAGAAGGTGAAACTAGGAAAAACTTCCTTTAGTTTTGTTAGTATAATTGTTCTTTCAATGTTAGCTGTTACCTTGGGACCTGATTACCTGAAGGATCATAGATTACCTGAAGGATCATAGAGAGGGTGTAACTGAAGAATCACTTTAGATTATACGCCTAATAGATACCCAGAACTTGGAAAAGTTCCTTTCTACAATTTCTAGAAACCACTAGTCAACAAGGCCACTGGAAGTTTTGGCTGGTGAGTTCTGGGAACATCATCCAAAAAAGGAACTTTCCCCAAGTTCTGCTTGGACCCTGACATTATCTTCAGAAGCCTCTTTCCATCCATCCTTGCCAACTGAGACCCATGTGATCCATATGTTACACAAAACAGCCTTATTTGCTAAAGATGCCAAAAGTATTTGTGCTATTTATTTAAAAGATATTGCTATAGATTGTGCAAGGGACTCACTAATCTGATTTTTATATGGATATACACGAATGTTTGTATTCTTTTACTGGATGTTATAGGTTCTTTGGATTTGTAATGGCTTTTAGTGAAATACAATAAATGATTGACTAACTGATTGGACTGAGATACAGATGCTATTGGAGAAAGGGCCATTTCAGTGATGGAAGGTGTGCCTGGTGTCTTTTTTGTGGTATTTTCATCACCAGGTGAAACCTCCTCTTCCCCCTTGAGAATTCTGAATTGAGCTTTGGTTTTCTTGGATATTTATAGTGATACCATGTACCCTTCTATGCTGTTGTACTCTCTCCTGCTGAAACTGGTATTCTGAATGTTTTAGGCTAGAACCTATACACTATTTGTGTACACTTTGTGACCATTAGTTTTAACATTGACTCTTTCAAGCCATCCAGATTACCCTGTTACCAAGTGGCACACAAATGAAATTCCAGGTAATGTGAAGGCAAGGTGTGGTTTCAGGCAGCTGCACTTGCACAAATACCTCTTGGTGAAATCCTTGAAGCAGAGCCGAAGCTTATTGTGGTGCCGATACAGTTTGGGGTCATCAGGGATCTCAGCCAAGAACACCTGCGCTACTTCCAGTGGGCCCTGAAACATAATAGGCCATGGCATCAAGATGGGCTACATACAACCTCAGTTGTATGAGTCCCATCTGTCATACAATCAGATCATCCACTCTTGGACATTATGATGGTGCAAAGTTTCTTCAGCAAAATCCCATCTCCACACACCCCCCAGCATCACTTTTAACCTGAAGTGGCTATTCTGTCTTTTCTAGGATTACACTCTGTTCTCATCCCGCTCCCTGATCTCACACCATAGGCTTTGCCCACAATAAAGCAATTCTTTCTATTCAAAAGTTACCTGGTTGACTATGGTGCCAACACATCCCTGCAACACCATCTGCAACATTTTGGCATCAGGTGGATCCTGGTGGGTGGCAAAAGCGAGTTCCTGGGTCTTCTTCTGCATGTCCTCAATGGCGACCTCAATTGGGATGAGAATAATCTGCGGACAGAGACCAAACATTGGGATGAGAATAATCTGGGGAAACACAAACAATAAATCTTAGGATATTATTTCTGTACACCCAGGGATGTATATTTTATTTATAAATAACATAAAGAACCCAATTCAAGCAAACAGAATTCTGTGATCTACATACGTTACACAGACTGAACCTAACTGTATAACCTCTTTCTTATAATTTGTTCTGCAATGTTTAGTATTTTGCATAATTTGTTCTGGTTTTGCCAGTTACATAGGGAACAGCCTAGAAGCTTTACAGAACACCAAATACAACTCCTGCTCACTTTTCCAGCAATGAAAATATTATGTAGCCACTTCTTCAACTTTGAGAGTTCAGCAGAGATGTGGGCTCACATACCTTTGAGCATATTTCCACTGCCACAGAGGCTACAATGATTCTCAGCAAGAGGAATGGCAGAAGTTGTCAAGAAACAATGACTCCCAACAAACTGAATTTTGTATTATGCATTCCATTCTATACTTTTTTCACCCCTGAAAACTGCAGCACACAAGCTTTGTATGCTCCCCACTCACATGCCTCCAAACATTCCTCCCCACCTGCCCCAAAGTACCTCCTCCTTGTGGATTACATTGATGCGGGTTTTAATGTAGGGGAAAGCATGGGAAGTGGTGAGCAAAGTTTTGCGCTTGAACTGCTCATGGAGATCACCATGTGCTCGTCCATCCAACGTGAACGGTGTACAAAACATGAAGGTCCGCAGGTTGTAGTTCTTGTCGAAATATGTGACACGGTCCTTCAGCTCATATGTGTCAAAAAATGGTTCCACATAAGTCAACTGGATGTATGCCTGTGGCAGGAAAGACAAGAGAGGACAGGTGGCTGTGAAAAGTCAGCAAGTGCTTACCATGAGCTCCAATTGTCTTTTGAACTATCAATATAATATGGTAGGCCAATGAAGCTGTGAGGGAGAACCACCTTCCACCAAACTCACTAGGATAGGCTTGTGGCCATTAAACCATGAGTAAAGTAAGGAAACTGGAGCCCTTTCTTGACTCTTGCTAATCCTGTGATTACCCTAGAACAGGGGTAGGCAACCTTTCCCCTTTAAGGGCCGAGGGACTTCAGCTCCCAGAATCCCAGGAGCTATTGGCCAACATGGGACTATTGGCCAACATGGCTGAGGCTTCTGGGAGCTTAAAGGGGAAAGGTTGCCTACCCCTGCCCTAGAATTTCAGATGCCTAGAGACAAGCTATATGTTTGTCAACGGCGTATGAACAGGTACCTATAAAATCATTTCTACTCTGTAGGCAGGGCAAGGGAGAAGGAATATGCTTAACTCACTGCTTAGAAAAGGCTCCTTTTGTGGACTAAGGGCCTTTACAGACTTCCAGAAATAATGCAGCTTGAGGCCACTTTAACTGTCCTGGATCAGTGCTAGGGAATCATGGGAATTGTATTTTTTTCTGGGACATTGAGCCTTCTCTGTCAGAAAGCTCTAGTGCCACAATAAACTACAGTTCCCATGATTCATTAGCACTGAGCCAGGACAGTTAAAGTGGCCTCAAGCTGCATTATTTCTGGCAGTCTGTAAAGGTCCTAAAACTCCCCAAATAGCTGTTACTACAAGTTACAATGCCCAAGCTGAATGGGGGATTGTAGGAATTGTAGACCAAAATGTAACTTTCTCAAGCTTTGTTCACATCTCGCCCAGAATGTCCAATGGTCACGATGAAAGGATCTCTTTGCCTGTAGCTCCAAAGCCTGTTATGCAATTCAGTTCCAAACCATTTGGGGCATTTTTTGTTAGTTATTCCAGCCGAACCAGGGTCACAGATTAGTGCTTCAGTGTCTTTACAGTGACCAGATGGCTAATGCAACACACTCAGATGCAAAAGAGAAACTACCTTGTTGGGATCCAGCTTTGCCTTGTCAACAGGGTTGGAGCCTTTTATGATTTCTACCATTTCATGTCCAAAGCGCTCGGCATAAAACTCCTGCAGAGGGGAGACAAGGAAATGGTTCAGGGCAAAGCAAAAGGGACAAAGAAAGTTCTGGGTGCCTGCAGCTGTTCAAGACCAAGGAAAATCCCTTGCAGCTGTCATGGAATGAGAATTATTCCATGCTTCTCAGGATTAAATCAGACATTCTCTGTGGTTATTAAACATGCATTTACACACTTATGTGATAGGAAGTAAGACCAACCTCCTTTCTTGTTCACAAACTTTCAGTCATTTTCCCTAACCAAGCTCAGACACCAGAAGTGAGCGGTGTAGGGAAAAACAGCTTAAAGGACCTGAGTGTGGCAGGACAGGGGTGGAGACTTCTCCTCTTAAACTTATTTCATTTAAAAAAGAAGACCCATCCACCTCTCCACTTGCTGAATGGACAAGTGCATGTTTCACAATACATGGATATTTTGGTTCAGCCCTCAGAGCAAATGATAAGAAAAGCCTTAGGACCCAAGACTGGGAACTACATGGACCAGGGGTAGGCAACCTAAGGCCCGGGGGCCGGATGCGCCCCCCGAGGCCTTTGGATCGGCCCCAGGCCAGTTCTGCCACCGCCGCCACTGCCCGCCATTATGATATTGATTATTGTTGTTATTACTTGTTCTTGGGGTTTTCTTGGCAAAATCTCCACAGGGGTTTTGCCATGGCTTTTCTGGGGCTGAGAGAGTGTGCATGCATATTTTTTATTATTTTTTAAAAAAATATGTTTTATTTATTTATTTATTTATTTATTTATTTATTTATGGTGCTTCGGCCCCACAATTGTCTGAGGGACAGCAACCCGGCCCCCGGCTCAAAAAGGTTGCCTACCCCTGACATGGGCCATGGCTGATGACATTCTTGGGAAACTCTGTCAGCAATGCTCTGGCTCCAAAGCCACAGCCTTTTCCTTTATAGTCATTTTGGTTGTGCTTGCACAACAGGTGGGTGATATGTGGGCCAAGGACGAGGGCTGTCAAGGCTAAAGAGAAAGAGCAGGAGACTTGTATCTCTGAAGTGGAGAGACTGTGAAGGCAAGGAGTTCTAAATGGCAGACTGAATGCAATCTGCAAACCACCTGCAACGATAATCTGGAATGTAGATTCATCAGAGTGGTGTGGTCTGTAATTGCTGAATTTTATAAAAGGAGAATGAAAGGGAACTGCTTGTTCTAAGTTACAGCTTCCTGTATATAGCGGTCCCTCCACATTCATTGGGGTTAGGAGTGAAGGAATCCTGTGAATGTGGAAAAACCGCAAATTAAAAAATGCTATTCTTTTTACCTGAGAGAACACCTCTCTAGGAATCTCCAGGTCCTCCAGTGCAACTCTATGGTCAAGTTGATCATAGAATCATGCTGGAGGACCTACAAATGCCTAGATAAGTGTTTTCTCTAGGAACTTCTAGGTTCTCCAGCACAACTCTATGGTCAACTTCCAGCAGAACTGTGCTGGAGGACTTGGAGATTCCCAAAGAGAACATATTAATCAAAACAATAAAAAATCAAATCCACAAAAGTCAAAGCCACAAATGTGGAGGGCCAACTGTACTGCTGCAGTCATACTAACTACTACTATGCTTAGAAACAGAGAAACAAAATATTGGCAAAAGTGTCAACTAGGGGAAACTCTTTTACACAGGATGAAACAGCTGTTCTCGTGGTCACTTTCTCCTGCATCCTCCTTGGCTCCCTCTATGGTCCCCAGCAGTGTGAGCAGATCAGGATGGGCAACTGTAGTAGATCCAGGGGCACATTTTCTGCCCTAAGGACCCTCCAGGGCCACACAAATTGCTAAAAATGCCAACTGGAAAAAATAACAAAATCTGACATGGACAGAAGTTCACTTCTGGTTTGAAAAACAGAGGTTATTTAAAAATGCAAAAGGGGTGGTGGTGGAATTTATAACCTATTTAAAAGATGTGTTTTTTTCAGGAAGGGTAAGTAGAAGAGCAGTGAGGAGAATCTAGAAGGGGTCAAGGGCCACAAAAACAGCCCTGGGAAGCCACATTTGGACCAAGAGCTATACTTTGCCCACCCCTGCTTTAGATGGTGAGAGCCAGCATGGTGTAGTGGTTTCAGCACTGGACTACAACTTTGGAGACTAGGGTTCGAAGTCCAGCTCAGCCATAGAAACCCATTGGGTGACCCTGGGCAAGTCACTCTCAGCCTTATAGGAAGGCAAAGGCAAACCCTCTCTGAAGAAAGTTGCCAGGAAAACCCTGTGATAGGTTCCCATTATGATCCCCTTAAGTTGGAAATGACTTGAAGCCACACAACAACAATAGCTGTAGATGGAAAGCTCCCCTGAGAAAAGCCAGTATTCATTCATTCATTCATTCATTCATTCATTCTAACACTGAAAAGCAGGAGGCCCACTGTGGAACAATAAATAGCAAGTAACCTACATGGAATTCAACCAGTCTGAACACATACAAGCCTATATCACACTGCGTACATATTTGCCAATGGGACAAGGCAGGCAGTGTGCTAGGTAGACAAACAAAACAGTACATGCAAATGTACTCATTAACCTCAGCAACTGAATCCACCTGAGCTGTATGGTTGCCCTGGCCTGGCCTGGCCTGCACCCTTGCCCCTCCTGCCAGGCATTACATTCCCCCTCCACTCTTGCTCACCTTATTGCTTGACCCATGCATCTTACAAGGACACTGTCACTCTTACCTCAAGTCGGTGAGATATCTCAGCCAATTTGGTGATTGAGGGTTCCTTGTAAACAAACTCTTGCTCATCCAGGTCTCCAAACTTGGATCCATAAAAACCAACTCGGAAGTATGTTCCAAACATTCTCTACATGACCTAAAGGGATGGAATGAAAGATGCTCTAAGCAGATTGTAAAGTGACAGTAAGCACAACATACTAAGCCAACCACCCAAACTACTCCCAGAGCTTGTCTCCCTGGAATTTTCCATATCCAGAAATAACTCCGTAAGTAGAAATCTGGTATTTGAGAGTCAGGAAGTTATATTTTTGTTCCCATATTAACAGGGTCCATGATGAAATTGATCACAATGACTACTAAAATGAACCACAATGACTACTGAAATGATTCACATGGGGATAAAGGGAATATTCAGTAATCTGAAACAACAAGTTAAAACTAACATAATGACCTGTAACAGGTTACCATTTTAGAGGGAGAGGAGGGAATGAAGATGTAACAAAGGCGCCTTTCAAAAGTGGGAACTCAGTTTCTTTATTGGTGTAACAAGCAACAATTTCTAATTGCTTTTAACAAGGATCTTAACAATAATTTTGACAGGAATCTTTCAAGTTTTATGCCCCTTTCTTATCATTCCTAAGCTATCACTCAGCCCTCAGTTCATGTATAATGTAAACAGTAATGCAGTGTTGTTGCTTTTCAAGCACTGTGACAAGTAATAATGAAGTATTTTCAAAGTACAATAACAAGTAATAGAAACCAAATAGTTTCAAAAAAGTAACTTTCCACAGACTGGACAAGCTCTATTATCTGTCCCCTTGAAACCTAAAATGGTTGGCTTGATCAAGTTCTGCAGTTTTAGTATCTTCACTGAGGATTCCTCCCAAAATCCTTTCTGGTGAGACGATAGTTCCCTCTAATACATAAGGACAAATCAGTTCACTGCTTCTCCCTGCAAAAATTCCATGGTGCTTTTACTTACCAAGTCAAGGCAGGACCAAGAGGAGTTGGCAGGATCAGTAAATTGAGTAGGAAGCAAAACAAGAAAGAGGCATTAGGAAGGGTATGGCACATACTAGAATACAGTAAATGTCACAAAAGAATGGGACAGAAGATGGAGAACTCTCTTAATCTTTTGCTCTACAAAGGCCAGATATCACTGAGATCATCTCTTATCCTATAGTGATGATTGTAGTTCCTAAGGATATGTGCAGACAAATCTCCAGAGACCTCTAGCTGGTATTGCAGACCATCTCTCACACACATTCTCCCTCCTTCCCATTCTCAATCCTTTATGCTTTCTGGGCAAACTGATTTTATAGTTTCTTTTCCATAGCAGTTCATGCAGTAGCAGCATTTCTACGAAGCCACAACTTGCTCCTAGGTACCACAGATGTTTATACACATCCCATGACTAGTACCCCAATATCAGTGGTACAATCTTCTACACACAACAGTGCCTAAAGCAGTTTTACTCATTTACCAATGAGGTTAGAGAAAGTGGGGGAAATTAAGCAAAAAGATTTGTCACCCCAAAAAGATTGCCCTAATTTCTTTCATTACATTTATACAATTATCAGGGAGATTGTTGGATCAGGATTAATGCCAGAACAACTGTAAGGGGAAGGTCACTACTTCTGCTTTGCAGAAACAACTGTGGGCACACACCTCAACAGTAACTTCTTTTGGGAGTCACCTGACAATTAGGGAGCTTCCCTCCCATGCAAATTCTACAGTGCCCTTCTGATAAACATGTTTGGGATTACTAAACTGGGATTATTTCATTCATTGCTATTGCTGTGGTTTTGCCATATGCTGATATCCACCTTGACCCTTCAGGGTACAGGCAGGCATAATCTGAATGAGTGACTATTTGGGTACCTTCAAGGCATATGGCTGTGAAACAAGGTCTTGGTCTTGGCTTCACAGATATTTTTACATGCCACCTCACTCCCAACTGATCTCCCATATGCTCTCCTAAATTTCTGAAGCCCCCAGCCTATTCCAGCCCACTGCACCAAAATCAGCCCCAGCTTCTATGTGATGGCTTGAGATGTGGATGGGGCTACAGCCAGATAATTTTGAAGAAGCTATTTCCTGCTCCTACTGTCAGAACAGAACAGGAAAGAGTTTCTGAATCTCCAGTTCCTTCCTGCCCAGAGTTAGCTTCCAAGCAAAGCAGCAGAGGGTTTCTGAGCCTGTGTCTTCCCTTCAGGGTCATCTCTAACATTAAAATCTAGTACCAATTGCTAGAGGAGACCATTATTTCAAATGGTTTACTCTAGTTGGGATTAGCTCTTGGATTAAGGTCTACTTTTCCTCACTGGTGATCTGGCAATGTATGCATAAAGAGACCATAGATTCCTTCTACAGATCTAAAATGATCTTGAAATCAAAGCTTAGGTGCACAAGTCTCTCAGTTCTTATCCCTGTTCTATATTCCCAGATAGTAACAATCATTAGAAAACAAATAAGATAAAGTAACTTCAGAGTCACCTTTGTATTCTTCTGCATGCTTGGACTGGATCTTGCCTTCAAAGTGTGGGGTAGGGGTGGGAGATCTGGATATCAGCAAGAAATCTATGCAGACACTAAACTCAGGACTGGTACATTCCTTATAAGAATAAGCCACTCTGATACACAACTGCTGTCTTAAGGCCAGATGAAATCTTTTAAAGTGAACCAGTATTCAGTCTAAGTATTTTAGCAGTTTATAATACAACATGATCAATGAAAAGTAAAATGTTTAAAGTGATCTTATAAGACTGGAAGAGGGGCACTCAATATCAGAGTTCAAGATCCTCCTTCAAACAAGTGTTGGGGAGGCAGAGAATGGAAGATACACAGCCATGATTTCCCAGCACATTTAATAACATTAGCAAGCAATTTAACTTAAGGGTATGGTCCGTATTAAAAGGTTGCATTAGCTGCTCCTGGTCATAACTGACCATCCCTTAAGGCATGGAAAGGATGTTCCACAACTCTGAATGATGAATTAGATCAGTCAGCTGTGTGTGGCCCTGAGTAGGACTGCTCAGCCCCAGTCCTGTGGAAAGAGTTATGTTCCCACTAACAGTTGACAGACAGAAAAAAATGCACCATGCCAATGGCAAATTAGTGTGGTGGTGTTTTCCTCCCCAGTGGAACACAGCCAGGAAATTAGGAGGTCAATGGGCTTATCAGCATGAGCTTTTTGAAAAGGGCCAAACCTGCACAGGATGAGATAGTGGTGGTAGTCCTGATGGTAGAAAATCTGCAGTATAGAAAGCCGCCATGCAAGGCACACTCCAAGCACAGAGGCATTCCTTGCCAAAGCCAATCAGCATGATGAAAATGGTGTGCAAATATACACAGTTCTGTTCCTGCAATGTGAACTCATATACTGAACAAATTGCCCAACGTCAGCCTACACCAAGTGTGCTGAATGAAGAAGATCTAAAAGGGTCTCTGCGGAGTGCACAGGGACATTCTCCAGGGCCCTCTGGTGTTTTCCTGTCACACAGTGGTGCTCCTGCTTCCTCTACTATATACTTCATATACCATGATGTACTTCTTTGTACTTATGCATGCTACTGTTATCAAATGCCCAGGTCTTATGTGAGGAGATAAATGAAAGATCACTTTTTGCAACTATCTTCAGGCATGTAGTTGGAGAAGGAAAACAATGGTACAGATGTGGAACTGATGTCCTGAAAGACATTTTGACAGCACTGTGTGTGTATTTTAACTGTGGGGATCCATGCCATTTGAAGGCATGCACACCGATTTCCCACTCAGTAAGCCTGTACAGGAAAGATCTGGGACTCCATTCTTTGTTCTTTGAAACTGCACTAAAAGGCCAGCTACAGGAAATGCTTTGTGATAAGCAAACAGAAGAAGGGCAGAAATGACTAGGAAGCAAGACAGCATGCACAATCACACCAACACAGATAAAGAAAAAGCAAGATATATTGTAGCCTACCTCCCAGCCAGAGGCCTGATTGACAGGACAAAGGGGACAAGCAGGAGGACAGAGAAAACAGGAAGAAGAAGGTAGTTAATTTATTTGAAACTCAGAATGCTGTAGTCACAAGGTGAACATTGGTTAAGTCCAGCCTGAATGGCCTGTTTAATATGAATGTAACAGTGGTTTCTCTTTATGAGTAAAGGGGAAAGGTAGAGGAACTCTGCAATGCAACCCTTTCCTTGCCTTCTCCTGCTAGTACTTTTTTGGGAGATCTTTAAAAAAAACATTTAAAAAGTTGGCAAGTGGACCCTAGTTTTCTTTGTGACCAATGTAACCATGAAGGAAGGCCTTCTTTAGGTGTTTGCCAAAATCATATACAAGATCTGGCTGTACAGACCAACATAGTGACAAACAACTTCAGATCCTAAAATACCTCATGATTTAGGATGCTGGGGGACAAGTTGCTTAAAAATGTCTCATAGAGTGAGCTTGGCTGCTATCAGATGCTAATAGCCCTTTTTCCAGAGCTGACATGAATAAAGTAAGCCTGAAGGAAATCAGTGGCATTCCCTTTGGTTCAAACTGTGTAAGATGAGACTCATGTATTTTGGCTTTAAACAGAAGGCTAACCCAGTAGGCCTTAATCTCTTCCCAAGAGCTGGGAAATGGCACTACAACTCTCAGAATGTCCATAGGCCATAAGACATTCTGGGAGCTATGGTTCAAAGAAGTAAGATTTCTAAGATCTGAGACTGCCCCCATAAACCTGAGAGTAAACCTGATAATTCTGGGTTCTCAAACACAGATTATTAAATCTGTGATGCCCATTCTACCCTCTGAGATTGACAAGGGGTCTGAGAGCGGCAGAGATAATGTTCTCCAGCTCAACAAAGGGGGCGATGATGCTTCTCCTTGTACTATCATAGGGCTAAGGATTCTTTCATGAACTGCTAGTTCCACTCTCTGTCATACATCAGAATTGTCCACACATCTGAAAACACCATCTCCACTCAAATTACAGCATGCCAGAGCTTTGGGTGGGTTTGAAAAAGGAAGCAGATGCCAATTCAAAAGGTTTCCTCTACAGGTTTTCTAGCTCTGACACTAGAGCTAGTGGCATCATCCAGCTTCTTAGCTCCAGTTGGAACAGATTCTGACTTGCACATCCACTTTACATTTACTTCTTCTGGCATGGGTAGTAAAATGGGAGTATGGGCATGGCTGGGCAAGCACTCAGGAAAAGAGAAGTTCATGTGGGCTCCCTGCCCCTTCTCCCCCCAAATAAGCACTGCCAATCTCACTCACTTGGTTCGTGATCTTGCTGAAGGCATCCTGCAGTTTGCCATGCAACGCTGCCAGCTTCTTGAATTCGCGATTGGCTTCATGGATGGGAATGAGGATCTTGTAGACCTCATTGACAGCCTCATAGAGTCCACCCTGAAGAGAGTGAGAAAATGGATCAGGCATCCACAGGGTCACTTGAGCCACGGGCCTTTAAAGAGCAATTGGCAACAAATCCAGAGCAGCAGATGGGAAAAAATGAGGGACAATGGAGATGTACAGAGGTGTTCAGGTTGGAGCCTTGAAGCAGCTAGCCAATTTAAAGAATATCAGAAGCTTGAAAAGTACCTTTTGGGGCTATAGCTCACAGAAAACTACACCTGACACAGCAGCAGCCATGCTGGCTGGGCGATTCTGAGTGCTGTAGTCCAAAAATCAATTTTTCCAAGGTCTGCCTATAACAGGGCTAAACAATATGTAACCCTCTAGATCAGGGGTAGGCAACCTTTTTGAGCCGGGGGCCGGGTTGCTGTCCCTCAGACAATTGGGGGGGCCGAAGCACCAAAAATAAATAAATAAATAAATAAATAATAAACATTTAAAAATTTAAAAAATTAAAAAAATATGCATGCACACTCTCTCAGCCCCAGAAAAGCCATGGCAAAACCCCTGTGGAGATTTTGCCAAGAAAACCCCAAGAACAAGTAATAACAACAATAATCAATATCATCATGGCAGGGGGCGGGGGCGGCAGCAGGACCAGCCTGGGGCCGGTCGAAAGGCCTCCAGCCCCCGAGCCTTAGGTTGCCTACCCCTGCTCTAGATGTTGCTGGACTTCCACTCCCACCAGCCCTAGCCAGCACAGCTAATGTTGTGGGAAGATGGGAGGTGCAATCCACTAATATTTAGAGGGCCACAAAAATTGCCCTTCTCTGGCCTATGAATACCCCAGGCTGCACCCACATGTTGAGTTGGCTGGAGTGGAAGTCATCAGTTTCAAAGGTTCCCAATGGCACCAGGTATCATTTGACTCTTGTAGGGAACTGAAACCACAGGACTCCTCTACTTCTGAATCCTCAGCAGGGATGGGACGGTGATATAGCACCTTTCAAACCAACTTCCATACAATCACCAGAGCAGAGGGAGGCACACATGGGAGGCCAGAGATACCTAATAATAGAGGGAACAACTTATAGCAGAAGGACACTACCTGTGTATTTCCAAACAGGCCTCCACAGCCATATGCCAGAAACATGACAATGAAGGGAAACAAAGAGTAGGACTTGGGGCCAGACTGAAAGTTCAGCATGCTGCTATGCAAAAAGTTAGTCATCATTCTTTTCTAAGGGATAAAGCTTTAACAAGGTTGGTGGAGAATCCCTTGAGAATTATTTTTGGTCCAATAAGCAGTATTTATTACTTATATAATTAGTTGATGTTGGAATTCCACATAAACAACCAGCCTCTCAGCTCAGCTATGAGGAATTATGCACATTGATATATATGTTATTAATTGCTAGGCCAGCTTTCATGGTGCCTATAGCAAACTCAGGGCTGTGGCTTCCTTGACTGAGTCTATCCACTTATAATGTGTTCCTCCTACTGCCTCCAAACATTATCGTCTTTTCAAATGTTTGGATGTTATTGGATTTGCTATATGGTCAACATATGGTGGCGCAGTGGTTAAATGCCTGTACTGCAGCCACTCACTCATAGACCACATGGTTGCGAGTTCAATACTAGCCAGGGCTCAGGCTAGACTCAGGCCTGCATCCTTCTGAGGTCGCTAAAATGAGTACCCAGCTGTTGGGGGGCAATGAGCTTACAGTTGTAAACCGCTTAGACATCCCATAGCATGATACGAAGCGGTATATAAATGAAGCTGCTTTGCTTTGCTTTTTTGGATTGCAAGATACCGCATTTTAGCCATCATAGGGGAATCCTAAAGAGAGCGCCAGCACACTGGAACCTTGCTATCCAAGGCTTCTGCCTCCAACAAAGGTAAAGCAATTTTTTTCTAGTATTGGGAATGGATTGGCATGCTTTACATGTATACCACCTAAAGTTTTTCTGATACAAAAC
Source organism: Phrynosoma blainvillii (assembly GCA_026167975.1). NCBI lineage: Eukaryota > Metazoa > Chordata > Lepidosauria > Squamata > Phrynosomatidae > Phrynosoma > Phrynosoma blainvillii. Next base: position 165,089,799 of record JANUYF010000002.1, on the reverse strand, counting down.
ATGAAGACTTCTTGAAAAATTCAGTATTCTCTACCTGCATAGGAGCCTGTGGCTTCACAAAGGAAGGAGACATGCTGGATTCCAAGGAAACATCTTCTTTGAATTGCAAATGGACATTAAATTTCCTTGACTTTGAAAATATCCCATGACTGCATGGCCAAAGGGGGAGGTGCCAGCCTGCAGATAGCCCTCCCTACCATATGAACTAAGACCAGAAACAGAAAATGCAGGCCTATGACTAACACCTTCAATTTTTTCCCTCCTGTTTGCCTGATGAAGAAGCCAGTGTAACTTCAAAAGCTTGCAACATGTAATTGTGCATTTTGGTTGGCCCAATAAAGGTATCATTGTTTGGATGTTATTGGATCTTTTCTAATGAGTCATGTCATCTTGTGATATTCTTCATTTTCAACTGCCTCATCATAGGGTTTTTGTGATAAGAGACATTCAGATGTGGTTTACCAGAGCCGCCTTCTGAGCAGTACTAATAAAAATTTGGCCTTGGGCAAGCCACACTCTCTCAGCCTCAGGGGATGGCAATGGCAAACCCCTTTTGAAGAAACGTGCCAAGAAATCCCCATGATAGGTTCACCTTAGGGTTGCCATAAGTCATTAATGACTTAAAGGCGCACAATACAAATTGCCACTGCTGTTACTTCTGCTGCTGCTGTCACTACTGCTGCTGCCATGGTGGGACACTAATATTACTCTACACAAATTATGCACATTTAATTAACAAATGAAATTTTGTACCCAGAGATATCTGTGGGCTTTTTGTTTTGTTCATAAGAAAGGGTTCAGTAAAAAGAACTCAGCAGTCCTGCACCCAATTCTATTTGCTTAATTTTCACTGGGAAAAAAAAATGGGACTAGGATGCTATAACAAAAAGCATGAACATGTTGCTGAGAAATGGCAAAAAAACTACCACTGAAACCAAAATTTGTCTCTTTCTTGAAAAAAAGCACCCAGATGTGCAATGGCGCATTTGCTAAACTACAAACAGAAAGTCTGGAAACTATCAGAGTACATGGGTTTAAGCCATAACATATGGCAAAAATAGTCAGAAGTAACAGAAAATAGCAACAGTGTCGGGGGGGGGGCAGAAGACCAGTTATGAAACAGGAAGGCAAGAATTTGGGAAGAGGGCCCTATTTGACCATTTGAAAAATAGTCCTGGGCATCCAGGTTTCTAAGAGATCACAGGTTTCTCTTCCTAGTACTAAAACAGAGGTGGTCAAAGAATGGGCTGTGAGTTGCATGTGGTCCCTGAAGCCCCCAACCCCACTCCTATTTTTTAAAAAAAATAATTAGTATGACTTTTGGACACATTTTGCCCCCAAATCACATAGAACCACCCCTCCCAAACTGTGTGAAAATACTCCAACCCCAACAAGCACCGCAGAACCCCATATTACTCTCAATATCTCTTTTTCCTTTGCTATTCCTTGTAAATGATTTGACTTCACTTCACTTCCTGTTGCTATTCTGAGAGAGACCAGCGAGGAAAACTGAGGTATTTGGACGGAAAAAGAGGATACAGCCTGCAGGGTGGGCAGGGGGAAAATATAGGCTCTTGTCCCTCCAAAGTCTCCTTCTCCAAATGCTACAAGGAAGAAGAAAAGTTCAATCTTTGCTTAAGAAGCTATCCTCCTATGGTACTTGAAACCAAGAGATTTCCTAGACTGTGGGATTCTGCCTCTTCCAGAGGAGGAAGAGGAGGAGGAGGAGTCCAATCTCAGATACAGGGAGTGCTTTCATGTGCTGGAAAGTCATAATATGCTATCCCGCCCTCCAAGCCCATAAGAGTGCCATGCATTAAGCCCAGCTCACCATAGTAAATGAGGAAGCCGCTTGCTCAAGTAACCCTACAAGCCCTTGCTCAGTGAAATACTTTCCAGAGCAGATGCCCTCTTCATCAGGGGAGAGGACGTCATCTGAGACAGCAGACTCTTCCAGCACATTGGAGGAGATGTTCTTGGAAAAAGAAGAGAAGTTATTGTAAGAGGAAGAACAGCCCTTGAGACAGATAAAGCATTAATTTAGACTATCGAGGGAGGGGATGCGGAAAGGGTGCCCTGCAGGTTGATTGCAGGTATCAAGACAGTTTCTCTGGGCTCCCAAAATCCCTGCCCACCCTCACGTTTGGATAGAGAATGCTCCCCAGGGATAAAACTAACAGAACTAACTTTTGCCATCTGTCGGGGATGGTTTGATTATGAGTTCCTACATAGCAGAATGGGGTTGGACTGATGGCCCTTGTGGTCTCTTCCAACTCCATGATTCTATGACAGTTCAATTCCTAATTAAGAAAAAAGCCTCTGCATAGTAATTATTCAACTTATCTAAGGCCTCAGTGGAATATAAACTTTTGTGCTCTGTCAGTTCTGCTGGAGTGTACCTTGCATAAGGGAAGGAGGTAAGCTGTGAGTGAATGAACTTTATCGCTAGTAGAAATTACCATCTTCCGATAAATCCATTGATATACTTCCTACGTTCCCAAGATTCAAAAGCAAGTTCTTGGTCTTTGAATCTGTGAAAGGGGGTGGAGGTTGAACTTCTGTTCATTCAACTCTTCCACAGGGATAGCAAAACTGGGGTAGGTTAGCAATGGCAGGGTAGGCATATCAAGCACTGGGGTAAGAATGAACCAAAGGAATGGCTTGACAGAGGCCTGAAACAAATGGGTACATCCCTAGAGTGCCTGGAAGCCACCCCGCTTCCACCCCAGAGCCATCTAAAGTGGCCCAAAACCAGCCCTAAAATGAACAGCTTTTTTCCGCTCCTTGTTGTCGTCCATTTGGGACTGCAGCAGGTACCGCCCTCAGGGTCGCATTGTGTCTTCGCTGCAGCCCTGGGGACATCAGGCTGGAAGCAGCTTCTGGCCACTCCTGGATGCTCTGTTTCACCCCACAGAAGACCAGCCTTTGCCCATGAGAGTCCTACTCCTGTCCTACCCTCTTCTTACCTGGAAAGTGACACAGCCCACAGGTAGGTAGCGACAGTCTTCCAGCATGCTCAGGTATTCAGCCACCAGTGCAGCAGAGTGCACCAGACACTGAGCAGCCTCTGCATGGTTCCCACGCTCAGAGTGCTTTGCTGCCATGTTCTGCAGCCAGGTCAACCTCAAGTCTGGAGATGTCTGGTACCCCTTGGCTATCCTGAGAAATATTCAACAGTCAAGAACAAGAGCCTCATTTCTTTGCAGTGGCTTTCCCATAGACCCTGTTTAGGATGACTTGCTCTAGTCCTGCTCTACCCCTCTCAGACAGGAAAAGCTTTATTTCTCTTACAGTACTTTTCACAAACTGTAACTTGTAACTGAACTGTAACTGAAGTTCCCCAGCTCTATTTTTGCCTTTATAAAAAAGATACCTATTCCTTTTAAAAGTAACTTGAAAGTGCTTTCGCTTGAACTGATCAAACCTACAGCCCTCTAACTATGTGTATCCCCAATAGATGAAAATCAGAAAACCACCCCCAAATCCCATAGCATCATTCCATTTCAATAACCTTCACCATTAATATTCTTTGGTATCTTCATTTTATTCTCCCCTCACAACTGTCCAGCCTGAGTTGTGATACAGGTTATTCCTCACAGCAAAGCCCCTAACTTTCCTACTCCCATTACAGCTCAGGCTATGTGTGGACAGGATTTGTTTTCAATTGATGAGGCTTATACAAGTGAAAATGGTAGGAGAACAAGATTATTTTGCCCTGTCTTGAAAATGTCAAATTTCTTGCTGGGGAAACAAGACAAGTGGGGGTTAACAAGCCACCAACCAGTGTGTCTATGGCTAGTATGGAATTTGAATCTTCTGCTGTTTCAAGTTCAAATGCAACCAAGCCTGGCTTTTTAAATCTTGATGCAACCTCCCTGTGGTCAATTGTCCATGAAGGATCTTAGACCTCAAGATATGTCCTCATCCATACTTTCCTTCTGCTTTTCTACCTGGATAACTGGCTACCGTCTCACCTGTACATCAGGTCTATTAGCATCTCAGGATCCTCCTGATGCTCCTTCATCTTAACTGTGTCTGTCAAAATCATGTGCAAGTTAAAGATGAGGTCCTGAACCTGCAGGGAGGGGAGAAAGCAACTTCTGTTGACAACCACAAAGAACAAGGCACAGGAATACAACCACCTCTACCATGTAGGTATGTGACATGAATTTGAGCTGTGATGTTCAAAAAAGTGAGTACTCCTTGCATTAATATTTAATGGGATTAAATTGCATTTTATTCTTTTAATGATTTTAATGCTAGTTTTAATACTAGTTTAATTATATTTTAATGCCCACTTTTAATTGTATTATTTTTTAATTTGTAAGCCACTTTGTGTCCCAATTTGGGGGGGGGAAGGTAATAATAATGTTAATGAGCCATATTCACTGCTTTGTAGAACAATCAGACAGGAAATCGTTTCTATACACATCAACTTCAAGGGCAGCTTCAAATTCCCTTTGTACGAAAGACATATTCCAACACACATATCTGAAATTATCTAATAGGCTGGAGGGTGAAGCCAACATGCTTAGGACATCCATGGGGAACACACAGCTAAGGTCATAAGTACCTGTAGTTTTTGCTTTCTGTGTTTTTATGATAACCACACAAACACTAATGCTTTCTTCCACCTGGTTTCCTTAAGTTTCTTTTTATCTAAAGATATACCTTTATTTATTATTTTGTATGTTTTGCTAAGAAGCAACACATCTCAAGCACATGAAAAAACATCACTCAAGATAAGAACAGCAGCTGCCTATATTGCTCTCTAGCTTGGAGCTCTCAAAGAAGGCAATAGATCTGGAGAAAACCAAGCCATGGCTTGAGTGCTAGTAAGTGCAGCCAAAAGTCTTTGGTTTGATCTATGGATCTGCTGGAATTGGCACCTGCTCAGCAAAGGTAGTCTCTCGCAGCTCAGGGTCTTCTTCAGCATAGGTCAGGATGGTCTTCAACGACCGCCGCAAGTGCTCCTCATTGAAGTTCTGTGATGTTCCCACAAGTGAGGAAAGTGACATGGTGACCTGCATCTTCACTCGCGCAAAGTTCTGTACAGTATAAAAGAAGCAGAAAAATGGTAGATGGTCATTTCCCTTTCACCGTAGTTACTATTTTATTTAATTTATGGATGAAACAACATTTTCTATTTGTACCCAAGGTTCCAACTAGGACTCCCAATGGAGAAAACAAAAACAGTATCTTCTTGACCATGTCTTAAAGGAGAAGCTCTTTTTGGCAATCTGAAGCAAACGCACACTGAGACAGTTCCCAGGAAGGGATGTGAACACATTCCATCCAAGCCTCCTAGAGCAACAGACTGTATCTTTGAAGGGATCCGTTCCCATTGCCCATGGTATCATGTTAAATAAGTAAACTCAAGACCCAGGAAGGCACTAGAAGTTTATTATTTTTCAAAACCTATGATTGATATAAACGGTACCCTTTTCACATAGAAATCCATTTATAGTTCTTATTTTATAGAAGAATATTTTTATACCACTCTTCACTTAAAAAAAAAACTCCAAGTGGTTTATAATAAAAACAATACAAAAATGATAATGAAATAACAAAACCAACAGAATAATCTACTAAAAACAATTCCTCAAAACCCAGAGGTAATTGGCAATGGTCCAAAACATACTGCAGAAATAATCCAGTTTGAGAGCACTTTAACTGCCCTGGCTCAGTGATGGGAATTTTGGGAACTGTAGTTTTCTGAGACATTTAGCCTTCTCTGTCAGAGAGCTCTGGTGCCACAATAAAGTACAATTCCCAGGATTCTCTAGCACTGAGCCAGGGCAGTTAAAGTGGTCTTAAACTGGATTATTTCTGCAGTGTGTTTTGGACCAATGTTAACCATCAGGAAAATAATTATTGTTATCATTACATTACATATTGTAATATGAATTAATAGACTGGCCCTGGTTCCAAGAGATCTGCAATCTAAAGTTCAATAAAACAGGGAGAGAAAGTCACGAGCAGGGAAATAAAATATTGCAATATGTCAATGCTCCAAGGTGCATTGGGTTGAGTAAACTCCTAGAGCTGGGGAGTACCCCTGCCTCAGAAACCATTCTCCTAGCAGGAATGACTGAAGGCAGCCCTAGGGCCTCCCACTTACTCCCACTGGCACTTACATTGCCGATCTCAAAGTTCTGTCGCATGAGAAGGTAGAGCGAGGTGCTTGCGTGGGTCCTGATGGTGGCCACCCTGCTACTGCAATGGCGCAGGAGACGCAGACACAGATCAGCACACAGCTCTGTGTCTTCCTCAAAAAGCATTTCAGGGAACTATAAGCACAAGACTGGAGGTTATTTTATTTAATAATGATAAAAACTGCCCTTCCACTGAATGTGGACAAGACAGTATATATAGGATAAGCATTGAAACACAACCACTTGATGACTTTGGGGGAAAAAACAAGGTATTAAAACCCTCAGATTTAATATTAAAAGCCTTTGTAAATCCGATTTTCACGCAATCCTGGGAATTATACAAAGTGGATGCCTTTATGTGTTGGCTGTTCCACACTTGGAGAACCATAACTGAGTAAACTCTGGTTTGGGCAGTAGTTGCGCAGCAAGGGAAGTTAAAACATCCTAGACAGAAGGACTTTTCCAGCAGCATGTATTATCATTAAAAATTTGAGAATGAGAGGGCTGACAGAAAGCAGTTCAAAACAGACAGACAATGCAGCACAGAGGCTGTGCCCATGGCTAAGACCTCTAGCTGTAGCCAGAGCAAGGAGGACCTAGAGAGAGAGAGAAAGAGAGGATTTCACCACCCACCCACCCGCAAGCTTTATAAGGCAGTTGATTCAATCAGGACATTTGCTCACCTTGCTCACAAAGCATACTCACCTTGCTCACAAGTGCCCTCTGGGTGGCAAAGCAGTGTTGCAGAAAGGCAGCACTAGGTGTACAGCCCATGCTGTGCAGAAGCACCCTCAGCACCCCACCCAGGACACTCTCCTTAGCTTCTGATAAGATCACAGTCTGAAGGAAATAAGCAAAGGGAAGGTGGAGTGAGTGAGAGGAATTTCTACAAAAGAGAGAACACAATCATACCAAAGCCCAAGTTGCAGTATGTCTGAACTGGGAGAATAGCTTTGCCCTGGTCAGAGTCCCAGCTGCATTGGTAATACTTGCAAGCCACCTGACCTGAGCAGCCAAGGTACTGATGCTACTCTGCCATGATCCAGAAAATTCTGGTTTGGTAACAAAACCCACTGTGTGAACTTGGGCAAGTCACACTCTCTCAGCCTCAGAGGAAGGCCATGACAAACCTCCTCTGAACAAAACTTGCCAAGAAAACCCCATGATAGGGGTCACCATAAGTCAGAAACAACTTGAAGGTACACAACAACAACAACATATAGGACTGGAATGGAAGCCCTACCAATCAGAAGTAGTTAAAATCAGTGCCAAGAGAATGAAAATCCAAACCCAAATAAAGTCAAATTCTGCAGGACTGAACTCCTCATGGCCTTGCCTCCCCCTCCATCTCTGTAACTCAAATATTCCTCCCTATGATCTTTGCTCAAACACAGCTGTAGAAAAGCCAGGAACAAAAAAAGGACAGCTGCAAAAGTAGATACAGTTACCAAAACATTTAAAGCAAAACCTTTATCAAAGGAAATTTAATGCTTCTTAAATAAAAACTGGGACAACTTTTCTTATCCAGTTCACCTAATCAGAATGCTTCAGAGGAGAAGGGCTGGCATCCAACTGTTTTTATTAACAAGTGTTACATTGCCTTAGTACAGACCTACCCTGGAACATGATGAAGTCCAACTCAGCCCATTTCAAAGATCTGGGATCCCTCTAGCCACTGGTGCAGAGCCCCCTCAACTCCTTTAAGGCTCATATTCTAAGAGCCTGTGAGAACATGAACATTACATTCCTCACTGTGCCAGACTTCGTGTGCTTGCATGTGGAATATAGAAGGACCAGTTAAAGTTAGCAATGGGAGGGAGAGTCTGGAAAAATCTCTCCCTATCTAGTAGCTCCCAGTCCCTTCTTTTAGAGGCAAAAGAACTAAAGAAGGTTCTCCCTTACTACAAAGGGTCTCATTCATTCTGTACCCCCACTGCCTTGCTTTTGCACTTTACCCAGCTATGCATCATCTACTACACACACACAATTCTAATAAATACCATGTAAAACAGGAAAGAGTCCAAGAACGCTGAATGAAAATCATTAGCCTACAAGTAAAAATTTTAAATAAATAGAATATGCTTCGTTTTTCTTTTCCATTGCCTTAGGAGATTTTCCTCCTTTTTGTGATCCTTCCACACACACCCTCTTCTGAGCAGAAGGCTGCCAGATGCTTCTGGGAGATCCAGGATTACACTGGAAAGGAGTGTAGTCCTCTTTTTAAGGAGTCCATCCCTGCTCTGAGAACTCCAGAACAGTTACAGTGATAAATCACAAAAGTGAAAGATCATACCTAATATATGTTTGTTCCTGGTGGGTAGATGAAAGGCTACAGTCCCTGCAAAAACTTACCTGCACAATAATTTCCAGTGTGTCCAGCACTACCATGTTGGCTTCTGTGGCCATATTCCCTTCCACAAGAGCATCGTGCTCCATTTCATCCTTGGACCTGAGCAAGGGGCAAAAATAGTGTACATTAAGATCACCAAATGTTAAGTCTGGTTGGCAAAATTACTCAGCAAGTTTCTTCTCCCTAGTCATCCCATACACCCTTCACAGTCAAAGATTAGAACTACATTTCCCTAATACTAAGAAGGATTTTACTCGAAGACACATGCAAGGCTCCACAGAAACTTTTAGTTGGTTCCTGACTCCTAGTTCTTGCTAGAGCCCTCTCTCAGGCCGAGTGCTATCCAGAAAAATTAAATCCGTTGCTGTATCTTCCTTAACAGAAAAGGACATGAGTCTGAAAATCAGACAATGCTAAGCCAAGGGCATGGGAGTTGACTAGAAAGGCATAAGCACATTTGTTTCCTGTATAACAACAACATCAACAAAAAGACCAGAATCTGGTGGAAACTTTGGATGTCATGGCACCATGAGACTGCAGCAAGCTATCAAAGATTCCTTTATAGCCATTTTGCCTGGCACTGTGCTTTGCTACACTGGCAGATGCAAGCTATCTGTAACTGAACAAGAATATTGAAGGTGAGAAAGAGGGAGATCGAAGGACAGGATGCTTTTGACCAATAAAAAGGCATTCATGCTTCCTTTGTTATGGGAGAACATAGACATGTTTCCTTCTAGGTTTCACCTTTTCTTCAAGTTGCCCAGCATTTACAGGGCACTGTTGACAAAACCTAGGACGTTATCACACGGGGCCCAATCCAAACAAAATCCACACAAAATTCTGAACGATACTGGATTATTGGCCCATGTTTTCACACGACGTCGCACAGAACCCCGACAGAAAGTGAAAAGATCCAAGATCTTTTGAATTTCGGTTTCTTCAGGAAATGCAATTGCGCAATGAGGGTGATTCCGCATTTACCGCAAATGTGATCGCCAAATATGTATTGGGGAGCATTTCTCCGTCATTACCCATGGTTCCCGCGAGCATTCCTCTATCTGCGCATGTGCAAGAGGCTCATTTCTACTGCATTTACGGGATATTTTCGCTTGTGTGTGGACGTTTTTTGCACTTGCTGTAAATTCGCAATTAAGGTAATGACGTTTGCGGAAACAAGTTTATTTTCAGTTTATTTTCGTATGTGCAAGTCTTCCAGGCACTGAACAGACACTCTCTCCCTACTTTCTAAGACCTGCATTGCTCTGAGAAGCATTTCCTTTTAATTAATTTAAAATCATTTGTGTTAGTTGCTTCCCCCACATAAAAGCTAGGGGAGAAAACACTCAGTCAAGTGCCCCATTTTTAAGAAGGAAGAAAGAAGCAATTCCTTTTCCCCTAGCACAGGGGTAGGCAACCTTTCCCCTTTAAGGGCCGAGGGACTTCAGCTCCCAGAATCCCAGGAGCTATTGGCCAACATGGGACTATTGGCCAACATGGCTGAGGTTTCTGGGAGCTGAAGTCCCTCGGCCCTTAAAGGGGAAAGGTTGCCTACCCCTGCCCTAGCACATCTGCCGATGTAATTGGGGGGGGGATTGGGCATCTGTTGGGTTATTCAGACAATGAAAATAATCTGGGTTGAATCTTTGTTGTTCACATGCAGTTCAAATGTATCCGATTAAGGGGGGGGGCTGCCAAAAACTCCACTTAACCCAGGATAATGGATCTCGTTTTATCCCCCCCAAGTTTTTCTAAAAGACTTGCATTCTTGGCTGTGTGAATAACTGATGCAAGCAGACCTAGGATAAACCAGGATAAAACTATGCATGCGTTGAACATGGTTCAAATACATCCACATCATCGACCCCATATTTATTCAAGTGCTGGCACATACAAACAACAGAACTTGCAGAGATGCAGTTCCATAGTGTGAACAAACAACCAAGAAAGTATGAGTGTGATAATTCACATTGTTGAGCTAAAAGCAGTAACGTCTGAATGACTGGGTCGGTTCCTTAGAAATTGAGTGAGCACATTGCCCTCTTCCCTGACCCCTTAGTACTGTCCGCACACGCACTTGTCCACCTTATCCGAATTCTGCCTCCAGTGGGCAATATTCTTCCTCCAGCGAACATTTTCTTGATTTCCAAATGGGCTGCGCTCTGTGAAGAAAAGGGTATGTCAGGACACCTCAGGCTTGGAACAGCCTCCAAAGAGTTCATTCCTGAGTTACAAATAAGAGACACTAAACAGTCAGGAAAGGCTCATGCAGCCAGGCCTCTCTTGCAGTCCAGTAGTAGTGAGCAGAAAGCAAAGGTAGAAAAGAAAGAAGGAACAAAAAGCCCCCTCGTCTTTGTTAACAGTGTCTTTCTATCATATTTTTAATCTATGTTTATATCTTAACTGGATTTGTTTTTATATGAATTTTATTAGTCAGCCACCTTGAGTGTCTCAAACACAAGTCGCTGGATTACCTGCTGCCTTTCAATTAATTAATTAATTCAACTTTATATCCTGCATTTCTCCCAATATGGGACCCAATATATTTTAAATCTAAAACAAACTTTTCACGAAGAAGAGTTTAGTCTTACTTTAACAGCAGCAAGGATTATTGGACAATAATAGCTCTCTCATTTAGATATTTAATTATTTTTGTTTAACTAATTTCCTACCTTTCTCCTTGTACAGGATCCATTGCTTATACAGCATCCATGATTTTTAATCAGCATGGAGTAACTCACCCATTATTCACTAGACTTTTTTTTTTTTTTTTAAAAATGTCCACATTAAGTAGACTAATATGGAAAATTATCTCAATTTTAGGCCAAATAGAATGCTCAAACTTTATAATGATAAAAAACTGAAAAGCCAAATGGATTTAACTACAGAGGCACTCCCCTGGTGCTCTAACAAACAGTAGCTTTCTTCTTATTTGCCTACATACTAACCAATTTTTAAAAATAGGTGCGAAAATGGTGGAAGGAGAGATGTATATCCTAAAGTGTGCCTTTCCTTCAGTTATGAAATCTTTATTATCATGGACTTCTTTATTCATTATTATCACTGATTTCTAGAAAAATACTCTAGAAATTGTAGGAAATTCTTCCACACATTCCAGATATTTAAAGTAAGATTTATACTAGAAACGATATGCTACTTAAAAGAAAATTCAAAGAGGTATATAAAAAAACCTTCCCCCAAAGCTTACAAAAAACCCACAAACCATCTCAGAATCTTTGAAAAATGTTGGGCAATGCCAGGAGATAATGTTTGAGAGAGGGAAGAAGAAACAGACAATATATGTTCCCACACACTATATCTGAATATTTCCCAATCCTCTCAGTTTATGCTTGCTTGCACACTTGCTTCAGGACCTAAAACCTTTTTGTTTGGGATGAGTGGGAAGACTGTAGAAGCAAGCTCATGATGGCTGCCCTTTCTCCCTTCTGCACCTCTCACCTCGGCTGCGTCGAACCATCTCCTGGCGTGCTCCGATAGTGCCCAGGATGGCTTCCTCCAGCCGTGCTTTCATGTCCAGCGACTTCTTGAAGGTCAGGCTGTTGATGCGCTCAAAAGCCTTCTTGCCCTGTGGGATGACATGGAGTCCAGCAGTTCTCAATAAGCAAGAAAGAGAAATTTGAGTGCAGGAGCAATATTTGCCTGGCATCTGCCCAGTGAGCACAGCTGCTCATTGAAAGAAGTGTGCAGCTCCAAAGGAGTTGAGCAATGGGATGCAATGGCCTTTCATCATCACTGGGGCAATGCTTTTTGGCAGACAGCAGATCTGTCACCCTACCATCAATAACTATTTGAAAAATCAAGGATTTTCAAATTGTCACATTTAACTTACAAAAAACATGTATTTCAGGATTCTAAGTGCAAGGTTGCCTTCCTCTTCCTACTTTAGCTGATAGCTACCAAAATTCCTTTTCTGAAGCCATTTGTATTATCAGACTTCACAATATCTCTGGGAATTTTTTTTTAGCAAAAGCTGTGAAAACCTTTTAAGGCCAACTTTCAGTAACACCTTGCAGAGTCAGGGGTGTCACTAGTGGGGTGCAGGGATTCACACCACACCAGGTGACACCTTAAGGGGTGAGTGAAACAACACTGCTCCTCAAACATCTACCTTAGGGCAGAAATGGGTTGTGGCACTCTCCTGTGTCCCATGAAAATAGCTGAAGAGAGGGTGTGAGTGCGGAGAGGCTCAATGGGAGGAGAAATGAGAGGCCTCAGGAATTATTTTTTTTTTAGAAAAATTAACATTTCAAATTTAATTTTTAAAATAATATTTTAAAATTATAAATATTTTTTTAAAATATTATTTTAAAAATTTCTTTAAAAATATAATCTCTTACCAATTTTTCACTTTAACCACATGAAACTATGTACATTTAATACATGAGGTTGTGCATGTCTAATTAACCATTTGTAAGCTGCTCTGATAGCCTTTTGGCTTAAGAGCAGGGTATAAATACATAATAATAATAATAATGAGGCTGTGCGTACAACATTGTAATTTAGAGGTATAATTTTATTTGTGCTAATTATTTATGTCACAACTATTATAATTTATGAGTAACATGAGTACAAAAAACCCATATTCCTAAGGCTTCTGTATGGGTTCGGATGGGAGGAGATCAAAGGTGTGGGGGGTGACACCAACCCTAGTGATGCCACTGTGCACAGTACATCTCATCTAATCTCCTCAGAGTAGTTACAATCCTCAGACATTCAAATCATTGTATTCTTGCTATTTTATAAGCTTTCCCATGGAAAGTTCTACTGACTGCTGGAAGATGGCTACACCTCTCTCTCATCTCTGCCTGCTTTGCTTTGTCCAAGACTATGGGTTCATCACAATGCTTGAGATGTGCACCTCCCAAGGAAAGACATAGTGTTAAGAGAAAAACCTATGTATAATCTTTGTACTGTGTTCCAGTTCTTCCAGTCCACACATACACAGGAGGCATTTATATTAAAGATTTCGCTGTTAATTCAAGCATGTCTTTGGGAGATACTTGAATTACAATTTTTAAAAATCTGGACGCATCCTTTTATTTTAATACCCATGATTCCGAGTTTTTCCTGAGTATTGAAATAAACAAGAACTTCCCTCACAGAAGTTGAGAGCTGGTGAGAAGAATTATTTAGAGTAAACTTTGGACATGCACACCAGTCCCTGGGAAAGGTATCTAACAGTTAAAGGCAGGATTCTTGACTTCTCTTCCCAAATGAGGAGCAGGAAGGAAGCAAAAGTCCAGTCTATTAGCATACTGAGGCTGGCCTAACCTTGTACTCGAAACAGGACACACAGAGGTAGAGAAGGTCAAGGAGCCGGTTCACATGCAGAGCAGAGAGGTCAGCAAGCCAGCGGTGGAGCACAGCTTCATCTGCATTCTTCAGTACCCAAAGGAAACACACCAGCAGATTGCGACTTGCCTCAGCAGACAGCATGCTATACTGACGAGGAGGCTGCAAAAAAATAAACAAAACCCAAGCTCAGGGCATACTCATACAATTCATAGGACACAGACTCTCACTGTCCCCATAAAGACAATTTTAAGTGCCACAGGACTGCAATGCAATAGATTACTCCATCCTGATCATAACAAGGAGTTATAATCCTAAGAGAGGTGGTAGGCACGATACCCTACAAATCTCAGTTGATAACATCCAGAATTAATTATTGCTACTGCTCTGTGTTGTTGGTGTTATTGTTTTTATTTAGCAATGCTTTCAAAAATGGGAGCCTACCTTACTAAAGAGACAAATGACATCCATGCTGTGGCACACTTTAGGATATGCATATTAGCTAGGGTGGATTCCTGCACTCATAGAGCATTACATTCAGTGACCTTCTGTGTCCCTTCCATCTCCAAGAATCTGTGATTTTCTAGGGCTTTCTGCTGGAGCACCCTTCCTTCTCAGATGGTTATCCACAAAAGATTCAGTTTGAGTATCTTTATTTGGACTGTGAGGTGACCACAAAGGATGGCGTGCTCATCTCTATGCCAAATGCGTTGTTCCTGTTTTTTAAGTGGCTGCTTTGTATTGTCACTTATGGTTACTTTCCTATAAGCTTTGAGACCAAATGTGTTATAAATCTGAACACACAGATACTGCCTTTCTGCTGAAGCCTAGTGGATACCTGAAGAGTCCAGGATGCCCCTGGGTTCATTCCACTGGGAAGTCCCACAAATTTCCAACTGATCAAGTTTCTTGCCTACAGGGGGCTCTCCAATGCTGACATATCCTGATCTTTTAAAATCCTGTTTCTAATGGGCCAGGATTCTCCCTCTCAATGAACCTGATTTCTGCCCTCTGCTCCCCTTGCCCTTCTCTTCCACCAGCTCCAACCTGAGGATCAATGAACACTCACCACAGATGGCATCTGGAAGACAGTGGACCGGTGAGCATGAGGCAGGGGAGAGCCAGCAATGGCCATGGCGACTGACTGGCTAATGGTACTGCCATCCCCATCTCCATCATCAACCATCACAGAGGCAAGTCGTCCTCGCTGGCTATGGTTCTCTGTTAAGGAGAACACATTTATTTTTCTTCAGTACAGAATTAATTGTTAAATGCACCTGGCTGGAAGACCTTGGTCAAATGCCAAAAAAAAAAAAAAAAAAAAGCAGCTACCTCTCCTGTTAACTTGTGATAGCTTTGTTGTACAGTAACTATACCAAAATGACTGTATAAACCAAGCCTTAGCTAGTGAAGATGAACAAACTGGATTCTCCTTCTTCAATTGGAAAAGTAGCACTTTCAGTCAACAAGTTTGGCACAGCCGGACTGAGTAATCAACTGGCTCCTCTCTAAATAGGTGCAAAAGGCACTGAGGGACGCTGGCAACAGTTGGGAATCTGCATATGCACTGACACCTCTATCTAGAACTTCTTCCTCACCTCCTCCTCCTGCTGCTGAGAAGAACTGCTCCCTGATCTCACCTGTGAAGTCATAGAGCTGGGGCAAGGCGTCCATGATGATGCCGATCAGAGGCAGGTACAGCTGAGCCACGTGGGCCCGCACAGCACAGTCCATGTAGCGGCTGTCAGAGTCGTGGCTGCATAGCAGGTTGTGGAGAGTGCTGATGGCCTTCTTGTGCAGGAAGAAGGCCCTGAGAAAGGATATGAGCAATGCTGTCAGAAAGGGATTTTGCCATAATGGCCTTGGGAGACCTAGCCATTGAACTGTGCTACCTCATTCAATCTCAATTGCTCTAAGGCCATTGCCCACTGAGGGTAAGGAGGCTGCCCAGTGAGGCTGCCCAATCCCAGATGTGTGTGTGATTAAGGGGCAGGCTGTGATTAATAAGCAACAAATGAATGAGACTGCACAGCACACATGCTTGTAGAGTCCCTCCTTTTACTACAGCTTCATGTGGGCTAAGAAGCTAAAATGAGATCCAGTCCAAGAAAGATGGGTGTACATCTGTACTTGGAGAAAGTGTTCAGCCTCTTTGGGATAATAATAATAATAAAATTTATTTATATACCGCCCAATGGTTGCCCAATCCGTGCGGTTTACAAGATAAAAAGGTACAATAAGCAACATAGCCCTCCCCCCCTTAAAACATTATTAAACAGTAATATAATTAAAAAACATAAAACAATATACAACAATTAAAATAATAAACACCATAGCAGCTAGTCGCATTGCGGCTCTGCAGGGGAACCAAGGTTTAGATGAAGGAGGGAATTGCCCAGGGCCGGGTTATTTAGTCTGGAAGGGCCTGCCGGAAGAGATCCGTCTTGACAGCCTTTTTAAAACTGTCCAAAGATGTTAGTTGACGGATCTCGTCCGGCAGGTCGTTCCAGAGTCTGGGGGCAACAATAGAAAAGGCCCTCTGGGAGGTCGCGGATAGCCTAGATCTTTGAGGCTCTAAGAAATTTCTCCCAGAAGACCGGAGCGCACGGGGAGGATTGTACAGGAGGAGGCAGTCTCTGATATAGCTTGGACCCAAGCCATTTAGGGCTTTAAAGGTAATAACCAACACCTTGTACTGAGCCCGGAAGTGAATAGGCAGCCAGTGGAGGGACCTCAAAACCGGAGTGATGTGGTCCCTCCTAGAAGTTCCTGAAACAAGTCTGGCTGCCATATTTTGAACTAACTGTAGCTTCCGAACCAAGCACAAGGGTAGCCCCATGTAGAGCGCATTACAGAAATCAAGGCGGGAGGTTACCAGTGCGTGTACTGTTGTACACGAACTGGTAACCTCCCGCCTTGATTTCTGTAATGCGCTCTACATGGGGATAAGGTTTCACTCCCTTTGAAAGATCACACCTGCAACCTGGAGAGTTCTGACAGGGACAAATAATCTCTGTGGAACAAAACACTTCCCCATCAGCTGTACATGATATGGCACCTACATACTGTGACTTTTCCAGCACACCCACAGTCATCCAGTTGTTGATGCATTAGATACTGAAACTTTGCCAAGTATTATAATATCCTGTTTATAGCCTTGTTGCTGGGTGTTGCACATGTGGCTGACTGTCACAACTGCTGGCAAACTGAAGGGAGAAACATGCTGCTGTATTTTGGACTGAGGCTGAACATATGAAACATTTTGTTTGGTAACAAAATGTTTCATATGTTCAGCCTCAGTTAATCCAAAATACAGCAGCATGTTTCTTTGAAACAGCTATACTGGCTTCTGGCCATTTCTTGGCACCATTCATCTCTGGGAATCATTCAGTCTGTAAACTCCTAAGAGACTTGGGACCAGTGTACCAACAGACTGCCTGATCCAGATTAAGATCAACTTCTAAGACCTTGATCTGAATCCCTCATATTTCTGAAGTAAGGTTGGTGATGGTCAGGGACAGGCCTTTGGATATTTTAACATCCTCCCTTGGAAATCCCTTTTCCCGTCAGGGTCTCCTGTCTTTATTTTCTTTTTGGTGTTAGATACAGGCCTTTTAATCCGCCCTGTCATTTTAATTATGGAAAGGCCTGCCGGATGAGATCCGTCTCATTACTACTCTTGACTGCTTTAAAAAAGCAGTGAAGACAGATCTTTTCCGGCAGGCCTTCCCCGAATAACATCCCGGCCCAAAAGAAAAAGTATAAGGAGAAAACAATGATTCAGGCTCTTCAGTTGCCTCTGCCAAGCTGCTATTTATATTGCTTGTTTTATCTTGTATTTTAATCTTGTAACAGTTTAATATCTTTTTAAGGGGCGGGTGGGTTGGGAATGGGTTGTTGGACGTGTTTTAACTTGTGATGTTGTTTTAATCTGCCCCGATTGTGCTGCAGAGGGGCGGGATAAAAATAAAAATTATTATTATTATTATTATTATTATTATTTAATATTATAGTTGCATTTTATCTGCTCTTTTTGATTTGTTTTATTTGCTGGTATTTAGTGTGCTCTAGATTTTTATTCTTGCAATATGCTGTGTGAGTCTCAGGTGGTAAACAACTGAAACAGTCAACCAATTCCTGCTAGAGAGTACCTTGACGACCATACTTACCACTCTGCATCTGGATCCAGAATAAGTGCCAGCTCCATTAACACCAAGCCTGCCAGGAAGTGCTGTTGCCGAAAGGTGACGGACAGCTCAAACATGTTGGCCACTCGCTGATCCTGTGTGTGGCTGGAGAAGGCTGAACCCTGGAAAAGGGGAAAGCCTATGAGAAACCAAACAGAACTGTATCTTCCTACTGCCAGAATGTAATGAGCTCTTCCTGCCCTTAGCAACATTCTCCTGGTAATCCAATGGCCCTTCCCACACCAGGTACTATAATTAAGTGCAAGGACAGAAAGCCTCCTGTATCCAGCCCAAAGGTGTTCCTGTCCCGTTGCACAATCTCTTCTCCTTGTAATGCTCTACAAGAAACAACTGTCCATATCTCTGATCAAAGAAAAGAGCTTGGATTTCCCTGCTCAGTGCTTTAAAAAAATAGCCTTCCTTCAGAACCAGAGGTCAGCTATGGGAGGAAAACACTGACTTCTCAGCTAAAAATCACTTCAGTTCCCCCACTGCTCCTCTCTGGCAGTCACTTGTTACCTTCTTCATGGTAATATTTTCTATCTATGTTCCAGAGCACATTTTATTTCCTTTCTACTCACACTCGAGAGCAATCTACCTCTTTTGCTCTTCTCAGCTTCTACTGAGCTAAGGCCTATGTTTTAGAGAACTATCCAATCACCATCAGTAAAAAAAACAACCAAGAGAGCCAGCATGGTGTAGTGGTTTGACTACAACTCTGGAGACCAGGGTTCAATTCCCAGCTCAGCCACGTAACCCACTGGGTGACCTTCGGCAAGTCACAGTCTCTCAGCTTCAGGTGAAGGCAAAGGCAAAAATTTCCTCTGAACAAATCTTGCCAAGAAAACCCCCTTATGGTCGCCACGTTAGAAACAACTTGAAGGCACAGAATAAGCACACAAAAAACAACTCTTCTCTCTTTCAAATTTTACTTGGAAAAACTACTTCTTAAGCCACCTGTCTCACCACTACCACATCCACCGAAATGCCCACTTAGAAACCTTTAAAATAGATCAGCTAGATTTATGGAGGAGAAGTCAATCTAAGGATAACAGACAATCTGGCAGATTGCCAGAAATGGTGCAAATTGAGGCCACTTTAACTGCCCTGACTCAGTGTTAGGGAATCATGGGCACTGTAGTTTATTGTGGCACCAGAGCTCTCTGACAGAGAAGGCTCAATGTCTCAGAAAAAAAATACAATTCCCATGATTCCCTAGCACTGAGCCAGGGCAGTTAAAGTGGTCTCAAACTGGATTATTTCTGGCAGTCTGCAAAGGTCCATAGACTAACAAAGACAGAGGACAGTATCCAGCTATATTCAATGTCTTTATGGACAGAGAATTAAAGAAATTTACATTGGCTGTGTGGAATCTTTTCTGACTGGATTTAAAACTAAAGTCACTGGCACAATCCCATGCCCAGCCTCAGGGTTCTACACTAGTTGTTTGATGGACTCTTTCCACAATTAAGCTGATTTCATTATTAAGAGACATTAACTGAAACAAAATATCCAAGCCAACTATATATATGTGTGTGTGTGTGTTATATCTATAAATAAAAATGACATATGAGATTTACAACAAGAATGGAATAGAGAACTGGAATATCCAGATTTGACAAACCAATGACCATTCTTTTTAACACCTATAACTAGTATGGCTATAGAGATCTAATTATGTCTTAAGTAGCAGAAATTGCTCATTGAATTATATTGGTCATCACAATATCTATTCAAGAAAAAACTTTATAAATCAGCAAATTCTTTGAGCTGTAATACTGCTAATGCTGTCTTAACACATGTGCTTTTAAGATGTCCCATACATTTTGGGAGGAAGTAATCACATGAGTAAATTTGGTTTTCAAAAGTTCCTTGATATTCAGGTATGTGGATGTTCTTTTGAAGAACTTCCTGAGCAACAGTGGAATATGCTGCCTTGAAGGGTGGTGGAGTATCCTTCTTTGGAGGTTTTTAAACAGAGGCTGGATGGCCATTTGTCAGGGGTGCTTTGATTGTGTTTTCCTAGATGGCCCTTGGGGTCTCTTCCAACTCAATGATCCTATATCTGTTTCTTGGAAATTAATAAATGGCCAATGGGAGTGAATTTTTGCACCCTTTTGCCTGCTAAAAGATTAATACTTCATTGCTAGAAAGATCATAATTCTCCACCTGTGATCCAATGGATAGAAGATCTAACAACGACAGCAACATTACAAGAATGATGTATAGATTAAATTTACAAATGGTCTTACATTTGGATATTTGGTCAGCTTTTATAGAAACTTATTTTTCCTCTTTTCATATTTTTATTTTTCTACTTTTATTATTATTATTTGTTGTTGTTGTTAACTGCCCTCAAGTCGATCTTGACCCATGGCGACCCTACGGATGAGAGATCTCCAAGAAGACCCTCTGTCCTCCACTGCTCTGCTTAAATACTGCAACCCCTTAATACCCAAAGTGACCTCCTTAACAGAGTCCATCCATCTGACATGTGGCCTCCCTCTCTTCTTACTTCCCTCCACCCTTCCCAGCATTGTTGTCTTTTCCAAAGAGTCCTCTCTTCTCATGATGTGTCTGAAGGACAGTCTCAGTTTGGTCATCTTGGCTTCCAGGGAGGTTTCCAGCTTAATCTACTCTTGGACCCATTTGTTTGTCCTTTTGGCTGTCCATGGGATCCTCGGCACTCTTCTGCAGCACCACGTCTCCAATGTGTTCATTTTCTTCCTATCATCTTTCTTAACTGTCCAGCTCTCACATCCATACATGGTAATAGGGAATACAATGGCTTGTACGATTCTACCTTTTGTACACAGTTGTATATCTTTGCATTTTAGGATCTTTTCTAGTTCTATCATAGCCACCCTCCCCATTCTTAGTCTTGTTCTGATTTCCTGACTTCAGTCCCCATTTCTATCAATGTTTGATCCCAGGTATGAGAATTCTTTTACTATTTCTATTTCTTCATTGTCTAGGTTGAACTTGTGAAGGTCCTCAGTGGTCATTATTTTTATTTTCTTTATGTTCAACAGTAACTGCCTTTGCACTTTCTTCTTTGATCTTCCTTAGTAGGTGTTCCAGGTCTGTGAGGTTTTCTGCTAGTATTATGTTGTCATCTGCATATCTTAGATTGTTGATATTCCTTCCTCCTATTTTCACTCCTTCTTCTGTGTCCAAGCCTGATTTTCTTATAATATGTTCTGTATACAAGTTGAACAGATAGGGTGAAAGGATACAGCCTTGTCTGACTCCTTTGCCAATTGGGAACCATTATGTTTCTCCATGTTCTGTTCTGACAGTAGCCTCTTGTCCTGAGCACAGATTCCTCATCAGGACTATCAGATGTGTTGGCATTCTTGCATCTTTAAGGGCATTCCATAGCCTTTCATGATCTATGCAGTCAAAGGCTTTGCTACAGTCTATAAAGCACATGCTGATTTTCTTTTGGAATTCCCTGGTGTGCTCCATTAGCCATTGTATGTTTGCAATGCAGTCCCTCATGCCTCTTCCTTTCCTGAATCCCACTTGGACTTCTAGGATTTCTCTCCATGTATGGTTGGAGTCTATGTTGCAGAATTTTGAGCATGATTTGGCTCATGTGGGAGATCAGTGCTATGGTTCTAAAGTTGCTGCAGTCTCTTGTGTCTCCCTTTTTGTGGATGGGGATGTACACTGATTGCTTCCAATCTGTTGGCCATCGTTTTGTTTTCCATATCTGTTGACATATGTTGGTTAGCACTAGAGTTGACTCTGTCAATGTGGACTGCAGCAGTTCAATTGGAATATCATCTCTTCCTGGTGACTTGTTTTTCGCTATTTCTC